>NJDD01002524.1:27392-76224 GCA_002245505.1 Calephelis nemesis
TTTATGTATTAAACTAACACACTGTAAAAGTAATATATGTTATTTGCAGTTAAAAAAATATTTTTTTTCTTTATTACAATATTTATGGCAAGACTAGGTATATACCTGAATGGATCGCTTTATTTTGTTTAAGCTTTGTATCTGACTGATATAAAAAAATTTAATGGTGCACGAATCGACAGTGGAAAAATAATAAAATAAAAAGGTGTCGTGGAAATTTTGTGGACGAAACGTCAGCAAGCGAGTGGCTTATTTACGAATAAAAATGGAACACATCCTGTAAACCATTACAAATTTACAAGACAGCAAGTATTACATTGTAATAAAATAATATAATATTATAATATAATAATACACTTTAACATATTTTTTAACAAATAACGAGTGCAAACCCTTCTAGATAGAGAGCGCAAACTGTATGGAGTTTGCGCTCGGCGAACCTGCCGCTCGCTTCCCCGCGTTCCCCCCAGCGTTGCTCTGTGCAAGTACATGAGTCGGCGGACTGTTAGTATTAAGACTGTGCCGTTGTTAAGTAACGAAGTCAATGATTGTTTGCTTTGAGGTTAGACTAATTGTGTAATTCGTACTTAAATATAATTTCCAAAAAACACAATTCATAAAAAAACAAAAAAAAAACCGAGCAAAGCTCGGTCATCCAGGTACTGGTTATTAAAATGTGGTGGCACGGTCAAATGTTTCTCTGCAATCCGGGTTTCAATTCATTTGGTCATTTTATACTGAGTGATGTTATGTCTGTAATTTCTAAACTCATGACTTGGAAAAAAGTACGAGGCAGTCTGTAAAGTATATTACCATAGCGGCCCGGTACGTGCTTCGCTATTACACGTAGGTATATGACCGGATAAATGGCAGGCAAAACAAAAGAAAAAAAACAACTGGAAAAAGTTTATATATAGATTGTGCTGTCAACAATCCCCATCTGAAAAAAGTTTCAATTTGACTGAAAAATACCCATTAACAAAATGACTCGCCCTTTATTGAATTCATTTATTACAAAAAACGTGATAAATGAAGAACCGCTCGACCGATTTTATGCAAACTTCACATAAACTATCTGCTAAATAGTCCGATCAAAACCTAAATATTTGGTGCGGATAGGTGGGCCCGTTCTTGAGTTATAAAATTACAAAGTAAGAGTGGCATCGATTTTTATATATATAATAAAAGAGAAGATTACCGTGACTGAACGACCAATTTAAAGGTACCTACTGATTGCAAAAAGTAAGTAAAAACAGTAGGTATTTAGATCTTATCCCAAAGTAAATTTTTACGTAGGCATGTTTTAAAAAATACTGTTAAAATTAGTAGCCAGATACCTACTTTACGTCAGCCATAACTTAAAGACCCTGTAGAGCATAAAAAATAATGTAGCTTTTACCTGCCTTTTTTACGCGATCTTTACATAAGTCGGTTGTCATTCTAAAGTAACAGGTAGGTATGTGTAAAAATTATGCTTTTATTAAATTAACACAAATTTATTTGTGACAAAAAAAGTATCGTTTGGGACCTTAGGATTTTGTTTTGTAAATCTTTTAACACGTAAAGTAGGTAGGTAGTAGGTAGTGGTAGGTAAAGTAATTGGACTAGGTACCTACTTATTAAACCGGATAAGTTGTTGCAAAACGCTGTCGATAAGTATGTATTCATATCTCTCAGTAATCTTTTAAAAATTTCTTTATTTAAATAAAGGCAAAGTGTTTGTTGTTAAATGCTAATGTTTTGTCACCTGTATGTCAGGACATGCATGTATGTGTAATGTTTATCTCGAGAGCGAACGTCACGAATATCACGGTCATAGAAATAACAAGTTGCATGGAACATTGCTTCATACCTAGTTCACGGTAAATTGGAAGTTTTTTCTAAGATAAGTTACAGCTGAGGGTTGCAGGGGGTGAACTTGCATCGAAAAAGTTCTTGTTATTTTCTTTTTTGTTCTTTCTTTTTCCACTCATCTTCTTTTCGAAAAAGAAAATGAGTAGAAAGGAAAAATCGTTATGCTGATTCATAGTTATTATTAAATTTTATAATAAACTTTTAAACGCAGATTAAACTTTTAACAGTATTTAAAAGAATAAAAGAAGAAACAGAAAAGAAAATATATTTGTTACAAAATTATTTAAGCTTTCCAACACATTCCACCACATTGTGGTGTGCAAATAATTAAATATTTTTAAAAAAGTGATTATTTAATTTTAACTTACAAACAATTTTAAAATGTCAATAAATTTAACCCTGTCTACCGTATAAACCTAGCCAGTCGGGAGAAGAAACGGCGAAACCAACAAGAAGATGAAGTTTCTGATGATGAAAAATATACTTCGCTTCAAATACCTAACTGTGCTTTGCAATCTTAGATTAGGATGACAAATCAATGGGAGCCGCTGACGTTATGGCTAGATTAGGTTAGTCCAGTGGTTTCCAAAGTTGTTTGGACTACGACCCATCTAAAAAAGTTCCCAAACTCGGGATCCTCCTCTAAGACATTTAACTTTTACCAATATGAATAAAGGTCTAAGGTTAAAAACATTTTTTTCCATAATTTTGATAATTTATTTATTTGAGTCTTAATTAAATAACTACATCAAAATTAGAATAATTAAAAATACGATTCTGAGGGCGTGTGTTTTGATTAGTAAAGTGAGTAGTAGACGTTATTGACTCATTAGCACTGGTGTATCTGTGCTGAGGAGATAAATCTTGCTGCGTTGAATATGATGACGACGAGGTGTTTAAGTTTTGGTAAGTGTGAATTTGAGACACTTTCCCATCTATGTAAAGATTATTATTTCTTATGTAAGCGTGGTGACCATTATTACGAGCTTTACGAAAAAGTTCTTGTAATTTTTTTCTTAATTTTAGGCCGTTTTCATCTAGGTACTCAGCTACGGATAAACCCGTATTTTTGAAAAGTCGACTGTTTTCTAAAATATACTTAGTCATTTTTTTACTTAATAGTTCAATTATTATAGGTCTTCGTGGGCTTCTCCTTCCAATTCTCGCTATTTCTTCAATATAACCAGTAAGGTCTATGTTACATATTTCTAGAAAAATATTTGTTATTCTGTAATGGAGGTAGCTCTCCGTTTCGCGATCATGTTCATTTAAACCAAATAATACAATTTTTTTACAATTTTCTGTAGAATTAGGTTGATTATTATTATTATTAGGTAAGTCCGATTTTTTTAGTTTCTTTTGTATTTGTCCAATTTCTTCCCATAGTAATTTATTATCTTGTTCTAATTTTTTTATAGTATTGTTTAATGATTCTACTTGCGTTTTTATGTTTATTTGTTCGTTCATTAATTCGTCCGTTATAGAATTGAAATCATGATAGTATTTTTCGCTTATTTGTTGGATTTCATTCTGTATAGTATTTCTTATCTCCCCTAATATGTTCTTTTTATTTTCTTCTAATTTTTTGTCCAGAAGTAGACTTATTTGCTCCAGCATTGAATCGCTGTTACCTGGGGTATTTTGTTACTTGCTTCTTTTCCTTTTCCTTGTTGTTCGGCGTAGTAATTATTTTTGATACATGATGAGTCATTCAATATTAGGTCATCTACCGACATTATAGAATCACTTAGTGTTTCATTCAATAATTTTCTTATTGGCGTATTATCGTTTCTTAAGCGACGAGTGACGTTTTCACAAGACGGACAGCGCCAGGTTTTATTTAATTCGTGCAAATTTTTCATAAAATAGGCAGAAGTAATGTTTAAGCATGCATAGTGATATTGCATTGCGCATGATGTACATTTAAGGGATTCTGAAGCATAAATTATTTTTAGTTTGCAAGCTGAGCAATCCATTTTTTTTACCTTTGTGAGTATTTCTGTGTCTTCCTTATTTTCTTATATCTGTGTTTTCTTTATATTCGGTAGAAAATGATATTTTTATTGACAACTATCTTAATGTTGTGGTCGTAATTTAAAATTTTTTACCGGTCAGCTGGTTTGTTATCGCGCAGAAGAAATTTTAAAAATTTTAGAAGAAGAGTGAATTGCCGCATGCCTGGCGCAGGAAGGGTTAATGTTAACTTACACTGATTATTATACATAATATAGTGATGGACACTGAAAAATAACATCGATGTTTTTTTCGATGCAATACATCGGTTAGTTGCATCGATGTTACATCGATATATCAAAAAATACATCGATGTTTCCCATACATCGATTTTTTTTGTAAGTTATATGAATGTGGTTGAGATAAGAAAAAAACTAGCACTTATTAGTTACAAAACCTTTATTATTAATTTTACAAATTGAACATTAATTAAATATTTGGGACATTTACTGTTTATCGTCACTTTGTAGAAACAAAAGTTTGCCTAATCTTTTGCTCTTAAATCTGTTTCTTTGCTGAGTCATCACCTGCGCCGCTTGCGAAAACAGTATTTCAGATGGAACCGATGTTTCCACTATTGTTACATATTTATAGGCCAGTTTATGCAATTTCGGTAACTGAATTTTGTTGTCTCCAAATTTCCAATGGATTATCGATAAGGTTGAAGGTCAACCACAATACCAATATGAGGTGACTCTTTGGAACTTGAAGCAGCTGGCTTTGGACCAGATTGCGCGATATTTTTTGTTTCCGATGTATTCTTTTGAAATGTAGCGATTTCCATATAAGCAGCCTTGTGGACATTGCGAATATGCCTAAACAAGTTTGTTTTATTTTCCAGTACACTTGGTACTTTGACATAACATACATTTAGATTTATAGTCATCAATTTTTTCGTAGAACTTCCAAACTAAACTTTTTTTCTTAGTATTGATTCAAGTGTCAAGCAAAACCATTCATTCACTCTTTCCGCATTTGATTAGTTTGATGCCCCGTTCACAACACAAACTTAGAAACTTAACTTATCGCCTCTGTGGTCTAGCGGTCCGGGTGTTGGACTTGACTGCATGAGGTCTCGGGTTCGAATCCCGGGTCGGCCAACCAAAAGAAAATTGAATTTTTCCAATTTTCTAATTAAAAAAAAATGTTGGTCGGGATTGGAAATGTGCCCGTTTGGCGATAGGCTTGCCACCTATCACATTGTGGGACTTAATGTCTTCGGCTAGTCGTGGGTGCCCTGGTTGTGCCTCTGTCTACCTCTTCGGGGATATGGGCGTGAAGATACAAACTTAGATGGTGCGTAACGAAAAAATGTTACACTAAATTTTTTTCCAACCCCGATAAAGAAGTTTCGCTTCAAAAAATAATTAAAAAGTTTATTTAAAATTAGATTCTTAGCAATAAAAGTGATAATGAAACTGATTATGCCATTTCGCTACGAAACATATACCTATTAAATCTGAACATTTTGTAAATATATGAATTTCGTTTTAATGGTCACGTTCTAGTAGTAATTAATGTAGCTAGCGTACAACGAAAAGAAGTGCTCGGCGCGCGTGTGTTTTTAGAAAAATAAATTATTTTCACAAATAGATAATTGACCATAAATTATTTGACGTGACGCTAGCAGTAATGTTTAAAAACAGTTGCCAAAGACAAAAGATAGTATAGAATGTTTTAGTAGGTTAGCCTCTTTGATGCATCGGAACAAAAAACATCGATGTATACTCGATGTTTAAGGATTAGCAATACATTGGTTTGATTCGATGTATCGATACAATACATCGAGTGTTTTTAAAACATCGATGTATATCGTCCACCCCTAACATAATACATAAATTAAAAGTCTTCATACAAACAATGCTGTTTATATTTGTACTGAAATACATACCTATGCATATGTTACTCTCTATTTGGCTTTCTTTTTAAATTGAAATGATACTAAATTTCTATTATCTGTAACAGAAATATTATGCATTGGGCATAACTCTCAATGAGCACCCAATAACTGCTATCAACTTTAGCCTCTTTTCACGAAGTCGGTTAAAAATCGGAAAGGGGCAACCCTAGTCATTTTTCCGATTACCCCTTCACTCGTACCCATTCACCCCAATCGTGGGGTGACTAGGAATTGATAACATTTTTGCTTATATCTCAAAATCTACAGACAAATATGGCAATTAAACATAAAAAATCTTAACTTCCTGTCTTCGGAATCGCTACGAAATCATACGGTGGTTACCAAAAATATATTATTAAAAAGAGCTCTGAAGTTAAAATTTGTTCCGATTCACCCCGTTTTACGGTATTCTACCAGCAGGGCCATAGAGTGGTCACATCCTCACTCCATAAACATACATCACAACTGCTGTATAAAGTTAATCACTTCTTTTATTGCTTTCTTTTATAAGTAGGTACTACTAATCCAGCTAAAGTTTAAAGAGACTAACTATTATTCATGAAAAATTTAACTATTTTTCTTTTTCTTTATCTATCATTGTCAACTGTCGATTGTGTCGGTTAGAATTAAATTTCACATAAACCATTTTAATAAAAAAAATATGACTAAGCCATCCTAACCACCATGTCAAGTGAACCATTAAGTACTTGGGGAGAATTGAGCCAAATCTATTTTTTCATTAAAATTATTGATTAATTTTCATCATAATCATAAATCATTAATTTATTAATTTGTTTTAAATTCAGTGTTGTATAGCCAATAATATCCAAATAATGCCGCTATCAAACGAACAGCACATTATGACTTTTAAAAAAAGTATTTTCACTCCAATATCGCCGAAAAGGTAGGCAAACGCACATCCAGGGAACCTACGACTAGCCGTGAACACTTAAGTCACACGAAGTAATGTTTTTAGAAAATAGAAAATATATATTTTCTAACTACTTTATTCCTCGGGGATGGAACTTTCGATCTCATAAAATATGTACATACAACCATAATCCTAAATTACTGTCATAAAAAAATCGAGAGAAAGTTTCATATTTGAGTTCCTGTTAGAAAAAACATATTAGGTACCTATGGTGTTAAAGATTTTTTAAAAGTTATTTTTTATGGTGTTACAGAATTTTGCAGACAAGTTTAAATAATAAAATATTTCTAATAATGTGAATTTATTATGATTACATTTCAGATAGAGAATTTCGTACTTGTCGAGGATTTCGTTTGGCCGTTTCTTCTCCTTCCTGACTAGGTTTATAATTTCAGACTTTTTTTTATAATTACACAGACAAACAGAAATATTTTTTTATAATGTGAGACTTGCCAAGGAATTTGTTTCTCCGTTTCTTCTGCCTGGCTAGGTTTGGAAACGGTGGTAGTACAAGGCAGATAGTTTATAGTCCTGGCTGCCGGGGATTTTTTTGCCGTTTATTCTCCCAACTAGATTTGGAAACGGTTTTAGTTCACGGCAGAAGGGTAAAATAATAAATATTAAAATATAGTTAAGTAAATAATTATATCTATAAATGATTATTAAAAAATAGAACGTTATGTGGTAAAATATATTGGAACGCTTAAATACTTTTGCAACAACTATTTAACACTCGTATTCTGCAAATGAATTTTTTTATTTCATTTTAACAAAAGAAGTCAAGTCCGACACCGGACCTAAAACGTAGTGATTATATTTTCTTTGGCCGGACCGGTAAACCACAGAAGCAATTATATATTATAGTAAAAAACGATTCAAATCACCGTGACTCCTCTTGATAAGTGCAACTAAGTAGTTAGTAGGACGTTTTGTTGAACGAAAAAGGATGACCGAAATCGGTTTAGTATCCAACGTAAGTAAAGTTACGAGTAACCATAACCGAAATACAGTGCTTGGGCAATTGCTCGTCCTTTGTATTAGAACTCTTATGACTGTTTTTTTAGAGTTGAATTGGCACCTTTGAGAATAAACTCTAGATATCAAATAAAAAATATTATCAAAATATGTCTTCTCTGTGAAAAGTTATGCGTTTAGGCCTTTGAGTTAATACTCAAAGATTTGAGTCGGTTTAATAAACAACTGCGTGGCCTAACTGAAAAGAAAACCAAATGTTACAATCGCGATAATATTGCCAAGCATGAAAACTAAAAAATCTTGAATCCTCAGTAGTTCAAATGATTAAAACATTCGTCGGCTTAAGTCGAAAGGTTACAGGTTCTAATCCTGTCTGGGACGAAAATTTTTCTTTCTTTAAAATTTATAGAAAACTACATATGTAATTAAATAATTAATTTGAAAATGTTAAAATATTTTCACACCACAATGGTAGATGTTAGTAACTCTGCTTAAGTATTCCTTAACACACATTACGCAAATAAACAATTTTCATTTCATTTCAGAAATGAACCATCCACGATCATATGGGATAGTTATCTATCGATTTCCTATTTTAAGTCAGCCGTCATAATTTTCCATTGATAAAAAGGTCAATTCATTTGTGTACATTAACTAAGTCTCGAAATACATACCTAAACTGATAAACGGTTGTTTTCTAAATTAGTCTAAAATATACTAAAATAATGCAAAAAGAGGGCAGAGCATAGAGATTGTATAATCATGACGTACTGCTACTACCTACTTATCTACACTTACTTGCAATAAGCCCCTAATTTTGTCTAATTGAATGTCTGGCAAAGTTTTAAAGGAGGTTAGCAACACATTTGTGTCTAAAAAACCAATTGTGAAAGAAATTAAGCCATTTCTTGCAGTTTATTGCGCTTAAATTATTTAGAATGGATTACTTCTGGCAAACGTGATCAAAATACTCATTCGAAGGAAAAATGTCAGTTACTAGCAGTTTCACGCTGCTTCGCCTGCGTAATTTGGCTTCTACTGCATAGATTTTGATGAAACAAAGCCTATGTCACTCAGGGACAATGTAGCATTCTAAAGGTGAAAAAATTTTTGGAATCAGTCCAGAAGTTTCGGATTCTATTCATTTAAAAAAAAAAAAAACAAAAAATCCAACCTTTCCTGTTTATAATATTAGTATAGACTAGCTGTTTGCCTGCAACTTCGGCAGCGTAGAACACAAAATTTTCATCAACTATCATTTTCCTATCCTTTGGTGGTTCATTTTTGAAAAAATAGCCTGTGTTTGAACTCGTATCTTTAGCCATATCTCATATCATCAAAATCGTACCTATCAGCGGTTAAGCCGTGAAAAAGCAATATACAGATAGACATTCGCATTTAAGTATATATATTACTAGCTGTCCCAGCGAACTTTGTTCCACTCGTTCAGTTTTTACTTATGTAAAAAATTAAAATGTTGTTTTTTCTAGTTTCCTTTCAGTTGAATGGGATAAAAGACACTCTATGCCCTTCTCCTGGTTCTAACCTACATCCGCATTAATTTTCATCCAAATAGGTTAATCTGTTCTTGAGTTATGAATAGTGTAACTAACACAACTCTCTTTTTAATATATATAGATATTACAAATACAAATTTTATCCCCGTAACTTTTTCATAGTACTCTCTAGTTAGGATTTTCAGACAAACTTACTTATTAGTAGAGATATTACCTAAGTTCTATTACCCGAGCGAAGCCAGGCTGGGTCGTGAGTGAAATATATACCTATTAGGTATATCACTGAAAATATCTCAAGCGGATTCTAGTGTACGTAGGTATTTTGTTTGGATTTAAAGTTTTAATTGCATAATATACCTACACTGATTATAGTAATTCAAAAATTAATGTAAACCTATTGAAACAGTATTAAATACGATATGATTTATTTGGATAAGGATTAATATGAATGTACGGCTAACACGTCCGGATATAGTCACTATTTCTATCAATTTTTATTAAATATTTAGATATATGGTGACGTGAAGCTTTTTTGTAAACATCAATACGTTCTTCAATATTGTAGAACATTTTTTGTTCTATCATTAATGGTTTTCTCTTTGACTTTTTATACTTTGTGTCATATTATTGTAGTTTTAACTAGGATTCCTCTTTTTAGATATAAATATACTTAACCTATGCTCATCACGAAAAATGTCAGCTTCGATTGGTGAAAGAATGTTCCCCATCGGTCCTAATGTTTCGGAGCCTATCCTATATAAACGGACAATCAAATCTTTCCTACTATTATCATTATTAGATATTACATGTTTTAGATTATGTATATTAGGTACGGATTACACTTAGGACTATTTCTTTATTTAACATTTTCATTTCATGATTTACAACTCGATGAGATTACAAGAAACTTCCACAATCCTTACATTTTTGTTACCTACTAGATATTCAATCCTTACTAAGTACGTTGTAACCTATTCATTTTATTCATTCAGTACGTCATACAGCCTATAGGTTATCTTAATATGTTTACAGAAAAAATAACGAAGTGTACAAAAAGATAGTTTTAATACGTACATTTAAAATCATAACAGATATAAGAAGAGGCCAGCGCCATGTCGCGCCCTGTGCTCGGTCATCGGTATCCATTTAATTTTCTTCCTTTATACATTTTCTAAACATTGTTAAAGATGTATACGTAGACACAAAAACATTTTCACAATAAAAATACAAGGGATAATCAATCACTGGACGTAAGAGAGCATATCGTTGACGAAACTGAACATTGACAGCGTTATCGAAAGGCCCGAACATGGCTACTTTGTCTTATCTTATCGTATTACAATTTTGTTGTAATTTAAGTC
Source organism: Calephelis nemesis (assembly GCA_002245505.1). Classification (NCBI taxonomy): domain Eukaryota; kingdom Metazoa; phylum Arthropoda; class Insecta; order Lepidoptera; family Riodinidae; genus Calephelis; species Calephelis nemesis. Next base: position 37,944 of record NJDD01002524.1, read on the forward strand.
TCTAGAAATCTACTCGTATACAATAACCTTTTGTTCAAATTACGCTAACCTTTGGCAGCGACTTCGTCTACAAAAGTTGTTTTGTTCCCTCTTAAGGAAACACTTTGGTAATACCTATACTTATATCTACTGCGGGCTACTATGTTTCATTTCCAGGTGCTATTGTAGAATATACCTATCTAAACAAACAACCTATCTACCAGGCCACTCCTCAGTGGCGAAAACGTGTTGCTAGTCATCACCGTGATCATGACTCGTTTTCTAAGTCCACATCTACTACGTTGCTCGACTCAATGCTTTGTTCAATAAAACATGAGCGATTTGATCGCAGAATGTTAACTTTGGGCTCCCCCGGTACCCAACCCGGTTTGGTCCATCCACATTTGCATAGTGTATCTGTTTCGTCTATCCTTCATCTGACATTTTTTCATACGAACCACAGTATGAACAACGAGCGGAGCAAGCCCTCTCTCATTTTTACATTAAACACTTTTTTTGAATTCCACTCTTCCTCTTTCATCTTGCCGTTGCGAATGTAGTAGGTGAGCATAACACCACAGTGCGTGGCGCTCTCATTGTCACCGATTTTATCGTTCTTTCATTGATAATAATTTAAATTTGACATTCTATACTTACCTACTAACTACTTAACCTCATGTTACAAAGAAAAAATCACCCGGCACGTTTAAAAAGGAAAACCAGTAACGTGAAAATACATAAAATCTATAATAGGTACCTAGGTATAAAATATACAATAACATAACGTACTTAATATAAAATTAATAGAATATTTTTCATTTTAGGTTACATACCTAGGTACTTTACTTCTTTATTTTTTGTAGCGAAGTTTAAACTTAACATTAAATTACATAATTAGGTAAGCATAGAAGGATAAGTTTACTAATGATTGTTTGATATAATACAATAACATATATTCGAAAACATGAACAAATTGTCAAGATAATCGATCCTTATTCTGTCACTAAACCATGTAGGTCCCGTTGGATAAAAGTTATTTATTGTAATGTAAATAAAATATTTTGATTTTGATTTGATTTGAGCTGTAAAAAATTATCACAGTTATGGAAGGCGATTGTAAAGAAAGCGGCTTACATTTGGTGTTGGTTGGGTAATGATGTTTGAATCAAATTACATTTTAACAAATTAGATTTATTTAATATTAAACAGTTCGGTTTTTATAGTCGATGATGGTGTGGAATTATTGAAGACGTGAATTATTAATTATAAGCGTGGGTAGAATTCTCAGGATGCAATTAGGATGTTCTATGATTTGTTCAAAGCGATCGATTGCGTTAACCACGATACATTCATTAGAAAAATACGCCATTGTGGAATTAGAAATCAGAAGATCGAGCGCCTAAGTAAATCTTCTGGTTCTTATTTGAATGGGAAAAATCAGAAAGTTGCCATTAATGGTGTCATTTGGTGCTGCTACGATGGCCTATATTTTTGGCCCATTTTTCTTTATTGACGTTTCCTTACTCTATGAGACAAGCATGATATGGTATTGTTCGCGGAACACACTTTACTTCAATGGGATCACCCAAAATAAGCAAATTATACGCTTGTGCCTGGGTGTTAGTCAACCACTCTTATAAATAGAAAATACTTAAATAGATACTAGAATAAATTTAATAAACAACTACCAGACCTGGAAATGCAGATATCATGTTCATCACACAAATGCCTGCCCCCGCTGGGAATCGTATCAGAGCCTCGCGGTTGGTCAGTGTGGTTAGCCGCGTACGCTAGCCACTCTACCAACGAGGCGGTCTATTTCTATAATTAATACTTTAATATAAATAAATGTATTAAGTACAGAAAATAAGATTTTAGTAACATGTGATACATACAAATCTTTACGCCAAGTCCCTTACGCGGTAGGCAGAGTCTCGAATGCTAAACTTCGCGTTCCTAGCAAACCTGCCTGGCTTCCTCCACATTCATTACTCTTGTATGAGACTCTTGACACAGCCTTTGGATAACACCCGAGCGATTTGATCTATAAATTAACCGATTATAAATTTGTTTATAACGGGTAGTGTTTTAACTATACAAAAAGAAACTGAAGAAGTGAATTGGAAATGAAGTAGGTACAAGGGAGTGGCAGTAAGGCCTAAGCCCTAATGGATAGCGCCTGCCGCCCACTGTTGAAAGGACAGAGCGTGTTGGGCCGAGGCGCATCGCATTGCAAAGCACACTGCGGCGCTCTTGCTATAGAGTATCCACTATCCACACTAATATTATAAATGCGAAAGTAACTCTGTCTTTCTGTCTGTCTGTCTGTCTGTTACCGTTTCACGCCTAAACCACCCAACCGATTTTGCTAAAATTTGGTATGTAGATAGTTTGCATTCATGAGAAGGACATGGGCATATTATTTTTTTAATATTCAACCCCTAAAGAGGTTAAAAGGTGTGGCAAAGTTTGTATGAGAAAAATATTTTAATTGCACATTTTTGCATGAACCTTCGAATTAATGTTTTTTAGTACAAATGATGAAACACGTATTTCAAGGTTTTTCGGAAATTCACCCCCATTGGGGGTTAAAGGGGGTTGCTAAGTTTGTATGGGAAATTTAATTCTATTGAAATATTTTGCTAGACACTGAAATAATGCTCTGCAATACAAATTCTGAGATACATATCTAAGCGTTTTTTTGAAAATCAACCCCTATGAGGATTAACGGGGGTGGCATAATTTGCGTAGGAAAAATATTTAACAGTAATTTTTACCATAAGTCCATAACAATGAAGCACGTAAGTACTTCAGTTTATCATTAACGAAAAACACACAAAGAAAATCCTAAAAATCCCTAGTAATATTATAAATGCGAAAGTAACTCTGTCTGTCTGTCTGTTACGCTTTCACGCCTAAACCAGTTAACCGATTTTAAAGAAATTTGGTACTGAGATAAAATAGCCCCTAAGGAACAACATAGGCTACTTTTTATTGCAAAAAAATAGGAAACAATGGGTAAAAAGAGGAGATGAATGTTCATATGGAAATTCGTCATTTTAAAACTGTAACAGTGAAACTTTGTATTTAGACACTTTATGATGAACGAAAGAACATAGGCTACTTTTTATCACTAAAAAATGAGGGAGAATGGGTAGAAAGAGGTGATAAATGTCCGTATGGAAAATCGTTTTTTTGTTTGAAAGGTTGTACTAGGAGGTGGTTCCATGGTCATCGGGTCAGGATCTGATGATGAAATCCTGGGGAAATCGAGGGAAACTCTAAAAAATTTTAGCAAGAATAGTGTTTTTGTGGAATATGATCACTTGCTAGCATTCGACAATGGTCACTCCATACTCAGACTCAACAGACTTGTGGAATAGGCTGACCGTTAAGTGTCTTTGAGGGATTTGGAGATATTAACACAGACGCAAGGGAGGAGATCAGCTAGCGCTCAGCGTCAAGCTCAAAGTAGAATCATTTTCAGAAGGTTTAATAGGAATGTTTTTGTTAATGCAGGATTCTTTTAAGACCACGCGTTACAGTATAAAAATACTCCTTTGATTTTAATTGGAAAAATGATTGAAAATATCATTGTGATCCCTTAAAATTCAAAGTTGATACGCAGGGTTGTGCTAATGGTAAGGTAATATTACTTTTGCTTGGTGAACCTGCTGAGCCGCTAAAGTCTCTTTTATTGTGCAATTCTGATGAATCTCTAAGATTTTTAAGCAATATGCGCAAAAGCAATAATTGTTTTCAAATGACGTCGTTTAGAGTAGGTAGACACATCATTATGCCAGGATGTTCTAACACATTTTTCTGTATATGGTCAAATTTATCACAGAATCTGTTCATACTAATATTAAAAAGATGAAGAGTTTAATTTTGTTGCTACAATTTCTAAATGTAAGTTTCTGAAGATATCCCCGAAGAGTTCTGCCTAACTGCACAACCAGAGCGCTCACGACTAGCCGAAGACATTAAGTCCAATGTGGTAAAAATTTTAGATGACAATCCTGTAGCCAACCGGGCACTTATCCAGTCCCGGGCAAGTGGCAACGTTACTTTTAGTAGAAAATTGAAACTTCACAAATTTTATTTGTTTATTTTTTGTTGCCCGGACCGGAGATCGAACCCAAGATCTCAAGAAGTCATTCCGAAGACGGACGGTTAGACCTCAGAGACGATATGTATATTTCTAAAATTTCGAAAAAAAAATCTGTTAGAGGTTTCCATAACTTGCTATAGGTACAGTTTAATTTCACAGGAATTGCCGAAGTGCAGATAAAACTGTGGAGACAATAACGTATTCCTACTAAGTATTTATCTCCGGTGAAATTAGAAAAGAGAAAGTGTATGTTCAGTTTTGACGGCAAAATTGGTGAATTGATTTTAACATAAAAAAAAAATAGATGAAACTTTGGATACCGATATTTTAACTTAAAATTTTAACGAGCAGTGTTGGAGAGCTAAATATCAAATTAGTAGACTACGCTGGACTAGAAGCCGCGGGTAACAGCTAGTTAATTATATTCCTTGCTGCGGGCTGTGGCAGGCGGCATCAATCAGCGGATTTCTGTTACTCAGCGCCAAAGAGTAGAGCAAAAACTAGTGAGGCGACTCTACGTTGAAATCACCATGTATGGAAAGTGGCGCCACTTTCCATACTTAGTGATTCTTTATAGTAGGTGTCACACGAAACTTCCTTTATGGACAGTTACTTTACTCTTTTTAAGTCTTTTTAAGTCAAACATTGACTTATTTATTATAGTAGAAAGAAAATAAAATATATAAGTCAGAAGTATCAAACTCATGGACCGCATTTATCATTAATTAAAGTTTTTTTAAATATAGACTACCCGTATTTTTGCAGAATAGACCATCTGTCTTCCGGTCAGGCAGCTCATAAAAGGCGAGCATAGACTTATCGTCACTAAAACCGTGACATCTGACTAGGTGGTAGAGTTTCGCAGCGACTTGTCCGGATTGGTACCACCGCCTTAACTATTCCTGCCGCCATAAAGTCAGTGCTTGCTGTTGATGTGTTCCGGTTCGGAGGATACTTTTGCTCGAGGTCTCAGGTTGGCAACGCACCATTACCACCTTTGGTGTCTCTAGGCAACGTGAATTTCTTACCATCAGGAAATCCGTCTGCTTGTTTGCCTTTCAGTATCACAAGAATAAAAAAGACTACATTTTAAGTGAGTCAATGTAAATTAAACATTCTTAGTTCACGGTTTTTATTCCGGTTTATAGTATTTATTACTAACATACCTACATACCTACCTTTTTAACTTCATTTCACAAATTTCGGCCGCCGTATAATCTTGATTCTTCATAAAATATTGTGCCACTATCAAACTATCCAATCTTGGCAGATTGTCGGACTGCCCTTTTAGAAATCCCTCTTCCATTCCACACACTATAGTTTCAATTTAATGAAGGTAATCGTATGTAAGTTCGTTCAAATACAAGCCTAGATTTGAAGACGATCGAAACAAAACGAAACAAGATGCTCTTTGCGTACTCAATCACCAAAGCAAACGCCGCCGTACGCCGTGCTGCGAGCTCGGGCCGAACAAGGGTGTGACGTCATAGCATTAGCAATTCAAAAAAGAGCTTAAACTTCTCGTCGTTATAACTTCGGAACTACTGCATGCATTTAAGTGAAATAAAAAGTAATGATAAGTACGTGATCTACGCTTCGATGTTAGGTATATACGATAGCAAGATTTTGACCCTTTTGTGTTCTTCATTGTAGGCCGCATCGGGGAATGCGCGTGGAGCGCCTCGCGGCAATCCGTCGTCGCGGAAAAATCCGCGTCGATGTGCCCCGGCACAGTGGGCTCCATACAAAATGTATCAAAGCAATCTAGGCGGATTATTGCGCTGCGATGCGCCCCGTCCCGGTCCGTCCAAATGAGCGTTATCCTTTATGGTCTTAAGTCTGTCAGATAAGGACAAACTATCAGTTTTGCCATTTTAGCACATTTTATGCAAGATTTAGCATAATTTTATGTCGTTTAGCATATTTAATTGGTAATAATATTTAGTCTGGTGTATATTTTTTTGCCATAAAAAATCATCTAAGAAATAAACTTTCAGTATTGCTGGCTTTATATTAATTAATTTTATTGTAAAATCAAAGTTTTTTAGGTATATGCAATGATCAAATACCTTAGTAATTTAATGTTTTTTGAACTAAGGGTGTCAGATAAACAAGTTGAAAACAAAATAATAACTAATAGTCTTTAGACTTCTGTGTTCTTAGATAGTTACTTAGAAGTGTGTAGGTATATGGTTAGTACATCTTGCTCTCAAGTTGTTTTCTTTTGTATGACTTAAAGTACATACCGTATTCTTTTGAAGCATGAGGTTTACAAGTATTAAATACGTTTAGGTTTTTTATTATTATTTTTTATGAGAGGGGTGCACTTGTGTCCATGTTCCTACAACATGTAAATTACTTTGTGATTGACCATATTTCACCTTTAATTTAGGAAAATTTTCTTAAAAATATAGCATGTTTTTTGCATAAATATTTACATTTTCTTATAAATTAAAACGTGGCAAGTGACTTCCAATTTCAGGATGATTTAAATATGATATAATATATGGCCTCATCGCTCCAAAAATGTTTCCTGCCGAGGCCGACATTGACCAATGAGACCATGTCGCGCCAAGAGAGTAATAAAAATACCACCAATAAGACTAAGGCACTTTTTCCCCTAGCGATTTTTTGAAGGAATTAAACAAGTGTCTTTGTCTCACTAAATAAAACAATATTTTTCTAGCATTTCTGTATATTTAACTCATTTTTCCATTTTTTGACAATTATTGTCAAAAAATGGAAAAATGCCTGTTCCATCGAAGGACGAAGGTGTTATATTATTTTTGTTTGTTTTACCTTAATGATTGCAACAGTATTTACATATACACTTTGTCAACTAAATAAAATAATATTATTAAGTTAAATGTCGATTTGTATGACGTCGAAAATTGATGGCTTAAGAAACTGGTTTTTGGCAATTTTTGTGATAGTCTCGTTGACAACACTGAAAATTATTAAAAACAAAAAACTATCATCCTACCTGTGCATCCTACTTGCAGGCACAGATTAGCTTGCAAGTTGTAAAACAAAAACATACAATTTTACAAACAAAAATAATTATTGTAGGTAATTTGTATGTATCAGTATGTCAGATGATGAGGCATTTCAGGAATATGAAAACTTGATACAACAGCTACAAATTGAAAGCAACGATGCTGGCATTAGTGAACAGGAATTTAAAAGAATTTATCTTGAAAGTTTTAAATCTATTACTAATGAGAAACAATATTATAATACATCAAGAAAAAAACAATATTTTATGTATACATGCATACTTTTTGGTCTTATTTTAATTTGTTATAATTTTAAGTTCTTGCATAGTTGTTTAATTTGTAATGTGCAAGAATATATTTATCCGGGTCTCCGGCTTATACGCAAAGCTGCTATTCCTATAATTTCGCTTTTTCCATCGCTTACTGGTATGTATAAAATAGTCTTAATAAAATCTTCAGTAACCTTTTACATTCTAAATACCTACACTCATTTTTATAGATTTATACCAAGAAACTTGCTTCGTACAAAATCCATTTTTCACAATCGTGGACATGGATTGTTGGCCATGTAGTACAGTGAATAACATTGGAGAAGTGTATGACCCTCAACCCATACAGCTGCAACATAGCGCTCCATTTATGTATAAGGTAATTTTCTAACAAAGATCAGGCTAGTCATACTGCACTGTTATGTTAAATGGCTTGCTGGTTAAGTATTGTTTTATTGCTTGAGATCTCATATTAATACTTGAATTGAATATTCATTATCATATTTCCAGAGTGATCAAAAGAATATTAATATAAATACTTTGAAAATTATGTATAATCAACACATTGACATTTTTAATAAAGAAGAGCAAAAAGTTTTGATTGATAACAAATATTACCAACCTCTTTCCAGTATATTTGAAGATAATAAAAGTTTATTTATTTGGTGAGTATGAGTTATGATGATGGTTGTAAGACTAAATGATTAAGACAACCTTTTTAATTCAAAAAAATTAAGATTTTTCTATGTCTAGATGTAAGCCATTTAAAAGCACTTGACACTTCTAAAATTAGGGTCTAATGGCCGCCCTAGAGATGTCAATTAGCATTTTTAATCTATCATTAAAGTAACATTTGGTATAAAAAATTAAATAAAATGAATGATTAAATGATAATCAATGTCCCTGAGTGAGGTCTTAACTCACAGAAATACTATATGAACCTTTCAAAATTTTCATAGATAAGTATTAAATGTATGTTTTAATTTTTAATTGGCATTGACCATCTTGTTGGTCGAAATGACATGCTTAGCTCCACCGATCAACTGCAAGGCTTGGGTTAAAACCCCCGATGGGGGCAGGTATTTATGTGATAAATATTCAAATTTCTGCATTTCTGGTCTAGTCTAGGTGTAAGTATTTAAAAATGTATTAAACCTGTTGACTGACACCCATAACCAGGGCTTGAAATACCGGTATTTTTAGGAACCGGTATTAATGACCTTGAAGCAATACCGATACCAAGGCATTACCTGTACTGTTAGTACCGGTACCAGACTTAGTACCGGTACTGTTGCTTTAAGGGTTCTGATACCGGTACTGTTTCAATAATACCGGTACTAGAAAACATATTACTTATAATTTTGTCTTCAATCGAAGATATCTCTGTTCCTTTATGAGAGATTAAAATAATACTGATACACAAAAAGGAAAATTGGCAACTTCGCACTTGTATTTAACGGGTACCTTTATTGGATACCGGTTTTTATCGGTATTAATACCGGTACTTGTAAGATACCTGTATCGGGCCAGTACCGGTATATGAAGTACCGGTATCCACTTTGGAACCGGTATCCAGGTATCGAAATGGCAAGAACCGCTAAATACCGGTATAGAACCTGTACTTTTCGTACCGGTTTCAAGCCTTGCCCATAACACAACTTTGGAGTAAGATTCAATTTGTGTAACTTGTCCAGAGATATTTATTTGTTACTCTAGTCAATGTTATCCACCCCATTTAATAGAAATGTTAACCTGTCTAAATTGCACCTCCAAATTGAAAATGTTAGATTTTATGAAATAGAGTAAGTTTGCTATTATATTATATCATATCATTATAAATTTTATATTAACTGTATCATTATAAATTTTGAAATACTTTTGGCCATACTCAGAGATGTTAATTGTCTTTTAATCAACCATTTAGTTGACATTTTCAATAAAAAAAATGTGACGATATATTTAATGTCAACTGATATAGTCATATCATGATGTGTGTGGCCGTGTTATTTTTTCAATCTTGAATATTCCAGCATATCATACACTACTTAGTAAAATTGTTACGAGATATTGATTTTTAGAATTTCTTTTTCAAGTTTTAGATGAATAAAAATTTAAAATTACTTAGAAAAAGTTACTTTTCAGGAAAATAAATAACATCAATGTTGCCAGATCTCTTAGGGAATTAATACCCAGACCAAAAGTGGTGCCAAAATTTGGACAAAGTATTGAGAGATTTGTTATAATAGATTCAAAACATGATTTATTTCATATCCCAGATACAGAATGCAATTATTCATTTTTGTTAGTCACTCAGGGACAGAGGATAGTTAATTTGAGACCAGCTGAAGAATGCAAGCATCAATGTAAAATGCTGAAAGTGGAACTGAAGGAATCATATTTATGTAAGAATTTTTGTAATAATATTTTTATCATATATATTTTACTTATTATATTATTAGCAAGAATTTAGAGATATTAAACATTTAGAAATCTTGGGAGTTAATTATTTATCTGTGCACTTAAGACAAAAACTTAGTATCTACTTTTTGAGCCAATAAATTAAAATGTTAAAATAGTTTACAATATCGCCTCTGTGGTCTAGCAGTTCAGTTGTTGGACTTGACTGCATGAGGTCCCGGGTTCGAATACCGGGTCGGGCAACAAAAAGAAAATTGAGTTTTTCCAATTTTCTAATAAAAAATTTTTTTACTCGGGATTGGAAATGTGCCCGGTTGGCGATAGGCTAGCCACCTATCACATTGTGGGACTTAGTATCTTCGGCTAATCGTGGGTGCCCTGGTTGGGCCTCTGCCTACCCCTTCAGAGATATGGGCGTGAAGATACTTTTTTTTTATTTTACTATGTTACGTTTTTTATATTATAAATTTATGTTTTCACTGGCAAAAAAAAAACTTTTGAACTGTATCTGATATCTAATTTTACTTGTTAAACAACTGAATTTCAATACATACTGTATGTATACTTTTTAATCATTTCAGTGTGGTACAATTGGTGGTATTGGAGACCGACAGTACAAGAAGCAACAAGTAATGAGACATTTATAGCACATGTTGGTTCATACTGTTGACCTTAAAATATACACTTTTGTTGGAATGTAGAAAACATTTATTTAACACCATACACAGTAATTAATTGTCTAAAATAAATTAGCTAGAATATTTAATACTCATATTATTCGAACTTTTCTTTAAGCTTTTGTTTTAGTACAACAGGCACTAATGAAACCAAAGCAAAACAGCTTAAAATTGTCACTGAGGTCCATGACCATGCATCACTTGTTGATGTTAATGTATGCAATGTTTGCCCTGCTTGAATGGCTACAAATGAAGGTGGTGCTACACCTAAAAAATAAAAAGAGAATAAGATTTTTTGTGACTGGACAGAAAATATAATAATTGTGAATTTATATATCACTAAAAATCACATGAACTCCTTTTAGCAGTGATATAGCCATGATTGTTGATCTCGGAAAATATGTATATTATATACTATGTATAATAGCAACTAAAATTGATTTTAATCCAAATCAAACACGAAAATGCAAATAGACTACATCAACATGCAAATTCTTGTCCTTGGTTTATCATCATTGATTAATAACTAGATCAGGGCTTCCCAAACTTATCTCTACTGCGACGCCCTTAGGACATGCTATTTTTAAATGACGCCCTGGGGAGGAGAGAGGGGGTTTCTATGGATCAAAAATACTTATCACTTATGCTACAATCTCTATTACCTTTTACGACTCCCCTTAACCCAGCCCGCACCCCGTGGCCTAAAACTAGTTACCAGTTACAATAAGGACAACCCTAGTAACAGGTTCTGGTGTGTTCGTAGCTAGCTCCACTCGGTCGTATTTGACCCGCGACGCCCCTGGGACAGTGCCACGACGCCCTAGGGCGTCGCGACGCATAGTTTGGGAAGCCCTGAACTAGATAATTAATAGTATGTGAGGTTTTGTTAATAATTTATAAATTACCAAGATTTTCAAGAATTGACAAGTATTAATTTGATTTTACAATTTATTTCATTTATTTACAAGACAGCAGAAACTATTTCATAGTCCATTTAACAAGCATAATGGACAGTTTCATATGACCTAAGTATTTGAGTGTTTTTAACCCCTGACAAAAAAACGAGGGGTGTTACAAGTTTGTTGTGTCTATGTCTGTCTGTCTGGCATCATAACTTTGAGCTTGTGGACCAAAATGTGAAGTATTATTTTTGTTTGAAAGCTAATGCTTGATCAAGAAGGTTCTTAACTACATTACATATAGGTTTTCAGGTTTTCTTATTGGTATTAAACATTTTTAATTTTAGGATTCTCAGTTTAATTATCACAGTTGTTGTGGTTATACAAATACAATCCAACTGATTGTGACATATAAAAATTGGGTTCAGTAATGTATCCAACAGGCACAGGCAGTGCACTACCTGAGGCTAGAAATATATTTTGCCTGGTGATACTAAAAATCACTCGAATAATGTCCGAGGGTGGTGTCAAGAATCCCCGAAACTGGCGTGTTTGTATTGAAAGGGTAGAATGTGAAGGAAGCCAGACATTTGTCAGGATTGTGAGGTCTCGCACTCAAAACTCTCTGCCTACTTCATGAGGGACTTTTTGCGAAGATATGTATATACAAAAGATAGTGGTGGAATGTATAAAAGTAAATGTAAAAGTTACAATAACATACATTAATCTAAGGACTTACCAATAAATGTTCCTAATGCAAATGGTACTAATGGGACACCAATGACAGGTGCAGATATATTAATAAACCAGTTAGGTAAAAAGGGTGTCACCCTCAAAAATATTATATAGTTGAGTAAATTATTTTTGTGTTTTTCAAGTGCCACTGACCACTGTGCTGCCCTTTCTGGGAAAAATTTCTTGACTAGTTTCTTTCCCAGTAAATGTGATAGGAAAAAACATAAACTTGCACCAATTGCAGAACAACAGCAGACTAAAAATAAAGCTAAATAAAATGGAAATAAAAATCCTGATAGAATACTCAAAAACAATGATCCAGGTATTGCAAATGTTTGCAAACTGAGCAGCAATGTTAAGGATATGTCATAATGTTTTCTTCTTAACACAATATGTTTGCATGAAATTTTAAGAAAGATTTTTGCATACAAAGTAATTAATATGCCAGTAGATGTAGTTTAAGGCTTAACCTGCAGTCATTTATAAGTATGCAATGATTATAAACTTTTAAAAATGTGTTAACCAGAACATTTTCAAATGAAAATTGGTTAAGCTGGCAATAATTTTAACTTAACAATGTTAAAGACTGAGTCCACCTCACCTAAGCCTAGTCTTGAATGTTTTTACTTTAACTGATATTTTAAAGGATACAAAATATACACTGAGAATACTCCAAACATTACTTCATAAAAATACTTTTCCTTGTACCGGTCTAGAACTAGACCTAAATGCTTAGCATCTTCTAGATCCCATGGAAGTTTTAAATGCTGTTTTTCTTCTCTGGAATTGAACATTTCATGTACACTCCTTTGCAAAAAAAACGGGCGGGTTTGATTTACATTATTGGTAATAATTTAGTTCTTCAGAGGTTTTAATAGCCAAACTATGTTACTGGCACTTAATAAAGAGTCTGGGTATGAAAAAAAGTTCATTCCAAATTCAAAACTTTTGTTTTTTAAATTATTAATACCTTTTTCATTTTGTGACACATTTCGCGGGTTTGCGGTTAAAAGGTTATCAAGCAACTAAAAGTAACTTTTCGTTATTTTTAGTACAACAATTTATGTTTATCGCATAATTCTGCCTTATTGTGACTTAAAACAGATATCTTTGTGTCTATCGTAATGGCAGAAAAAGCAATAAGAGCTAGTAAAATTATAGCGCTGCTGGAAGAGGGGTGTAGCCAATGTTACGTCTCACAGCGGTTAAACGTGAGTCGTTCAACCGTACAAAGAACCTGGACTCGATACCAAGAGACAGGTTCCGTTCAGAGAAGGCAAGGTTCTGGGAGAAAACGTTGCACACAGCCGCGAGACGATCGCTTTTTAGTGACTCAGGCGCTGAGGAACCGCAAATGCAGTTACATAGACCTCAAAAGAAACCTTGAAGAGGTACGAGGAGCACAAGTTAGCCTATGGACTGTGAGGAGAAGACTTTTAGCTGCTGATATACGTAGTCGACGGTTACTCCGTGAGCACCGGATTGCGCGGTTGAGGTTCGCTAGAAATTGCCTATCTTGGACACCAGGTAACTGGAGTAGCGTACTCTTCTCCGATGAGGCTCGAATTTGTCTGCATGGTGAGGACCGACGTCGGCGAGTGTTACGAAGACCAGGGGAACGCTACGCCGATGTGTGTTTTGAAGAAATCACCCCTTATGTTGGAGGGTCCGTTATGTTTTGGGCGGGCGTAACTTCCAACTATCGTACCGAGATAGTATTCATAGAAAATGGCTCACTCAATGCGCATAGGTACATAACAGAAATCCTTTCTCAAAATGCACAACCCGCACTGACTGTAATTGGTGAAGATGCCATTTACATGGACGATAATGCTCGGGCCCACCGTTCTGGCGACGTAGATGCTTATATGCAAGAGGTCGTTATTCGTCGTTTGGATTGGCCAGCGCGGAGCCCCGACCTTAACCCCATTGAGCACGTTTGGGACCTCCTAAAAAGGCGAGTACGATCTGTCCAACCACCTCCACAAAACATCAGAGAGCTTAAACGTGTAATCTCGACTGAGTGGGAACACATTCCACAGGACACCATCAAAAGCCTGGTGGGAAGCATGCCAAGACGATTACATGCCGTAATCGCTGCAAGAGGAGGTCATACTCGTTATTCATTTTTATTTTTTAATGTCTCTTTTATTAAAATACCATAAAAATACTCGTAGTCTTAATTTCATTATACCCATAAAAATGTCCATTTTAACACGGCTCTCTGTTTACATAGACTAAAACACCGATACCAGGATAAAAGTGTTAAAAAACTAGATTCTCATTGATAATAAGAAATTTCTAGTCATCCAAGCTAATGACATACTAAAAATATAATAATATTTACCCATAGAAAAGCTAAGGTAAAGTGTGTGTGTAAGGTGCCCGTTTTTTTTGCAAAGGAGTGTATTAAACTTTTTTTATTCCTTTTTTAATCTATTCACACAACCCTTAATGGCCTGTTTTAAATAATTTCATCTGTACTAAATCTTATTACAAATTCTAAAGGCTACTCTTATTTTATTACAAGTCTTATCTTTATTTAGTAATAAAAATGTGAGTGTGAGTAAAAATAGATTGACATGACAATTATATTATTTTTTTATAGCTTACAAATATCCTTACATCCATACCATACAGGTACCTCACATCTATACCTATATCTTCACACCAAGTCCCATACACGGCAGACAAAGAATATTGAGTTGCCATATCTCACAATCCTTGCAGACTTGTCTGGCTTCCCCAAATGTAACCTATAAGGGTATACCACCCTCGGACAATACCCAAGCAATTTGATTGTAGAATGTAAAACTAGATCTCTCCATTTACCTACATCCATCCACATACAAATTTCCACATAATCAAAAAAGCAGAGCATGTCTTTTCTCATTTTGACACCAACACTTTCTTTAAATCCCACTCCTTCAAATATTGATTTTTGAAAAATTGAGTAGTTTTATTGTTTGGCTTACTATATGATTAGGTATATTTAACTGTTATTTTAAAAGATTAGACTTGACCATTGTGTGATATTATATTTATTATGTGATACATGCTTGTTGACAAATTAGGTACTAGACAATGCATTTTCAAGATCAGAAAAATATTCCAGTATATTCAAAATGAATACAAAAAGCTTCTTCACACCCATATCCTAAAAGAAGTATGCAGACATACAACCATGGTAACCACGACTAGCCGAAAACAATGTCCCACAATGCGATTGTGAGATAAGTGAACCTTTTGCCAACCTGGCACATTTCTAGTCCCAAAATTGAAAAAAACACAATTTCTTTTTGTTGCCTGGGGATCAAGTCCTACATGTGACTGCAAAACTACAGAAGCAATAATTTTTAAGATTAACTATATTTATACACATCAATAAAAGTTTATTTTAAGTAACTTTTAAGACATAAATACAATTAAATTAAAAATGATGTAGCCATAATACAAAAAAATACATCATATTGTAGAAGTGAAGACGTTAGTATCAGAACACAGCCAGGATGATGTAGATTAAAGATACAATTATCATGTGTGCTGAAAAAACCAAGCCAAAATATATGGACTTATTTCCATATTCTGCTCTGTGATATCTAACATAACCAGAGGGTTACCTTATCCTCTTAAAACAGTATTATTTCAATAATACTAATTGTCATTGCAGAAAGACAAACTTATGACATATATCATAAAGTTGCTTATAAATGTGGACATTTAGCAAGATGGAAATAATACTGCTATAAGCAATTCATGGTAGGGCCCCAGGATAAAGATTACTACCACAGTATGATTTGTAAACTAATGTTATACATTAACCATAACTTACTCATCCAATTCAGGGAATTGTTTGTACAGATAACCTAATGCTAAAATTGATCCAGTAAATAATATAAAAACTATAATTAAAGCATTAGTTGTAGATAATCCTTGAACTTTTCTTGAAACTGAGACATCTTTATCTGTAACATTAAAAACCCATTTCAATAAGTTTAAATGTTTATGAAATCTTAAGTTCATTCTTTATTAAATGAATGGTGATATTTGTAATAGGATAGGAATATGGTAAGGAAACAGATACTTGGTAAAAGTATGTTAGATCCAGTATGGTTAGGTTCCCAGGACATTATTCTTGGTTTAATGTTACATATTGTGTGGACTGTAGATGAAATTGTATGGTCTTGTAAATCACCTTGCTGACTTTGTCTTACATTACTTCTTTGAATTGTATCACTCATATTCTAAACAAAGCTAAACACTTCTAAAACAGTTAAACATTTATTAACAAACGTAAAGTAAAACTACACGATAAGCACAAGTAGAGTTTTTTAACTAACCACCTAAATGTCGAATTTAATTTAAACATATAAAAACAAAACTATATGAAAAATAATGAATGGAGTTTAAAAAGAAATCCAATGATTACAAGTCAAAAACTGGTGTAGGTTGTCACTTGTCAA
Source organism: Calephelis nemesis (assembly GCA_002245505.1). Taxonomy (NCBI): domain Eukaryota; kingdom Metazoa; phylum Arthropoda; class Insecta; order Lepidoptera; family Riodinidae; genus Calephelis; species Calephelis nemesis. The sequence goes on from NJDD01002524.1 coordinate 54,491, forward strand.
TGTCATTCTGAGTTCTGACAAGTGCTGCCAACTTTATTTTACAAGAGACCGTACAGTACACTAGAAAAAGTCGTATTTTACCAAGAATTCTAACAAAAAAATAGTACAAATTAAAATTCAACGAAACAAAAGCTAATAATTTAAATGAGAAATGAACGCTCCCGACTCACCTTCCCATTGCCCTCTCACGCTACTGTGATGGTTAAGAAATAATTTTACTAACTTTAATACTGTTACGCAAGCAATGTTATAGACAAGAAAACAATTTCCGAAATTTCACATGAGTGTGTACGAACAGAAACCCTCTTCCCTACCTCAACACTGTTACAATTAAAACCTTTATGTACCTTTACTGGAAACATAACTATTGGCTATTTTCTGGAAATCTTGCGCTGACTTAATGCTGGTAGTCCATAATTTTGCCTGATAGAAATTCTTTCAGTTCGTTTGTAGTTCGTTGATTCGAACATAATCGGCTTCTCCCTCGATAGCGACATGTATCCCTCAGGATTTTCCAAACGTTAAAAAAATCACAGGCTCCCGGACGCGACTTTCTTTGCAGTCAACTAGAGGTTGAGCTTATTTTATTAAAAATCAGTTCATTTTTTGAACGTGAAAAAGACACAAAAAAAATCGCCGTTTTAGGAAGTAGTAACATACAAACAGTAAACAGTAGTCAGTAAATAATACTAGACGTTTGTCCGCGACTTCGTCAGCGTAGAATAGATTTTTTTGATAGAAATAGATTGATAGTTGGTTTTGAAAAAAAGTACTTAGCTTATGTTTTAACAATATGCATATCAAATTTTATTCGTCCTTCCTTATTTATTTAGTCCTTGAAATAATAGGAGAAAATTATTAAGTACTATTTTTTTGTAATAAGTAATTATGTAGTTTACTTTTGGTGAATTAAAAAACGTATGGTACAATGTTGGTATCTCTACCACTTAGTAAATGATATGTATCTAAAAAAGAGTATCTAGTATTTAAAAAAGAGATTGACTAAAATAGCTCGTCAAATTAAACGGTGTGAAGGTTAGTCCACATCTTTAGTGGGAACGTAAGGAAATAGTACTCAAGTCTAGACCGTGTTATGGTCAGAAATTCATCTTCCTATCCTTCACACTAATGTGAAAGTAACAAATTTTTTTTTACCGTTACACCAGTGTGACAGGGCAGTGTGAAGGTGAGTCGGGCGCGAAAGTACATTAAATACAAATTTTGTATCTTTAAAAATTGTTATATTTGACATGTTATAGGAAATGACATTATAAAAACTTTAGATACATAATCTATTGTCATAAATAAATTAGATGAAAGCAAGGACGGATTTTCTTAATATTTCTTTTCTTACTTTTAAAACCACATTTTGCAATTAATTCCACACGAACAAAAAAATCCCGATAGGAAGTACTATTTATTATTTATAATAAAACTCGAAAATACAAAAATAATATAATTGGATGCGTTCAAAAAACACAAAAGTAAATGCTCGTTCAAGTTCAAAAATTAATCAATGAGTGCGTAAAGGATGAAAAAACAAATATAAGGCTCGTTCTAATCTGTAGTTGTTGGTAATTTTTCATATTAACAAATAAAATTAATCGAAAACCTTTTTTTGCTCATTTTATTCCAGTATTTGAAGAACCGTATATTTTACGTACGACTATAAATTTACGATCGTACATCCTACGGAAGCCAAAAACGTCGTATATATATGATTGATGAGGAACGTCCGTGGTGTTTTTAAAAAGTGTGACGTCAGCGTTGCTGACGCCACAATTGTAGTTTCCATGGTGATGACTCATTTTGGGTGTTCTCAAAAAAAACTTCACAAGCAATTTTACACTCCGTTTATTTAACGGGCAGCATAACGAAGGCTGCCATTGGCTTGCGAATCGTGAATGCCTTATCGCTTACAGTGCAGCCGTTTTTATAAGGCTCGGCGCACGTGCAGGAACAGGTGTTTACAAGTCGTTAGGCTAAGTATTGAAATAACAATGATAATCGACTCAAAGTAATCAACTGATGGTTTATAAACTAATTTTCTGGACATCATCAAATTATTTAACTTAATTATTCTAGTTTTTCAGAGGAACTAATGTGGTTGCGCCGACAAGGCCATTCTGACAGGCGGTGCGCGCTCTGCACCAGCCTCGTTGTTTCCAGCGGATTGTTGTAGACCTGAAAAATTGATATTTTTTTTCTGAGTAGTGCATCTGTAAGCAACCAGCGTTGCTTTGTATTTTAAGGATGTTAATGCTGTTAAGTTTAGTAGATTCTCGAAGATTTTATTTAAGGGTTATCGAAGGTTTTCGTAGAGTTCTCGAAGGTTCTCGTAGGTTCTCGTAGAATTCTCGGAGGTTCTCGTAGAGTTATTGAAGGTTAGTTATAGAAGGTTTTGAAAGTAGTTACTATTTACGATACTCGTACTTAGCTTTTATTCCAATGGGTTGTTCTCAACTTGTAGATCGTGATTTGGCTGTGCTTGCAACCCTTCTAGTTAGGTCGATGGAATGGGCTGCACCAACCTCGTTGTTTCCAGTAGATTGTTGTAAGTTGTTGTAGACCTGAAAAAATGAAATATTTTTCTCTGAGTAGTGCATCTGTAAGCAACCGGCGTTGCTTTGTCTTTTAGGGAAATTCATGCTGTTAAGTTTAGTAGATTCTCGAAGTTTTTATGTAAGGGTTATAGGAGATTCTCGTAGAGTTCTCGTAGAATACTCGGAGGTTCTCGTAGAATACTCGGAGGTTCTCGTAGCATACTCGGAGGTTCTCGTAGAATACTCGTAGAATACTCGGAGGTTCTCGGAGGTTCTCGTAGAGTTATTGAAGGTTAGTTATAGAAGGTTATAGAAGGTTTTGAAAAGAGTTACCATTTACAATACTTAGCTTTTATTCTGATGGGTTGTTCTCAGCCTGTGCTGGCTGCTCATTTCGTGAGGTCGACGGAATGAGCTCGTTTGGTTTGTTCTGGTTGATCAGGTGAAAGAGCTGATGATGAAGCAGCTTTGGTAAGAGCTTTTTGCAATCCCACTTCTGATGACGGATGAGGAACGTCCGTGGTGTTTTTAAAAAGTGTGACGTCAGCGTTGCTGACGCCACAATTGTAGTTTCCATGGTGATGACTCATTTTGGGTGTTCTCAAAAAAAACTTCACAAGCAATTTTACACTCCGTTTATTTAACGGGCAGCATAACGACGTGCTGCCATTGGCTTGCGAATCGTGAATGCCTTATCGCTTACAGTGCAGCCGTTTTTATAAGGCTCGGCGCACGAGCAGGAACAGGTGTTTACAAGTCGTTAGGCTAAGTATTGAAATAACAATGATAATCGACTCAAAGTAATCAACTGATGGTTTATAAACTAATTTTCTGGACATCATCAAAAAATAATTTACTATATGCAACTTTACAGAAATTGGTTAAATAAAGTTTATTGCCAATCCCTGCTCCTCTGGAGAAAGTATACTTCGAATCACGCGTGGTAAGGATAAGAACAAAGATGGCGCGTAACAGAAAAATGTGGCGCGTAACGAAAAAATGTTACACTAATTTTTTTCCAACCCCGATAAAGAAGTTTCACTTCAATAAATATTATTCTCTAGATTTAAATGTCATTGTGTAATAACCACTTTATAGGCCAAGGGGGTTGACTAGGTATCTCAGTTGCCAAATCAAAATGGAAAAGTGTACATTAAACAGCTGTCAAATGACGTCATTTGTGTTTGCTATCGCTGTTGTATTTATGTTGGTGGTGGTATGTAGTATAAAGTGCACACAAATGAAATACAATAATACAATTAGGTGCTAAAATCCTAGTACCTCAGTATAATTATAAAGTTTGTACGTACCTACTTAAAGTAATGATTTATTATTATACTCTTACAAGTAAAAGCGTACAAATAAGTATTATAAAATAAAAATAAAATAGTCTCTGTGATCTAGCGGTTCAATTGTTGGACTTGACTGCATGAGGTCCCGAGTTCGATTCCCGGGTCGGCCAACAAAAAAAATTGTATTTTTTCAGTTTTCAAAAAAAAACGTTGCTCGTGATTGGATTTGTGCCCGGTTGGCGATAGACCTGCCACCTATCACATAGTGGGACTTAGTATCTTCGGCTAGTCGTGGGTGCCCTGGTTGTGCCTCAGCCTACTTCTTCGGGGATATGGGCGTGAAAATACTCACTTACTTTTTTAACTTAAAAAAATGTTATTGATAGTTCAGTTTTTTTTATATTGGGAGTAGGGGCCCCATTCGATAAATTTGGCAGGTGAATTCGATGAATTTTGCAAAAAAAGTTGTATAGTTTGTCGTTTCATTATGCAAAATAAAAAACTTAAATTTAATGAATATGAGACTTTTTTGGAGAGGAGATTTTTCAAGTAGGTAACTTTAAATGATGTAAGGATTGAACCACACTTATAGCCTGTGTGTCGAAAACCAAAAACAAAATTTGTCAATTGGGTCTAAAATTCGACGAAATTTGTTGGTTATAATAATAATAAATAGTTAAAGCTTTTTACCAAAGCTTGCTTGCTTTTTGTTATAACAACTTTTGTGAAATACAAAAGTAAAACTTTATCTATCTACCTAAGTGGTTATTTCCAGAAAAAATAACTCTTTTCAGGGTATTTTATTATGATACTTTCAAATGGTTTCGACCAAGTTTCGGCGTTAAACTAATAACCAACGTTCATTATGTTTTTTTTTATATTTTTTATTACAAAGTCTGTGGGTATTAGGTCTTTATTCACAACAATTTGTTTTTATAATTAAGCTTTATTTGTATCTACGCAATATTTAAAAAAATATGCACGTTTTCGATTATTCGCAAAAAAAAAACTACATGAAAACGTTGTTTTATTAGTTAAAAATTTGAGTCTTTCAAAGTCGGAAAGTATACACTTTTAGAAAATAGTTTTTTCAAATTAATCGACCTAGCCAATGCCGTTTCTTACATTAATAAAAAAACAAACATAAAGAAAAGCAAGCAACATAATAGGGTCAATTATGTAGTAGAGGGTATGGACAAACTTCCGAACGAATGAACGGACGAAATTCAAATTTTGAATAAAGATACGTGCTGCTTGGCAAAAAATTTCAGTTTTTTTGCAATTTGCCTAAGTAGTTCCTTTAACCACCATAATTTGTCACTTTTTTATAAACTACTAGCTGTCCCGGCGAATTTCGTTCCACCCGTTCAGTTTGTATGAGAAAAATAAAGTATTGTTTTTCCCAGTTTCCTTGCAATTTTCCCGGTTTTTCTCTTCATAAGAACCTTCTTCTAACAATAACTAACGCTACAAAGAAAGAATTCTCCAAATCGGTTTAGTGGCTCGGAAGTTATGCGCTTACCAACACATGTAGCAATTCATTTTTATGTTATAGATATTCGGCTTTTAACATTTTTTCAAATAAGTAGGTCGTTTTTGAGGTATTTAATTGAGGTTTACTATTTGAAAACATCATCTCATTGGTTAGACATTTGAAACTTTAACTTAGGGATAAGTTGAGAAGTATTGACTTTCAGAAAAAACTTTAAAGGTACAATACGTACCTTTAAAGTTAAGGTACAGAATTAACTGTTTTTTTTTAAATATAGACCCTATTTTATTCGCATCAATTTCCTTAGCGAATGTTCATGTGAGATCAGCCATTCAGTCGTTTTCCACTTGTTGTGTTCTATAAAAAGTTTTTGAATATTTTAACCCCATTACTAGAATTAAAAATGTCATTTCTGTTTAACATTTTTAACAAAACTTCCAAAGTTCCAGCTTTTCCCATTTCCAGTTCTGTTTCGACGACTGGTGTATTACTTATGTTATACATACAAAATGCCTCTTTAATGTCAACCGGCCATAAATGATAAAAACACAATAAATAGGATGTGGCTAGTGCGGATACCTACTACTTTGTGGTATTTTGTAAACATCTTAATCAGTTATTGAGTTTTTTGTTGGAGAAATTCAAGCGCCTTCGGACGATAATTGTTATACGCAGAACACCACCTTCGAGCAACATCTTTGCATCTTCATAGAGCGATTATGGTAATCTTGCTCAACTTCAGGGCTCAAAAGGTGAAAAACGGATGACGTAAAGCTAAACATCGTTCTATACCAGTCAGCCAGTAGGTAGAGTCGAAATTAATTTAGCGGTGCTGAAATATGTTGTATGAAAAATAAATTTAAAATATCAAATACTAGCCGATCCGACGAACTTCTTATTGTTGACGTTTGTATAACACTAACAGTTTGTATAGATAAAAGTATTGTTTTTCCCATTTTCGTTACTGGTTTCCCAGTTTTTCTTCATCCTATCAGGCAATAAACCACCCAAAAAAATTACAAAATTGGTCCATCCTTTCAAGCGTGATGTGTTGATCACGCGAAGCAGGGATTGATCATACTAATATTATGAATACGAATGTTTGTATGTTTGTTTGTTACTGTTACTCACTCAAAAACTGCTGAACCAATTTTCATGAATTTGCCCACAACTACGGAACTAATGGCTACGCCATAAAAACTTACCAGTTACAAGGAGAATAAGAAAATTAAACCTAATAAGTATGTAGGTACCATATAAATGTTATTAATATATGTACCTACCTACTTTTTGTATAGCAAGCAATATTGTTAAATGAACATTTACGACCAATAATTACGAGGTATATTTTTAATTCAATGTGTAGCGTACATGCTTACTTAAAAATAGCTAATAAATCTGGCCAGTCGTAGTGAAGATGCTAGACGTATTACGTAGGAGGTTATGAGATAGGAGGCCATCGTCGCGTCGTCGGTCTAACGAGTAACGTAACAAAAACTGAATGAGGGGAACGTGGGACGGCCAAACGCGGCGCGACTCCTCTCTACAGCCAAGTCTCGATTCCCAAGTCTACATTTCAACTTTCAAGTCAGTCGGTTTTAAACGAAGACCGTGTCATACGTATTTTTAAACGCGTTATTTTGGCTTCGCTAATTAATTGTATAAAACTTTGAAACAAAGTTTTGATTGACAATGAACTTAGCTTAAACTGTGACTTTCTTAGATTGCTTTCTCAAAGTTTATGTAAAAATGTTTAATATTTGTGAAAGTATTGTTAATAAATCCACTTTGAAATGCGGACTGCAGTGAAAAGTTACCGGAGGACTAATGCATCAAAGTAGAAGGGTTTGTTTTTTTTATATTTATTACTTAGTATTGTTTATTACAAGGTATGTATAATAATTACATGCCTGTGCTTTTTCATAAATAATATTTAAGTATTTATGTGTTATTGAACTAGCTGATCCGGCGAACTTCGTCTAATTGGCGATCAATTCTGAAAATGCCAAAAATGTTTTTGTGTCTGTATTTTTAAATAGGTAGGTATATAATAGGTAGGTATATAAATCAATCGACAATGTACAGATTACAGAATTCACTTTTCTACAGTTTTGTTATACCTAGGTAGGTACCTAAGTAGGTGTACACATGAGCAATTATGAATATAGGTAGGTACCTACTTAGGTACATTATCATTATTTTCTAAGAAGACTAGCTAGACGGCAGATTGCAAAATATTGAGGTGAGACACACTTATCACTTAGGGGTATGAAACATAGATGTTGGCCAATTCTCACACCTACTTCATATGCTCACAAAATTTCATGAGAATCGGTCAAGCCGTTTCGGAGGAGTACGGGAACGAACATTGTGACACGAGAATTTTATACCTATATAAGATATACCTACCTAATAATAGATAGGTATAGTACATATATTAGTTTTGTCTTTAACATTAGTCTCAACGGTGTAGGTAGGTAGGTATTACGTAAGTGTTTAATTAGGAGAAACTAATAGGTACGTAAATTGACTTGATGAAACTAAGTAGGTAGGTAGGTACCAATAATAAGTACTTCTTGTTAGGTACTTTTTAAAATTAGGCGCCTAGGTACCTACCTACCTTTCTTTAGGTATCTTATTATTTTTTAATAATAAGTAACTTTTTACTAATTTTTTTGTATAAAGTAAGATACCTATTAGGTAGGTTATTATCATAATATTAATACCTAGGTACGTAAAGCAAAAACTTTGAACCCCTTTTTAAGAAAATTGCGAGGGACGAGTATGAAATAAATATGGCACACTTAGGTATACCTAGTTTATGTCTAGGAGAAGTGCAGAACACTAATATTTTTCAGTAATTATACGTATAAAGTGCATTAAATCAACAAATAAAACATTACACATACCTACTACCTACCATACATTTGTCACACACTTGATAAACAAAAATATTAATAACGATAAAAGATCACAGACGACCCGCAAACTAGGTAGGTACCTACCTATCTGTAAAGAAAAGAAAAACTATACCTAACTATAAAGAACTATATTCGTAATATTTTAAAACAAAGTACCTAGGTACCAACAATTGATTGTGATAAATGAAGATGGCGTCTAATCAGAATTAATGTTTTATATTGAATAACTTATAGGTACCTAATTAAAATATCTTGTTGTCGAATTTCAACCAATGGGCTGTAAATAAATTAGAAAAAAAACAGTTCAACTAATTTTCGTTTAACCTAAGTTTGAAATAGGTAGGTATAGGTAGTAAAGTATACCTTTAATACGCATTAACCTAATATATAGTTAAGTATGTAGGTATGCAGCTACACTCAGTCCTACTTTACAGACATTATTGTGTTTTTCAAAACCATTTTATACCTAGGTACCTAGCTGCATAGTTTTGACCTCATACCTATTTGTGTACGTTCGCCACCCAGGCACATATCACCTAGGGAACAATTGCGTAAATTTGTTATAATTGATAAAAAGGTACCTATGATTGGCACTCATGGCTCAATGCCTGAACCGATTGGGACACGAGTACCTACTTGTCTAACATCCTGTATTCCTGTGACCAGAGAAGGACAGGCTACTATGTATCTCGATTGCTCAACGGGTTCCCCTGGAAGAACAAATAAAGTTGCAAACAAATGGCCCGTTTTATGGATACGTTGTGGATACAACAAAATATTAGACACACGACATACAGACGAATTAAATAAATAAACACACATTTCTACCATCGCAAAAATCAAGAACTTCAATCTGGGTAGGTACTACTTGGCTTATAGTAGAAAGGAATAAATCTAAGAGTGTTTTATCAAATGCGATAGTTTAATATATTTTGTTCCAAATTAGTATCTACCCAATGGATACCGATTACGTAGTCATTTTTTTTAAAGTAGAGTACACTTTAGTTGTAACTTAACACAGCACGTTATGTGAAACGCGTGTTTGAAACAACTACGTATATGGTTACCGTATAATGAACTACCTACATCGTGACATGTTTGTATGTATGTAACAATTCCTGTAGTGGGAGAGAGAGAGTGCGTGTGCGCAGTGAGATGCAGGTAGAGCACATTTTAGTAGATCACAAAAAAACATTTATACAACCATAGAAGAAACAATTTATTCACAACACTTGTCTTTCCACAATATATTTTTTATTTTTATAGTTTAGCCAACCGGTTTTGCTATTCAAGCGTATAGCCCTGATGATGCTTGAATAGCGAAACCGGTTGGCTAAACAATAAAAATTAAAAAAAAACATTGCAAAAAGTACAAGTGTTGTGAAAAAAATGTTTCAAGAACGGAATTCCACCAAGCACCGACTATAAGAAGTATAAAAACTAACCATAACATAATTAACAGAACTGACGTTCGTACCACTACACAACACTGCTTTTTATCGTTACTAGCTAGGTAATTATAATGCACAGAACACAATACTCTTGTAGCCTGTAGGTAGGTATAATGTGTCCACACAAATGTTGCGTATTTTTAAAGCAGGTAGGTATGAAAAAAGTGAGAAAATTTAACATCAATGTTTCAGGTACTGATTCTTGATAGACATGTATTCGATGTTAAAAATCATGATGCATAGGTTACGCCAGGACCCTCATACCCTCGACTTTTTGACTTGCCATTCATTTCCCGCTTAAATAGGAGTAAAGTAGTAATAAAAGTACAAGAGTAATCGATCGCACAACTCAAGTTAAATACATAAGACTGTTTGTTTTATGTCTGTCAACTATTTTAAAATCTCTAGGGGAGGGCAGCTGCCCCTTTTGCCCCCCCTTGGCGATGCCAAGCATTCTTTAGTTTTTATTAGTTCGTGTGTACTAGGAAGATACTTAACTGAAAAAGAATGATATGAAGTGAACACGCCTTGAAATGTTTTTAATAAATACACTTGTAACGTGTAACTATATTTTTCACCGAAATAGTGTGACAGAATTTGTACCTGTAATATTATCTTTAAGAAACAAGTAACTGCGCATGTCTTCTCTCAAATAAGTGATCCGAAAACAAAAAGACGCATTTTTGTATATAAATATACACTATGATAAACACTGATGTTAAAAGTAGAGCTTTCGGTCGGTCCATCCGGTGAAGCATCCGCTATCTTGTTCCCTTCGGTAGTCACTTCGCGTTTACCTATGTTTCTACTGCTATGTAACTTCCATTTCGTATTTCACAGACTTCTGCCATATAGTGTTTTCTCATGTAATCTTTGAATTTTTTGTGCAAATTAAATAAAGTTATTTATCAAATAAATTTTTCAAAATTGTTTCAGGTAATGCAAGGTGAAACAGCAAAGTTATGTTTGTTGTTCGCTACCCTGGCGCTGGGGTCTGTGCTGGCGGATGGAGCCTGTGAGCGCGGTCGGACCTGGTGGCACCGGCAGACCAACGAGTGCGTCCCCTGCACCAAATGCGACCCTCGCCGTCTCGCAGTGAAATACCCCTGCGAGCTGCACAGAGACACCATATGCCAGCCACTCTACGAAGTCAGAATATGGCCGTTCAACACACAAAAAGACGATAACGATACTAGTGATTATGAATATGACGATTACACGGATTATAGTGAAGTGAGTGAAAAGATTGAGGGTTGGGACATACAGAAGTCCACATTGACTGTTGCTGTTAGTGGGTGTATTGTTTTTTTTGTAGTGGTGCTTACGCTGTCGCTCTATCATGCAAAACAGTGGAGGGTTTTTAAGCTAGCTCTTAAATCAGGTAAGAATTTTAATTTAATTTTATTATACTTCTATAGTTCACTCTTGTTAGAGAAATAGTGACATCATCGAATTGTAACGGCCTTATCTTGTGTTTTAAAACACTATTATCTCGAAAATACCATAGCTGCTTGATGTGGTTTAGCCGTTGCGTGTGCGTGTGCGTGTGCGTGTGTGTGTGTCACACAAAAAAAATTGGTGATAACGATAAAAGATCACAGGTGGCGCACTAAAAAGTTTGGAAACAAAGCAGTTGATCTTAGAAATGAAGATGGCGTTCTTATCAACAAGATATTAAAATTTATGATGGTCGAATTTCGACCAACAGACGACCACTAGTTCGAATACTTTTTTGTAGTTTGTTGATCGTCAGTTTTGTTGTGGCGGGTCGCTCAACTGTCTTGTTGATCGAATCAACAAACGCTGTAGATTTTGGCTTTGCTCCATGATAAAGCTTTCTTGGACATTATAAAAACAGTTTTATCGTCTGCTGATAGCTTTATTATCTCACATCGATGTGCATTTATAGCTGGTCTTAATTTCGTGTTGATCTAACATCATTATAATATGCTGTATAGTCAGTCTTAGAATTGGTACCTCTTTGTGTATAGAGTCCGTGTTACTTAGACGATTGTATTATTAAGAGGATATTCTAAATCGTTTTACTTAAATAAACAAAAACGGACAAGCCGACTAAAATAATCCTCCTTACCTAATATTAAAAGTCCTCTTTTACCTAATATTAAAATATTGGAAATTTTGTAAATATGTTTCAAATGTTTTTTTTTAAAAAAAAGGATTTGTTTAAAAAAAAGTGTGTGTGTGTCAGCTACGACGCACGATTGGAGTTTACTCCTAACGAAATGTATCTTGCAGCACACATGTCTCCTACAGCAGATTTAGTTATGTTAATTCTTCTTAAATAAGTATCATCGTAGACATTAGAAGTGTGATCCAAATAGTCAGTATTTTGATAGATAGCGACTCCTCCTGGTCGGAGACTATGAAGTATCGCGCAGGAGGAGATCCCGAGAATGAGATACGCTGTGTAATGTATTCCTCATTCTTTTTCACGTTCAATCCTACGGATATATACCTATGTTGGTCTCTTTCTACGTAACGCCTCAACATTTCGTGTTACACTTGATTTTACTCCTCATAAAATTTCCGTAACGGGCCTTCTATCCTCAAATCGTTTCTTATGTAGTAAACTCCAAAAAGTTTTTGTGTTTAACCACTTACCTATCACCTGGGAGTGACGGCATGTTATTCCGATTGCTTGAAATGTACCTTTGGACTTAAAGCTTTGGACTTAAAGTGCAATAAAAGCTGTGATCAGCAGAACTTAAGCTACAGTTGTCAGATAATTCGAAATACGCAAGTGATGAGGCCGCCATCGCAGTTAGTATCGAAATGCATTATGCATTTAAAGTATCAGACCAAATCTGCAGATGAGTAGTAAAGTACTGTCTCAATAGCGTTTGTTTATTCAGTACAGTAATGACCGAACGACCTCCATGTATTATTACGGCTATGTGGGCATGTTAGTACTTACCTACATAAGCTGTAACGAAACTCAGCACGTTCCTTGAATATCAAGAGATTAAAGCGATTACCGTGTTGTAACATTTGTATGGTAAATGTAGTGCTCGTAGCTACGTGTATCGTGTGAGGTTCACATAAATCAAAATAGTCTTCCGGGTCACTTTCTTGCAAAATATCACACCAATGCCACGAGTTGGTCCGGGACTCCTTTAGTATAGAATAAGTCATACTAGTGGTCGCCCGATCTTTTTAATACGAACGCCATCATCACTTCTCAAGACCAACTACTCTTTTTCCAAAGTTTTTAGTGCGCCATCTGTGATATTTTATCATTATCATCAATATATTTGTTTATGTGTGTCAAATGCATGGTAGTGTGGGTTATGTTTTATTTATTGATTTAAAGCACTTTATAAGCATTCGCGTAATTTTCGTAAAAAGACGAAAATTTGCAGGGTCCAAACTTTTGGCATCACGTATTAACATATAATATCTGGATGTCCGAGCTTCGCTCGGTATTTTTTTTTTGAATGATTCCTAGCTAGATCGATTTGTGGCCCCCGAAACCCCCTACGTACTAAATTTCGTGAAAATCGTCGGAGCCGATTCCGAGATTCCAATTATATATATACAAGAATTGCTCATTTAAAGGTATAAGATATATACCTTCCTGCCAAGCATCTCGTAAAAGGCTGGCAAAGTTTCAATAGGTCTATATTAACAAGAACACTAGTGGCAGAACAACAAGTTGCAACATGGCATCACCTCTTCCTGTCGCCATAAAGACAGTGTTTTGTTTCCGGCTGGAAGATAGGGTAGCCTTTGGGGTAGGGATTCGCCTAACATCTAGGCCACAACTTGTGGCTGCTGGCAGACAGTTTTAAGGCGAACACCAAAGTCTTGTGGATGGAAATAAAGGAATCTCAGCATCATTCGTCTGTCTGTAGAATAAATATTTAAGTCAAAGTTTTTTTAATATTCCTACAAGATGTGATCAGTGACAACAACGAGAGGGAGGTGAGCACTTACAAAATTCCCCCCAATAATTTCACCATTGCAGTGAATTTTTCGGGTACACCAATGTCCAGGATAGTTCAACGTATCAGAATATTCAAATGACTAGTCAAGTGGAAGGAGTGGCACATAAAAGATTGATAAAACAGATATGCAATGAGTATGTGCATGATGTAGGTATTCTAGTTAAGATTCAACGACCAAATCACTCAGTTTCTATCCGGGGGTGATGGGATAGTGTCTCAAAATCGTCGTTGTATGAAAAGTGTTAATGACTGTCAGGGAAGCTAGACAGGTCTATGGGTATCGTGACACTTGACACTCAATACTTTCTGCCTACTCACCTTAGGACTTGCATGTTTATTAATGTATTTGCCAGGGGCGCCTAATGGATTTAATCCGCCTCTGCCAAGAATCATAAGACAGCAACGCACCTTCAACAAACATGGTGTTTATAGACCAGGGTTATCTCTTACCATCAGGAGAGCCGTGTCCTTGTTCGCTATCTTATCACATAAACAATTCTTAAAAGCAATCGTTCAATTTCTAAATCTATTTTATTTCTCGTTTTGATCCCAATCATTTTTGAATACTAACATTGGTTTTTAAAGCAATATTCAAAAAGTTTTGTTTTCTTATTTTACACATGGGATTACGAGATGCGCGCTCAACACAATATTTTTGTTAAAACGAGCGGACACTGCCGGAATGTCTATCTCTTCGAGGACAATCGGCGCTCTAGCAACATCTGTATTACTAGACAGGTTTTGTACACACGTAAAGTTCAACTGCAACAGACTTTTAGTACCTAGAACATTTTTGGACGAACATAACCAATAAACTACACTAGTGGTTCCGCTTAGGCGTAATGAAATAGTGTACAAGCTATTATCTAGTCTATGAAAAATCGTCGATTTATTAAGAGCTAAGTTGCGCTACATAGACACATAATATATTTTTGGGAAATAGATTAAAAATAGTTGATATTACTTAAAACATCGACGAAGGCTATTTTTCACTTAGTATTTATTGAATGTCGATTACTACTTACTTGTCGTATGTAAGTTTTGTTGAAAACTTAGAAATATAGATTATGATCTCTATTTTCCGCATTCCGAGATGAAAGTTTACAGTGCGTTCATTTTCGATTTCGTACAGCAAAAACGTCGGTACTCTTATTTATTATAGATCTATAATAAAATGACAAAACGACTACTTCTATGAGCGCATCCTGGACCTGCAGCTGATATTCTATCAAGGTCTCGTTACTACTTTAGCATTTTCACCTTTATTTAAAAATTAAAAATACATTTCAATAACCAAAAATATGTTACATATTTGTGTGACTGGTGTCTACTCAAAACTATTGGTAAAAATAGAGTAAAAATCATGTTATTGACAATAAAGAATCCTTACTTGCGGTCAAAAGTTCATACATGTTTATTTAGGACAACAATCTTTCGTCTCGACGTCTTTGTGTACAGCAAATAAATCCAATTTTTAAAAGATTCAGGCGCCATTCATGACCCAGTTTATAGGCTAGATATGAGTAATTATTGATCCTTCAATATGATTTCAACCAAATCAAAACCTAGTAGAAGCTGTTACTAGGTTTTGATATAGTTTTCAAGGTCTAAGATTTTAATTTGTTTTTATTTCAAGGTGTTTTTCTCTTTTAAAACATGTAATATAAATATTTTAAAACAAAAATGTATCTCAAACAAATGGTACGGTACCAATCTTTTTCTTCCATATACATTTGAGGATAGATATTTAGTAATTCACGACGGCTGACGCAAAACATATTTTTCTGTGTTTCTGTAAAAGTTGGTCAAAATACTTACTAGGTTTTGAAATGGGGCAGCCGTACTGTAATCAGATATTTCATTTGCTTATTGCACTCAGTGGAAGAGTTTATTTCGCTTTTTAGACTAATGCTTTTAAAAGTGAACTTGATGTGGCTTCCCCGATATTCATCCGGATCCAAGAGAAATAATTTTTTGGACTCCGTAACTGGTAGAGCACGAGAAGCAAGCAAAGCTTTTTTGTACCGCTACTGTATTATTCCACGAATTCATCCGATTGATACCGTCTTACCTTATCCTGTCACTATAATGTAAGTTTCTCCAACGTTTCGTCAAGGCTTGGAGGGTAAGTAAACTTACTTACGTAAGAAACATAAGAAGCCAATCTCATCGCGTCTTTGGACATCGACAGGAAAACCGACTTCATTTGTTGGCCTTCTTGTAACAGAAAAAAAAAATGTAGATACAGTACAATGATCACTACCACGTGCTCGGAGATTAAGGATGTTATTTTTTTTCCTTGGTATCACCAATTACACGTTGAGATAGCTGATAAACTTAACTAAAATATTTCAGCTTTATGGAACCAAGCGTATAAAAAGCGATCTTCTCATCTTTTCATTAGATTCGCATATTACGGCCGTATTCAGAAATGCCAATTATCTTTCGTTATTTCAATACAAAATTATTGTGACTTAATGTTAGATTAAATATCTGAGTGCAGTTGTTAGTAAATTTAAACGTTTACCGCCTTACCTAACGTGACCATTTATTTTTTAAGTCAGAACGGGACACCTGCGGAAACATATAATAATAATAAAGTTTGTAGTGTTTATTATTTTTATTATAGAAGATAGAATAAGAATAACATAAAATAATTACTTAAATATAAATAAATAAATAGTGACTTCTATGTCGTATTTTTGTATTTATTGGCGGAACAAAGTTTCAAAATATCGGTTCTTGTTTTTAGATAAATGTGGAACTCAGTGCATGATTTATTTATATTTATCTTCGTAATCAACTTAGCTTTCATTACTGCGACACTCAACTGTGTTTTATCACTTGTCCATATCTTGTTCATTTGACAAAAAACTCTTTCGACGGGTGCGTTAATTCCACGCAAAACGGGACTATGTCGGCCTCGCTGGGGACACCGGGACAGACACTCTGAAAATGAGACTGTCCCGTTCAGAAAGGGACACTTACGTCCCTTTCTGAACGTTCAAGTTAGCCTTACCGCAAAAAAAAAATCGGCCGACTGTACCTTTAAGCCGGGATATCGACGCACAATTATCATCTATAGCGTCTACAGACGAAGCTTGTCTCATACTATCAGGAAAGCCGTGTGATTTTTTCTGTCTTATAATATAAGAAAGAACCGTCTACTGGTTTGTTAAATTTAAAGATTTCGCTATTCTCAACTGTAAAATCAATCTGGTTTACTGATTGCTGAATCTTAGTTTTTTTGTTTGTGACAGTAGAGTAGAGCTGTTTACTGGTTGGCTGTATTTAAATATCTCTCTTTTTTAACTGTAAAAAAAAAGAGGTGGATGGTCGTATTTTTTCTTAATTATTGAATTTAGTGTCAATTAGTTAATTTAAGTGGAAATTAGTTTATTTTTGTTCAGTGAAAGTACACAAATTAAATAATCATTAAGAAATTAGTGTATCGTGAATTTCCTCGCTGCCACCAAATCTCATAGACAAGCTTGATTAACTTTACTTAAGATCTTGACATGAGTTTGTAGATAGTGACTAATGACTTAAATAAAGACTTAATGAGTACCGAAAACACGGCAGAATGGCCTAAAAGTCGCCGTAGCCGGTCCCAGAAAGGACTACTACCTGTAAAAAAACTGCTTTCTGCTAGATACAGCTGTCTATCGAATTTAAGTTTTCATCGACAACTTTGAAAATAGGGGATTCTATAAATTTAAACATTTTTCTTATCCGACCTTACTACACAATCTCATATACCTATCACTTTACTATCAAAATGTTATTAATACTAATTTAACAGAAGTACATTAAGATTGAAATCAACCAAGCTATTTAAATTTTCCCTAGCATTGAGAGGCAGTTTTTTAGTTTTTGACACAAAGCAGATTTCACTCATGTTATCGTTATAACCTCTCAAAAACATTTATTGTAAATATCCATCATATTTATATGAAAAATTTGGCACAAGATCAGAAAATCGTTAAGTGGAAGCTAGCCGCAGTTATAATAAAACATGAAAACATAATTTTACATCCGGTATACACCCACACTCACGTCACCGCTCTGAAAAGCAATGATTTGTAACTAATCCTCAAATTTTAATCCAATTTGGATTAGATATAAATGGAATTAATGGCATAGATTACTGAATTTGCTTATTTACGTCCAATACGTACGGTGTGGAGGACGAAATGTTGGACGACCTACCCGGTGGACTGATGATCTGGTCAAAGTCGCGGGGAGTCGTTGGATACAAGCAGCTAGTGACCGTGACTCGTGGCGCTCTTTTGGGGAGGCCTATGTCCAGCAGTGGACGTTCTCCGGCTGATGATGATGATGATGATGACTGAATTTGAACTTTTCAAAGTGAAGACTTCTTTACACGGTTGTGATTTAAAATTCATAAACATCATAGGACAAACACATACCAATTAAGGGTCAATTTAATGTTATTTACATAATACTGTGCTTATTCTTACGTCAATTTATGAAAAGGAAAGGTGGATATGAAAGGAAAAGCAGAAAAGGTTTGAGATTAAGATAAATCCTGCCGCAATGAGGGCGCTGTACAAAATTTATGGTGACACTCATTCACAACAGTGAGTCAGGAAGGATAAGTGGAATTACTTAAAAGAAAGGGTTGTAAAAATGAGAAAGGGCATGCCCCGTTAGTTAGGTCTTGTGGATGGATAGCAATTGTGCGAATTTTTGTGCAAGTACGTAATATGTATATGATTTACTTTAAAAAGTTTTTTTTCCATTTTTCCTGCGACTTTTCTGGTTTTTCTCTTTATATAAGAATCTTCTTCTGGCGTTAACTAACACATCAAATAAAGAATTAGCCAAATCTGTTTAGTCATTTTATGTGCTTAGTAATTCATTTTTATATTCTAGATTAAACAACTAAAGAAAAAAATAAGTTTATTATGAAAGGCAATTAATTATTTATTTATCATCATCATTCCAGCGTCCGCTTTCCTACACTTGATTCTCCATTTAGCCCGGTATTCGACACTCTTGGTTGTAAGTCCAGTGGCAAACATATCTTGTCCAGAACATACAGCCATCGTTACGTAGGTCGTCTTTTTTTACGAACTTATTCCTCACGTAACTTGGCGCTTGCCGGTTTTCGCAATACATGGTCCGTAACATCTTCGGAGACTTTCTTCCGGTTTATCTGCTATTTTTAACCCCCGATGGCAAAAGAGGGGTTTTATAAGTATGATGAGTCTGTGCGTGTGTTTGTCTGTCTGTGGCATGGAAAATTTTGAATGGGTGTACTGATTTTGATTTTTGTTTGAAAGTTGACTTGATCGAGATGGTTCTTCGCCCCTATCTATATCTATCTCCTCTCCTATCTATCTTGCTACACATCCATCGCAGCATATCCACGGCTTGCAGACGCGGCTTGTGCCGTTCAAATATCATGTTTTACTGCGATTTAAAAAAATAATGATAAAAGCCTAATGATAGTCCCTGCCTTTTCAGTTTAACTGTAATATTTGGGTCACAAATAAAAGACCTTTGCGATCTTCTTTACCACTTATGAGAAACAATTACTAGAGCTTTTTAGCATATTTTGCGGTTTTTAATAGACCACTTAGCTAAATCACATTTTTTGTAACATTAAGTACGATTGTAATATAAAGTTGTCTATTGATTTCTAACTATATTTCCAACAAGCGATCCAGGAAACCTCGGTTGTCTGTGGTCGTATTCTGAAATCGTAAATCTAGGTTTGGCTCGGTGCGGAGGTGCGCAGGCGCAGCAGAGTAAACAATGCGTGTTTGTTTGAACATGTGCTACTAATTTAGCGCCAAGCCGCCGACCGCTACCATTACAATGGCTAACGGTGGTTTTTTTGTTTGCTTTCGAACCAAACGTGAATACTTGATACAATGCAGTCTCTACTTCATATATGTAGAGCAAATGCGTAACAATGGCGGCCAAACCCACTGACGATGAAGCGTAATTTAAAATGAACTTTTAAATAATGTATTTTACTTAAAACTGATGGCGCAGTAGGGGCTATTTTTTAGCTTTTTACCTGCTCCCTTTTTTCCTTTTTCCTAAGAAATAGGTATATTCTTTAGTATAATTAAAATATTCAAACAATTATATCTCCTTACTAGGAAAAAATCGTGTAATAATTTTTAAGTTCAACATACCGGCAAACGTTATCTAAAAGATCGTCCATTAAACACGTGAGATTCAAAAAAGGGGAGGCCGAAAATCACGAATTCAGAACCTATTTGGAAACTGTGGTAGGTAGTTTACCTTAGATAGGGTTAAATTAATTTACATTCCAAAAACTGTTTGTAAATAAGTTGGTAGAATATGTTAGAACGCCTAGATAATTTTCATTCGGTCATATTCCGCAAATATTTTTTTCTATTCTTCTTTTCTTTTATTTTCTTTTCTTTACTGGTCTCAAAGTGTTCTAAAAAAGTGGTCTAAAAAGGTTTTGGAACGTAGGTACGTTCAAATCTTCTTATGATGATTAAGAATAATCTTGGATGTGTGTTCTGGCCCAGCTGGAGGACTTTCTTCTTATTCTTGTAATTGGTAACCTGGCTTTACTTATTCCTGTCGCCGTAGGCCTAGTAGGCCTAGTAGGTAGGTAGGTAGTAACTTAGGCCTGCTGCCACTCGACCACAGCACAACGTGCCACCTATAACTTCAGTGGTGGCCACGATTATCTCTTTTCAACAGCCACGCGAATTCCATAAAAAATAACAGGTAAAAACTTTTATCTGCTAACATTTACCTACTTACATACCTACTCGCAAACGTGGTCTTCCGTGGACAGACATCCCAGTTAGTACTTACACATTGATGCCAACAGATATGATGTTTTACAAATCTTTTGTTTCATACAAGAAATAAAACGATTCTTTTTTTTTCAGATGTTCGTGATTTGTCAGCCAAGCTGAGGCTGATGGAGGCCGGTGGGGAGCCGCCCACGGAGCCGGCGCCGCCCGACCACCACATCTACTGCAACATACACATCACCAAACATGCCTTGCTCGGTATGTATACATAGGTACCTATTACATCACATTATTATGTTTTCCTAACCTTGCATGTCAAATAGCTTTAACAACCAAACCTATTCATCTAGTAAATTGTATGTGGAAAATCACAAGTGTTTTATACAAAATAAAATTTCATGACTACCGTTCAAGTTTTCACTAATTGCTAATCAATACTAACTCCATTATTCAGATTCAAATTCAGTCATTCAGTTTACACTGATATTACAGTATATCATATCACTACATAGTATAAAACAAAGTCGCTTCCTCTGTCCCTTTGTATGCTTAAATCTTTATAACTACGCAACGGATTTTGATGCGTTTTTTTGTAATAGGTAAAGTGATTGAAGAAGAAGATTTATATGTATATTTTATAACTGTGCAAAGCAGGGGCGGGCCGCTAGTATTACATAAATAAATCGCCCGCGAATTAAGATTTTATTCGCGCTCTCACTAGAACCTCTTTATCTATCAGGATGAAAGTTAGCAAATATTTGGCCACATGTTCCCAACCATTTCTGTGCAAAATTACATACAAACCGTTCTAATTGTAAAGCCGAGAAGCGTTACAGTCAGACAGAATTCTGTATTCATAAAATTAGTAAGTATACATTTATTTAGCTACTTCAAAATCTAAAGTTAGAGAAAGCATCGCTAGTAATTCCCTAACACCAAGTGAATGTTTATAGCACATCCTTCAGACAAAAGAATATTATTCATGTAAATCCATTAATGCCAGGAATATCCGACACGCACTCAAATATGAAAAACAGATGGAGATCCATCTTTTGAAGTTTAGTTAGTGAAAAATAAATACTTTAATGATGTTTACATTCTCGAAAGTAATCTATAGTGACGTACAGTTCTCGTGGCGCGTAGGTGTTAGATTAGATCATGTAGCACTTCTTGTAAAAGCTTATTGTAATAAACCAAAGTAACATTTGATTGCTAAACTGCACAACCGGAATAGCAAACGAAGTAGTCCTTCTTCTTCTGAAATCTTGTATGGAAATTAAAATTAATATACTTAGTC
>NJDD01002524.1:76399-162405 GCA_002245505.1 Calephelis nemesis
TATTTATGGCAAGACTAGGTACTCACTGATATAAATAATCAGGAGTTTTATACTCAGACCAAAGAGTTTATATTTTTGAAGTGAAAACTTCTTTAGCAGCATTGGGCACTTTTTTGGAATAGGTAAAAACTTCTAAACTCGCGTCAGGACACGTTACCTGATCGAAAATTCGTAAGACGCTGCTGGGTGCTTGCGCGAATATTCGTGTTGTCATGTTTGTGTACTATAGCGTAATAAATAAATGTGTATTGTATTCTACGACATAAATTATAGTACATTCATACTGATAATCAAAGCAATTCCTGCAAAATTATTTGCTAACCATTCCAAAGTATTAAAAATGCACAACATTAATATTCTAGATGTCACTTCTGCCGGCTCTCCTTGTGTACAACCCGTCGTTTTTTTTGTGAGATAAGACAGTGATAAAGCCCACGCCTTTTCTGATGGCAAGAGGTACAGTATTATATGTTTGTACGTACGTCACTGTCCTGTGGCCGGTATGCTAGGTCTATTGTGCAAATCTACCACCTACCCTAACATCCGGATGGAAACATGACACCGTCATTTTGTAGGTATGATGGTAGATTCCTATCTGGGCAACTTGTTCACAGCGCTCTACCACCTACGGTATGGAGGTAATGAACAACTTAACCTATAGGTACTTGCCTCTTGCCAGCTTCCAGGAAAGAAAGGCAGGTAGGTGGTCTGTTGCTTACACGAGCCCAGGAACGACATAGATTATGATGAAATAAAACATTTACTTTTGGATATTGAAACGTTATCTTGTCACAATATTTTAGTAGTTTTTTTAATGTTTTTCAATTATTATCTCAATCAAAAGTAAGTATTGTTTTCATTTTATAATAATACAATCCGTTACCCGCTACTACACCCGCTCTACACCCGCTCATATTTAGCCAAGGCAGAGCAAACAAACAAATTTTCGCATCTAGAACACTAGCTGACCCGGTTTCTCCCTTTCAGCTTGTATAATAAAAATTAAAATATCGTTTTTCCTAGTTTCCGTTTTCTTTAAAACCTTCCCTGGAGTCCAACAAATAATTAAATACTAAAATAGCCAAGTCGGTAAAGTCGGTTAGAAGTTATACGCGTACATAGAGATTCATTTAAATAAATACATATTTACTAGCTACGGTGCTCTTGTTGGGGTGGGGTAGTTTTCTATTTTAGCTATTTTACTAACCCCCTACGGAAAAGAAGGGTGTCAAAAGTTTGACAAGTGAGTATTGTCTGTCTGTGTCATTATAACTTTTTAACAGATAGACGGGATGGGCCGACTTAAATTTGGCTTTTTTGTTTGAAAGCTAATGTGATCGCGATGGTTCGTAACTAACATTTAGTTTGTGTCGGAATTTTGTTAAAATAATAGTGTTAATTTAAGTGTCACCTTAAGTAGTTTCTAGGACTGCGTTACGTTTCAGATTTGTAGGAATTTTTACAGTTGACAAAAACTGGTGAGTATCTCTCTTTGAATGATGCTTAGCTCTTTTGAATGATGAGTGATGACTGTGCAACGTAGACTGTAGACGCGCCAAGTCAAGGTCGACCTCGTACAATAGACGACAGTTGGCACTCCGCGGATATTACCGGTCATTGAAGTAGACGATAGCATGTGGGAGATAATAATAGTCATTTTATGTACATGTCGCTTTATCCGTTGAGCTATTCTAAATCCGTTACGTAGAAAAGCCATCACGATTCTGTGAATATTTTTTCTCACTTCTTTTAATAAAGTAAGCAAGCCTCGTTTTTTTGACTTACATTTATTTAGATACCTATCAAATTCAGATCGAAACTGGACGCTACCCAGATTTTATTATAGCCGTGTTGGCCCAGGCTCCTTTGCAGAATAGACCATCTGCCGTCCTGCCAGGCAGCTCATAATAGGCGAGCATAGGCTTACCGTCACTAACACCTTGACATGCTACTAGGTGGTAGAGTTTCACAGCGACTCGCCCGGATCGATACCACCGGGCACCGACTTACCTATTCCTGCCACCATGACGTCCAATGCTTGCCGTCTGCCGTCCTGCCAGGCAGCTCATAATAGGCGAGCATAGGCTTACCGTCACTAACACCTTGACATGCTACTAGGTGGTAGAGTTTCACAGCGACTCGCCCGGATCGATACCACCGGGCACCGACTTACCTATTCCTGCCACCATGACGTCCAATGCTTGCCGTTGACGTGTTCCGGTTTAGAGGGTAAGGTAGCCGGTAAACTCACTTTTGCTCGAGGCCTAACATCCCGGTCTCAGGCTGGCAACGCACCATTACTTTGGTGTCTCTAGGCGGCGTGAATTTCTTACCATCAGGAAATCCACCAGCTTGTTTGCCTTCCAATATCAAACAGTAAATCGTTAGAGAAACCCAGCTGCAGGTCTTTGTATAAGTAGGTATGTATAGTCGAAGATCTGAATTTCGGATCTTAGACTATTATGGGATAAACGATCGCGCCTAACCTACCGTCTAATGAAACAATGAATGATATTATTCTTCCATATTGCTGCTGTACTGTCTACTTAGATACAACCGTCAAGATCACAACTAAATTTAGCTTTATCAGTTACCAGTGAGAACTGAGAATGACGTCCACTGCATTACAGATTAATTATTAACTTCACAAGATATCACCAGCTGTCAGCTGAGCAGATACTGAGACATTATATTCAGCATATTATTAATTAAATAACCTGTTTGATCTCTTTATGCTCTATTGAGCTGTCTTATGCCATTATTCTAATAAACGACAATTATATTTTTGTCGTGTATTATATAATTATTTTAACTCCAATCTTCACTACCTACTTAGTATAAAACAAAGTCGCTTTCTCTGTCCCTTTGTATTATATTTACCATTGAATTAAATTACCTGTTTGATTTCTATATGCTCTATTGAACTATTTCATGCCATTGGTCTTCAATAAACAACAATTATATTATTTTAACTCCAATCTTCTCTACATAGTATAAAACAAAGTCGCTTCCTCTGCCCCTATGTCCCTTTGTATTATATTTACCATTGAAACCTGTTTGATTTCTCTATGCTCTATTGAACTATTTCATGCCATTCGTCTTCAATAAACAACAATTATATTATTTTAACTCCAATCTTCACTACATAGTATAAAACAAAGTCGCTTCCTCTGTCCCTATGCTTAAATATGTAAAACTACACAACAGATTTTAATGTGGTTTTGAAGTGAAACTTCTTAAGAATCGTTTTGATTTCAAAACGGGTACAACGGAAAAGCGACAGGTGAGAGACACAAATATAATTTCATCTCATTCTTTTGTAGATTTACTGAAGTTTCACTTCTATCGTGTGTGAAGCGCACACACACATTTTTTTTAATAGATAAAGTGATTTAAGAGGAAGGTTTATATGTGCTTATATTTTATACCCGAAGCAGGGGCGTTAAGCTAGTTGACTATAAATAAGGCTTTCAAAGTATTTGAGCTAAATATTCGTTCTTGAGGTTAGCAAAGAAAAACACGTCACACATTCTCAGTTTAGATAGCAGTAGTGGGTATGACAGACGAAGATCCTGGCGTATCGCCAGTGACTGCGTCCAGTTTAAGCAAATACAAATAAAGAGCCATGTGGGTGATTTACTCCCATTAGCTTAAGGGGTCACATTGTCTGAACACGGTCACTACTGCAAATGAAACAAAGTCACCCAATGTCAGATTTTACGACTCTACATTTATAGATTGAAGTCAGCTTATGCACGTCAGATTCATGGGACCAAAAATCTACAAGTATTACAACATAGATCTCTGTGATCTTAACATAACTCTGTTTTCTCAAATACTTATACCTAGCTACTTACGCAATACTAAATACAAAACGCCATTGTCCGCTGAAGTTGTAAAAACCTTTCGGTTAGCAACAAATTAGCCATTTCAAACAAAAAATACAAAGCAATTTATAGCTTTCTTTATTTTTTTCTGAAACTATCTTTCTATCTATATTCTTCTTCTTTCTCTTTCTGTCTATCTTTTTGTTTGATCGTGCTGGAATCGCTGATCCGATTTAATAAGACTTTGTTATGCAACCTAGCCTCAAATTGATAATGCATTATTGCTATCTTTAGTGTCTATTGGGACTTATATTTCTTAATATCTATAAATCCGTCCACTTGTTTGCTTTCCAAAGTTATTAAAACCTAATCGTAACGATTAACGTAACTGTTTTGAAACGTCAACAGTCACGATTGTCTTCCATTCCATCGGTAACTATTTCACTTTGAAATAGATATCAAAAATGCTTGGGGAATCTGATCACGATCACGCGAAGGACAAAAACAACCGTACGTGTCAGGCTGCTATTAAAAGTAATGACAAACTCTACAACTTGTAGTTCCGCTCATAAACTTAGTTGGAGGGAAAATTAATACGTAGGTATTCATAACAATTATAGATCTGGAATTGTTATGCTGATTTTGTAAATAAACTTAATATTGACAAGCAAAAAAAAGGCAAAAGCTAAGTAGTAGGTACTCAAATCTCTTACAGGCACGACAGAAAGTATCGAGTACCAAACGTCACGATCCTTCCAGACCTGCCTGGCTTCCACCACGTTCATTACCATTGGTTTCGGATACTCTTGCCACTCGTAAACTGTAACTCTGTAACTCTGTAAAACTGTAACTCGTATATTTGCTTTTGTAGATCTTTCCACATGGCCAAACTAACTGAGCATGCCCTTTCTCATATTAATACCAACACTCTCCTTTCTGCACTGTGACCTGTGTACCTTCTATCCTTGCTACAAAAGTTTTACTAAGTTTAATTCCTTCTACGCCTGAATTATTTAAAGAAGTAAGAATAGATAAGGCGGTTGTACCAAACCGAACGAGTTGCTGCGCAATTCTACTACATAGTCAGATATCTCGGTGTTGGTGACGGTAAGCCTCGCCTTTTACTAGCTGCCTAGCAGGAAGGCAGACGGTCTATTCTGCAAAGGAGCCCGGACTCACACGGGGAAAGGTTAGGGTAGTAGGAGGGTAAGGTAGCCAGTAAACTTACTTTTGCTCAAGGCCTACCATCCCGAACTCAGGTTGGCAATGCACCATTACCACCTTTGGTGTCTCTAGGCGGCGTGAATTTCTTACCATCAGGAAATCCGTCTGCTTGTTTGCCTTCCAATATCATTAAAAATAACTCTTACTTGCAATCGGGTAAAAACCTTTTCATCTTTACAGTATATATTACTAGCTGCCCGCCCTCGCTTCGCTTTGGTTATTCAATAATAAAAATCCTAAGTACTAATATTATAAATGCGAAAGTTTGTGAGTATCTTTGATACGCTTTTACGATATTTAATTTTGCGCCCGGAGATTTTAACTTTTTGATAACTCATTAGTTGTTAATTTTTTTCTGATAGTGTTAAAGGCAATTTTGATCTAAATTACACGCATGAAGTATTTAACAGATTTATTTGATTAAGGGTTAATACTGTATTGATAAAGTGATTACTTTTACCTTCATTTTACTGTTTCAAGTAAACGCAAAAAACGGTTAATGTGGGTTATTATTTAAAGATAGACATATACCACTGCTTACTTTTTTTGAAATTTATCGAAGAAGAAAAATCCTACCATACATTGTTTTGTTAAAACTCAAAAGGTTTTGGCAGCGTTTTCGAGGAAAGCTCCCGATCGGCTTATTTTTTGCCGACATATTGAACTAATATCGTTGTAATATCGTTGGTTTGTACAAAACATAAACTTACTATACACTAAAACCTTCCTCAAGAATTATTCTATCTATTGTTGAAAACCGAATGAAAATCCGTTCAGTACTTTTCGAGTAAATCGCGAACAGACAGACAGACAGACGCGGCGGGGGACTTTGTTTTATAATATGTATTGAAGCAAAGATAGAAAGTAATGTCCCCTGTGGCTTATAAGGGTGCCCAGCACACGTGCGTTCGTTGATAAGTAATTTGTAATGCAAGCTTGTCCATCATCACCATGCCGCTTCCGCTCCGGCTTCACTCCGGCCGCCGGGAAGCCTCTCACTTCCTGCTTGCTGCGATATTTGACAATTAACTTTAACTAAACCTTCCTTTAACATACTAATTGCCTTACGTGTATAGCTATATAGCCATATTACATTCAACTGAATTCAATGTACGTGTAATCTTTAATGTAACCATTAATAATAATTATTTGTGGTTAAAAATTATACATGGTGATACTGACATTGAGCTGTTAGATTGGCGGTCGATACCTAACTTCCTCGCCTAACCTTTACTTCGCACAACGTCAGTGTTCGCCATTGTAAATTACGCGAGACGCTTAACATATTATCAGCTTCAGATTAGCAATAATGTTTCCCTTTCCACCAGGAATTCAATGACCAAAATGAAGTACGCATAAAAGTAGGTACTCGTAGATCCGAACACTTAAAAGAGTAGATACGCAAAAGAGGAGTAACGCTCGCTAACCGCATCCTTAACAGTGAGATCCGAGAAAGAGTGGGATGGAGATTCGTGACATTTGGCACTTGACAACCAGTGCCTCCCCTGTCCGGGCCTTGGCGTGATGAGACCTACCTATGTATATACATATGTGTATGTAGATCCAAATGGAGGCCGATGAAATGTTGCGGTGCTTCCCTAGTTCTTTTGAAAATAAAGACCTCATTTAGATTTTTTTTATTCTTTGACACAACTAGGACAAACGCTTCTGCTAACATAACGTATTTTTTGCTAGAAACACTATATACATATATATATATACTAATGACCTTTTTAAACAGCACAAGGTATACGTCTTAATAGATGTTGATGCCAGAAGTTTTAAAATGTAAAAACCAGGTGCTGTAGACAGGTGCGTTTCCCTGAAACTAATGTTTAAATACAAACTAAGCAGAATACTCGCATATTTATTATAGAATCAGACTAAACAAACCTCGACGTGTGGGCACTGAACGCTGAACCTGACTGAACTCTCCTTAATATTCAAGGCGGGCTCTGGCATGAGTCGTGGGATAAGGGATCAACGTCGGGTTATAATATTTTTATTGATTTGACTACACATAATACTAATGCTTGGTTTTATTGTTTTTATTTGTGCTATCATAATCACAATATTTTTAAACATGGAATATATAAAAAGAACAGAAAAATCAATAATCCCGTATAAAACCTCAATGTAATGTAGCTAAAAATCATCTCGATCACGTCAGCATATAAACAAAAAATCCGCATCAAAATCGGTGCTTTAATTTTGGAGTTAAGATGCCACAGACACACACGCACATCGATACATGTTAAACTTGTAACATTCCTCGTTTTAGCAGCACGTCCCGATTTCGCATAGGTGGACATATGTACTAGGTATTTCTATTTTTTTTCCTAGTAGATAATAATGTAGTCTATGTTCATCAGGGATAATGCCGTATTGGAATTTTTCAGAGTAGTGCTTTAATTCTAGAGGGTA
The DNA here is from genome assembly GCA_002245505.1 of Calephelis nemesis. NCBI lineage: Eukaryota > Metazoa > Arthropoda > Insecta > Lepidoptera > Riodinidae > Calephelis > Calephelis nemesis. The sequence continues at coordinate 83,875 of NJDD01002524.1, forward strand.
TTCATTAGGATAGCCTCTATCAAAAAATGATTTTTCTGAAATTTTTACGTACAGGCATTTTGTGAATAGGTCGTATGTAAAATTTCATACCGCTATCTAGCCGCTAGGTTATAATTATAGTACGACGTTTGCTAGGTCATATATTCACATATATTTACACTGTGACATACTAACAATTTAAGCACAGTAAAACTTTAAAGTTCCGACTCCAATTGGGTACCTACTTTATTAATTACCAAAGGCGATAACTCTGTTTTCGAAAGATTCATGATAAAATTAATTAAGAACGACCACAGAATCATGAACTCGTTACCTTTTGGAAATAGCCATCAAAATCAGGAATTAAGTAATGATTTATTTAATTCGGGTTTAAGCACGAATACTTATTGATTTATAACGCACACTATAAACAACCTACAATAACAAATTGAACGTATACAATTAACGATATTGAAATTCGCTCGTGACAAAACCTCACGGCGCAGACGTCCGACATTGTTATCTACTGGCAAGGCAGCGACCCTGTTAGTAAATTTAAGTACACATCATGAAGCTTTATTCCTTTGTAGCTTGCTACACATGTTACTCTTCAGTTCAATACATTTTTTATAGTAGTACTTTATATCCCTTCAGTCAAATGCATTTTCTAAAATAGTACTTTTTAGACCTTCTGTCAAATGCGTTTTTAAAAAAGTACTTTTTAGACCTTCTTTCAAAGGTATTTTCTAAAATAGTACTTTTTAGACCTTCTGTTAAAGGTATTTTCTAAAGTAGAACCTAATATTATTATATAATAATACAACAAACTTATAATGAATTTTTGGTGATATTCTTAACCGAATCAAAATAAATTAATACCACTGGACAAAATTACACAATTTGATCTAGCCCAAAAATTAGCTAATTATATCGTTTTGGTGTTATGGTATTAGTAAACGCTACTAACAAACACCAATACTAATAAATAGATACAATAGTCGGGAATCAAACCCTAGTCTCGCGGGTTGTCGGTAGAGTTAGGAGTGTACGCTAAACCTTTGGCCAGTGAGGTGATCATTGTGTTAAGTGGGATTTGATATGAACAATATCTAACTTTGAAATCATTTCATGATAATAAAATATAGAATAGTGGACATGCAAAAAGTCTAACATCTTAAAAGAATTTACTTAAATATATAAAGGTAGTAGTAGTATCTTCACGCCCATATCCCCGAAGAGGTAGGCAGAGGCACAACCAGGGCACCCACGACTAGCCGAAGACACTAAGTCCTATAATGTGATAGGTGGCAAGCCTATCGCCAACCGGGCACATTTCCAATCCCGACCAACATTTTTTTTATTTATGTTATTTTTATTGAAGGGTTGAGTTCGAGAATGATTTAACTAACAAATACGTGATTTGACGCAAATAAAGTTTAAACATTTGGAGCATTATTTTCAATTCTACTAAAGAAAACCAACCTAAATATGGCGCTTGTTAAAAGTTAAAACACTTATTGGCGATATACTTAATCCATTTTTTTATATTTGAACTGAGATAATTATGATATTTTATGAAGGTTTAATAAACATTCAATAAATTCAATAAAATTCTTGTTATTTTTAAAATGGCATTAGATAGATTATTTCTTTCTGAATCCAACGATACCTATAGTTAATTTTTGAAAAAAAAACATTAAACCATTCTCGAACTCAACCCTTCAATTGATATTGTAGATTAAAAATACAATAACTTATAAATTTCAATTGTTTTAAGAATGACATTGTAAAAAATACACCTCGCCTTAAAACACCAAGTAAGTACATACAATAAAAAGCAGTGGCTAGCTACCTTAGCCATCAAATAACGCAGTACAATGACAAGCGCTGACGTTATGGCGACAAGAATAGGTAAAGCTATGGCGCCAATCTGGGCGAGTTAGATAAATACAATATATTATTTATTTATGTTTCTATATTGTATAAATGGACGAAAAAAGATACAAGCTTGAGTCAAATCCACGGACTAGGCGTTGTAGTAGTAGCGAAAAAATCAATATTCACTTTTGAATAAGCTACTAAGCTTGTTTTATATTTACAAGTGTCATAACGATTTCACAAATGATCATTCTTTGGTCAAAGGTTTTGTTTGAAGTTTTAAAATTATCTGACTTTTTCATTTCAAACACACACCAACATAATTATTTTGCAATTGGCTTTAAAAAAATTGAGCAAGTTGAATATTGTAGTATTCCGGTTGTGCGGGTCAACATACGCAAAATGTCGAACGTCCCAAACGCGACATTGTGTATTATTACCAATCTGAAATTTCCCCTACTTAACCTTTTATTCTATAAAAAAAGGCACAAGCTAATTTTGACCCGGGATTCGAACCCGAGACCTCATGCAGTCAAGTCCAACACCCGGACCGCTTGACCACAGAGGCGAAAAAGGAATCCCCATTTTTCTTGGATTTCCCATGACGCGTGAAATATTTTGCTAATTCTCTTTTTACTGTTTTAGTTATTTTTAGAACATTGATATGATAGTAAAAATATATATTCATAGTCAGAACAGAACAACGTCTTTTGGCTCAGCTAGTATCGTAATAATTCGTTGCCAACCTGCGACTAAAGTGTTAGATCTCTCATGTAAATAAGATTGCCTACTGTTCATCATACCTTGAAAATTCATTCTTTAAAATGGAAAAGGATAGGCGAAGCACTCCATTGACTGGGTTGAGTCTTCTCAGGACTTTCCTAGTAAATAATCGCTATTCGCCATTGAGGTCTCTGTCATCTTTTAGTATTTACTCGTATGTGTATGCTGCCTACATGCTGACGTCTTTGCCTGTGGCGGTTCTAACAGATGTTTATAAACATTGTAGATTGAATCAAGACTATTATTGACTGCATGTTGTGGGGAAGCTTTTGCTCGATTTCCTGAAGTAGAGAAATGGGGACGATTGTGACGCACGCCACTACTGTACATCCGCTATACATAGTATTATAAAATCGTATTTATGTTAGTCGAAACACTTGTGGTCTTCGATATTCCATAAGAAATAATACAGATCAGTTAATAATTGCTTTTAACCCCAACAAAAACTTTTGTATTTTTGCAATTCTGTAACTTAGCAGTTTCGTTACCGTTACGGGCGTATAAGGTGAAATGTATATTCCTAAATTATTACTTTTGAAGTGCTATCAAACCGTAGTTCTCATAGTGATGAAATTAAACTACATATTTTAACTTAGATATAAAATTGTGAATTTAAAGCTTGTAGAGTTAGATCGTTTAGAGTAAGCTTTTCTCTACACGACATTTAATAACTTTTTCACATTGCGAAGAGGTAGTCCACTTTAAGCACCCAGTTTTTCGGCACCTGCACTTTCGGCACCTAGCCTAGTCCACTTTGAGCACCAATTGTTATTTTTGGTATGTGCGCAAAGTGGACACAAATGTATATTTCCATTTGTGTCCACTTTCAGTACCTACAATACAGGAGGCTATTGCTGACCGCTAATGTTTATTCGACAAGATGATATTAAATGAAACATATTGACAAAAGTCACTTAAATGTATATTAAATAGAAAATATACTTTGGTAAACACAAAATATATCAATGCGATATACATGAAGTTGAAAATCATAAAACATCTCTGTAAAAAAATATTAACCTTAGTTTGTAACAAAACTTTTTTACTTTTTATTAACCACCTTTTTTTCAGTTATAGTGAAATCTTACCTTATCTTATCTAATCTAATCTTATCTTATATATTTAGTAAATATAAAAAGAGTTACAGTTCTCTTTTTATATTTATTATAACATTAACATCACAACATCACATTTATTGCACAATCAGCCTTATTATATATTATAATATATTTTAACCCTTTTTTACACAATTTAACGATTATATGATCACACAGTGGATAGAATCATAGACCACAAATTTTGGTCAAGCAAATATTGCTTTTATGGTCAGGCTCAAAAACAAACAATTATCCGGACACTGTTATTCTGAAATCAATAAAGCATTCAAAAAATAATAAGAATATTGCTATTGTTTTAAAAGTTCTACAAGAAAATTGCAAAAATTACGTTGAAATTTGCGCAAACACTGGCACATCTAAATCCCAAAAAAACATATTGATATACAGTATAATAGAGGAATATAAAAGTGGCCTTATCTCCGTTGGTCACTGCATTGCAAAACTACGATTTCAATACTCAATTAAAGTTAAGGTATTAATAAGTAAAGATGTGCTCAATCATTAGACAGTAGCAGAAGAAATTTACATAATGCATTTTTATTAGTAACTAGTGGTCGCCCATTGGTCGAAATTCAACCATAACAAATTTTAATATAAAAGTAAAAAAGTTTTATTTCAAACTTAGATAAGTATTTTTTAGAGAGATGTTTATTGTTTTTTCAACTTCATGTATATCGCATTGACATATTTTGTCTTGACAAAAGTATATTTTCAAATTAATATACATGCAAGAGACTTTCGTCGATATGTTACATTTAATATCATCTTGTCGAACAAACATTAGCGGCCAGCAATAGCCTCCTCAAATTGAAATATAAATTTGTGTCCACTTTGCGCACCTGCCAAAAATACCAATTGGTGCTCAAAGTGGACTAGGCTAGGTGCCGAATGTGCAGATGCCGAAAAACTGGGTGCTCAAAGTGGACTACCTCATTGCGAGCCATAACATATCCTAGCGTGGGAAACATTTTACATAAAATTATTTTCGATGTGATACTATAGATTTTACAATGGGTCTTAAGTTGAGTTCATTTATATTTTAAATGACATGTGAAATCATAGTCGCTTAGGTGTTACCTCGCCGGCCAAGCTAGTAATTTCGTAAATACTTCTCTATCATACTAGCAACCCCTTTTTTCTATATATGACTCATAGCTTCACTCGAAGTAAAGTAAAATATATCTTGTTTATTGTCAAATCAAAGATGTATGCACAGAAATAATTGCAAACAGAGAAGCACCTCTGAATTAAATTAACTAACGAGAAGTGCAGTTTTGAATATATTATAAGGCGTCTATTTAGTCAATTGTGCAACCAAATGAGCAGTTAATGTATGTGGGTGCCTGCCAGCCAGTCGATATGTTGCTGTGTACAGAATTATTAAAGTGTTTGTGAATTTCCTTTCCTTTTGGAGCTCCGGAAGTTCGCTGCTACGACGTACGCATCTCCTTATTATGCAAAACATTGAGCGGAACTGTTGTCAGTAATTGTTAATGGGGGAACGTTTTAGCCAAAAATTCCATTGTCCTGTGAGTTGAAGACATATCTTTAAAAATACTTGCCCAATTTGATCATAAATATCTGGGAAAAATTATTTTATTTTCATTCATGGTCTAAGATCCCAACCTACATTGGCCTACACCGCGTTGATAACGGAAAGTGTCACATTTGATCAATATTTTGTACAACACCTAGCTAATTACCTGGGAGATTTACTGATGGTCAGTGATTGCTGTATCAAATACAGCAAAAACCCCAGTCCCCCACCCCATCAGTTCCAGAAAACAGAAACTCACATACTCATGGAATTTTCCAGGAAACTGATATCCTCCTAGAAATTTTCCAGGAGTAAGTTTCTGTTGTAACATTTTTTAATGCCCTTGTAAAAAATGTATTTTTAATGGAAAGTAGGTAGAGTCGATTCTTTTGCGTTTGAAGGTTAAACTCTACATTACCTTCATACAATGTTTACAGGAAAATGTTGCTTTAAACAAATCTGGCGCGCTCCAGTTTTCTTGCCAAAATAACATCAGCTTATAAACTTTCCGCCAGTTACAAATTAACTGTCTAATAATAAGAACCAGACTTTGTGAGACTAAGATAGATTAGTTATAGAATAATTTCTACAAAGGGGTACCTGCCAGGCGTACTGAGCACAGACCTACTTGGCCAGTATTTTTAAAAACAGTCATGCAATTTAGAACTATCTAACATAAATCTGTATTATAAAATTAAGTTAGTTTAAATTTCAAAAAGTAAATAAATAAATAAATATCATTGGAAAATTATTTACACAAATTGAACCTAACCCCAAACTAGGTTATTACTTATTATATGCTTATGTTATGGGTGTTAGGCAACGATACTAATACATAGAAATACTTTAATAGATACCAGAATAAATTTTATAAACACCCAGACCCGGAAATGCAGAAATCTAAATGTTCATCACACAAATGCCTGGCCCCGTCGGGAATCGAACCCGAGCCTCGCGGTTGATCGGTGTAGTTAGGCGAGTACGCTAGCAACTCGACCAACGAGGCGGAAATGTATGGGAATAAGTCACTTAAAAATGGGAAAACTGCCCTAAGTACAACAGACCAGATATACTTCGGAGAATAATCGTTCTACCTTGGACATACCAGGTACAAATGAAGAAAGGGGCTATAAGTTATAGAGTTTCTGTAGACTTAAATCATATATAAATCTATATATATAAATCAACTCACCAACTCAACTTGTTCAATCGTTTTCGTCCCAAAAGTCCTAAATATCGTGAACGGAGTACCTAGTTGGAATCACCTGATCGAGAACTTTTCTTTTTTGTTTGGGTTTATTTACATTTCCCTTTTTTAAATTTACGGCCATTTTTATGAGTAGTTTTTTAGCTATTTTTAAGGTCACAGTCGCAGCTTTCTTTTGTGTATCCCTCAATATTCTATACTAGAATGTATCTATATTCATTTAATGAATGGAATCCTGTAGCCTTAAAACCATTTGCAATATTTATCGGTGTGAAAGCTGGTGAAAGCAAGTCTAAAAGCTTAACCGAATACGTTAGCAATATCGTAAATTGTCAAAAGTTTTCCTATAGGTTCTATGTCCAGGTGTTTTCATTATCTGTCCGATTAAAATATTTGTTTTAAAAGTTACCAAAATTAAAGTTCCAAATACAGATTTACCCAAAAGTTGCATTTTACTACCTACTTGTGTGTAGATAGAAGGTACAAGAATAACACTAATTTCTTTTACCAGGTGAATTGCCTGAATAGAAATGTGGTTTTTGAAAAAGAAAAGAAAAGAGAAAAGTTATTCGTAAAGATTAAATCCTAGTGGTTTGATATCACCAACAGTGCCCTCTGATTCTCCATGAATCATAAAATCTATAAAGTTTACTCTAGGGAATATAATCATTGGGGGATTGGTAAATCCGCTAGCATTACATGCTGCTATCATACCAATAGAGCTACCTCGTACAATATTTGACATGGATCCTACTTGCCTAGCTCCAGTTGTTGTCGAAATATTTGTGCATATTGCTCGTCTGCATTCCAGACATCAGCTGATTGCAAATCTGACGGGCACTGTGACAGTGATTTGACTTGTAATTTTCTGGTTCTGGTTTACGATTTTCTCCTGCCATTTTTTTCAGAATTCCACGTTTTTGGTAGATCAGTAGACAAAAAGTTTTCCTTTTTGAAAAGTTAGGATGGGTAACTAGCATTTTCGGCCTTAGTGACATGCTAGCATTTTGACGTCTCTTAAAGTCAAACTAAACCACAGGACCAAACTGAAGGTTTCCTGCGTGTTTCAAATTGTATTTTTTCGTATTCTTCATTAAACACTATTTTTACTGCACTCTCGCATAGGTAGCTTTTGCAAAAGTACTTTGATTTTTGACGAGGTCGTAGTAGCGTCTTATGGTAGTTCTGGTCATTTGAAAAATGGACGGAAGCACCATGAATCATTATTTTCTTACACTGAACTTAATGCATTTTCATTTAGTATAGTGCCAATTATGGTGATGAGAAAAATGTATGCAAACCGTTATTAACCTACTTATTTAAAAGTTAACGATGTACCTACTTCTGCCACTGGTGAAGTTCCAATGCCATACATTTTGTCTCAACAAGCTATAAAAAAATCAGTTACTATTGAGATTAGGATTTGACATGTATGCCATTACACATATGACATAATTTTGCACATCACCATTTGTAGGTGGATCTAATTAAATTGGTATGAAGTAAAATCCAAAAATCTCTTTTTTTCGGGTGTGAACTATAAATTACCTTTCTCCACTGTGTTTCACGATTTGCAAATAACTTCATAATTAAATGATATTCTTGGATGTGAGAAATATCTGCCAATTTTGTCTGCAGCTGTAGCTCGTTTAAAATTCAATAAGCATGCGCGTGGATCGTAAATATATAGGTATATGGCTACTACAAACCGCAATTAGCATTTTCTGCATAACGAAGGTACTTTTTATTGCAACCGCCAACCACCAAGTTGTGTCCGGAATATTTGCAATTCATTTGGGCGACAATTTTGGTAGTAATAGAGTTGTGGTATAACGTACTCGATTCAATAGGTAATCGTAGTATAGCGATGTGAATTCATGCAATGAATGTGGAAAGTGTTTTAGGAACCGTCTATAAATCACGTCAGGTTTGTCGTATTACGAGAGGGAGGAAATGAATGAATACACTTTATTATGCACCAAAATTTACAAAAAAAATGTGCACTTGTTATTATTGATGAAAGCGTATCTAATTAATTCTAATAATAGTCTAGGACCAGTTTTATCATTCGTATTAAAATACGAATACGTTTTAGTACCTAAAATTAAGTTTTTAACACGATTATTTATTTTCATTGGTATTTGACCGCCTCTTTGGCAGCGGGGTTAGGTTAGCGTGCACGCCTAACTTTCACAGACAACTGCAAGGATCGGGTTCAATTACCGCTAGTGACAAGCATTTCTTGGTCTTGTTTATTAAATTTATTCCAGTATTCCTAAGTAGTAGTATCGTTGACTGACACCCGTAAAACAACCTCCTCCTTTAGATTATTAGATTAAAATTATTAAATAGATTAGGAATATTAATTTAACAACATAAGCATTTTAAGAAAAAAAGACTTATTATTACAATGTTATTACTTTTTATGAAATAAACACAGTTCATTTTCATACTTATATCTATTTCTCTAAATTTATTTATTCTTTGTTCTAGGTGCAACGAAGAAAGGTCTGGGAAACGTGTACACCCAGGAGAAACATACACTTTGATATAGCAGCGCTGCGTCTACGTCGTCTAGTACAAATAAATAGAACCTCGCACATTACAACTTGGATAAAGAGTATTTTTGTAAAAGAAATATAGAAATTAGAAAATCTCTATGTTTATTTTATTTTTTATTCCAAATGTACCATTGAAACACGAAGCTATAATACTACCTAATAGCTAATATAGCTTCATGCAATTAAGGATTCGTTAACCATCTATAAACTTTTAATGATGCATTTTATATTAAAAAAATCATGTACAAGAAAAATTGGGAAAAGACAATAGCAGGCACTGATACTACTGAAGCGTAATTAAGGAAAATTGTTTTCCATGTTCCAGTTAAAACAGTATTTAATTAAATATTTCTGTGTAATCTACACGCCTGCATCCCCAAACAATTTAGACAAAAGTACGAACAGGGCACCCACGATCAGCTGGAAGGTACTTAGTCCCACGATGTGTCCCAGTCAACGTTCTGTTTGTTAGAAAATTGAAAACATACATTTGTTGTTGCCCAAATCGGGTCTTCATGAAAAAACAAGTATCTGCACGCCCATATCCCCAAGAAGTAGGCAGAGGTACAACTACGGCACCGACCCGGCAATCGAAGTCCTTCCTCATGAAGTCAAGTCCAACACCTGAACCGCTAGACCAGGCGACTTCATGAAGTTGACACTAACACAGAGGCGATCATATACTTGTAAAATGTACGAGCAAAAACGATAGAAAAAGAGGGGTGTTATAAGTTGGACGTGTCTGACGTTGCGCAGATATCGAGGCGGATTTATTTGTTAGAAAGTTGAGGTGATCAAAATGGTTCTTGGCTGCATTATCTACGTATACCTAGGTTTTGTCGGAGGTTATAGATTTTTTTAACTTTAGTGTTATATCTTTGTAAGCTACTAGGATAGCATAACACGACAAACTTTTGTACCTACTACCTGAACTCTGCCTGCAATAATAGTCTCAGTATTGCTATATTCTAAGTTTAGATGAGTCAAGCTGAGTAAAAGGCAAAACATGGTAATGCTAAAGCCTCTTGAATTATTTTATCGGCCCCCTTTTCTCCGAAAATGGACTAAAGTGATGCCATGCCGGCAACGATATTAGAGGTGATTATACTAATCAAGGCAAGTCGTCGCAGAACTCAACCTCTTAGCCACAATAAAAGGCTTGTATGAAAGATAACCAGTGTTTTAAATTTTCGATGCTAACTATAACTGTTTTCAAAACAAATGATGTGTTTATCTGTAGACATGTCATATTTTTTGACAAATTTACATTCTGGGGCCGAGCCATGAAAGCGTCCGCGTCGCGGTCGTAACGAGGATGTTCTCCAAATAGATTTTACCGTACGCCGCGGTCCTGCTAGCCAATTGATCAATTATAATCTATATCTTAACTCGTGCGACTTAGAAACTATATTCGTTCATTAATCGTTATGGGAAGTTATAAGACGGTATACGTCGCATAAGCGCACCTGGGTTTCTCACTTTCACATTAAATATGTCTAAAGGGCAAGTGAATTTCTTGTGACATGTACATACGCCTAGAATATCTTGTCTAGTAGGTTAGATATGTAGAGACTTCTAAGCATATTACTAGAGTTCATTATGGTGAGACACTACGATGAGCCATTACCTTGCAGATCTTTTATATTTCTTATCTCACATTATTACTTGGCAATCGATACTCTCTGCTCACTCTATAGGCAGGACTTGGCGTGAATGTATGAAGGTATGTATATTTAATATGACCTGCACATTCAAATGTTCCAGACTTTCGATCTCTACATTCCGGAATTCATATTTTAGTCATTTGGTACCTATTGAGTGTTGTAATGTTTGTAACTTCTAAACTACAAAACATAAAAATTTTAAAAAAATATACAACAATCTATAAATCATATAAGTATGTACCTACCTACTACAAACTAAGTATAAATTACTAATAAATCGCAGTATGTACGCGTTAATGAACTTAAGCAAACCTCTCTCAGAAGAACCCCTTTAGTAAGCTGTGTACCTAAAATAATAATATAACCTTCCTCGGAATAAATTTAAACAAACTAAATTCGTTACGATCGGGTGAGTAGATTCGGCCTAAATCGCGGTAATGATACAGATAGACAAAAACTCGAAAAATATGTTCTGCTGCTTTTTGTCGTCTATGGCTATTTTTTTATTGTACAGAATTTGCTCGTCTATAAATTTAGTATTGAATCTTCATAACAATAGATGTTATGAAAGTTGTCTGTATTCGTGCCTTACCTATTATAATAAGGTACCAACAGAACATTGACTTCCTTTTTCTGCAGTACCTTTCCTTTTTTTATATAGGCGCTATAATACTTTGATTTTTCGGAAAAACCGCGATTACATAAGTACTATAAATATTTTTTAAATCTAATTTTGCCACAAATACGCTCAAATTAAGAGCTAGTTGTGATTGTTTATTCTATAGGCGCACATACAAGAGTCTTTGAGATACGCGATTCTCAAAAACGTTACCGCAGCAGGAAACGCAATATTTCGAAAACCTGAAGACGCACAAATAAGGTATATTTTAGCGCATAAATTTGCACAAATATAAGCTTTCTGCTCATACGCAATTTTTACCCCGCGCTGGTTACCCCAGCACGAGCCTTATTTCCAGAACTAAAACATGCACAATTAACTTTTCGGCGCACATTTAAAGCAAATTGAGCACTAAGTATATGTCTCACTCATAACGCTCTAGATGCTACTTTCTTACACACCCAATATTAACTAATATCGAACCAAGGCGATATTTTTCCGTCCATCTACGTTTAAGCGTGGAGACGTCTTTCCCATAATCTGGCAATCCCAGTTTCTTACTTACAACCTTATCACTTCCTCGAGTTCCGCAAAACCCTCTGGCCTATAGCCAGCTGATTCTCTGCGATTTTGCGAAGCGAACACAGCTAATCTTTACATCCTCTTCCAGAGCTGAACCTTTCCATTCATCACTCGGTCACATCATTCGGTTCAGTCATCTATAAAATTATATATTATATAAGGTAATTGTCGCAAAATTTCGACATCAAAATCTACAGGTAGAATGTATCTCTTGCGATGAAATCAATCTGCATATTAACCAAATTACTATTAAATATTTTTAAACTCTATTCCATGCATATCTTCATGCCAAGTCCTTTGTAGGGTAGGCAACGGGTATCGAGTGACAATTGTAACGAAAGTTAGACTATAAGCTTAACGCCAATGCTTTCGATGTGTAATTAAAAATGTTTTAAAAATATAAAACCAACTATCTCAAAATAAAAAACAAAAATACGTTTATTACTAATATATTACCAATAAAGGTATTCGTACTGTTCTCCATCTTAATTTGGAGTAAAATAATAATTAAATTACATTAAAAACTAAGAAACATTAAAAACATACCTTATATCTCAAAAAATAATAATTTACTAACAAACATGAAATAGGCGCTAATAATTGGTATTCAAAATAGAAACTAAGCTTTACACAAGTACACACAGTTAATAAATGATTTATTATTACTATAGACATACATCAGTATTTTAATTTTATCGAATGTATTGATATGTGAACGCACAAGTTAGACACAGAATTTTTTAATTGCGAAAAAAAATGCATTAAACTTACTAAAAAAATCAATTTTTTAGTATTGTTATAAACTATAAATCACAAATTAATCATTTTTAGTTTATAAAGTTCGTTTCTTTAATGTTCAAGTAGAGTACACATCTAATTACTATAATAATTGCGAGTACAAATAACTCCAAAGTAAACTTCACGTGTGAGCGACATATCTGCAGTAATAATATATCACAGGTAAACATACAACTATCCTTCCATTGGTTCTTAATTAATTATATCTTAAAACAACTAGCATCAAGCATATCAAGTCGTTGTTCCTTATAAGAATTGGTCCACCTGTATCACAATATTACCTACTTATTCTAAAGATCAGCAAAACTGTTGTCAGAAGCGCAGTCACGCGATATTTACTTAATGCAAAACGTTTATGATATAATCTGGTCGTTTGGAGATTCAATGGAAGATAACTGAAAAACTAGTGGTGGTTGTTAGCACAGTCCTGACTTTTTGTCAGTGCTACTGTCATACTTCTGGAACATTAGTCTATTCCGAGTGAAGTAGAAGTCTATGTGGACAGGTTTACGATTGGTGATTGTTTAAAACAATTGGCTTATTCATTATTTACACTTTTAAATGTATTGTACTTGACCACAACACACTTTATTAGACATAATCGAATCGGTTTCTCTTTTAACAGCATCATCAGAGCTTTGGAAATAAATATAAATAAATATATTTCACTTGAACGTTTAATATTTGGTTGTTACCTCCTGAAATTAGTGTTAGATGTTTATAGAAGAAAAGTACACGTGTTGTTTAAAAAAGTGTGTATATAATGTAATTCTATTAAGTGCGGATGATTATGGATAGCGCACACTTGACGGAGCATGTGCTTGCGATTTGGGCTTTCTGTATTTGTGCAAACGACAAGCTGCGGCCCGCTAAGTGTGCGCTATCCTTATAAGTATGAATTCGATAAGTTAACAGTTTAAAAGGAAAGAATGTGGGCAAGCGAATCTTAGTAGTTTGTGATGTAGTATTTACAATTCAAATATTTGCAATATGTGCAAATTTATTTTGGCATTGTTTGAGCAAAACAAGGATAATCAGAATGAGTGGGATCTTCTAATTAGCAGAATAATTGATACTAACAGGAATTTCAAATTCCTGTTGAAATACTCAAAAACAATATTGTTTATAATCGATTCTAAAAAGATATGGATATTTTTTTACAAAACATCACTACTCTGGTTTAATATTCCAACAATTGCGATCAATGACAAATGCAAATGTACGCAAATCTGGCACACAATTATCTCAAAACAATACAATCCCATACATATTTAAACACCAGGGATTGGCATAATGAACACTCTACAGGTTAAGGTAGTTTATAGGTGTTTAAACTAAAAGATTTGATATGCCTGTATAGTTTAAGTACTTTTTTCAGAGAAACAAAAATAAACGGCGGAAATGCGTACCTAATAGTCTAAAATTTGTTTTTGTAAATTCGCTGAATAAAAAAATGTTTTAAGAATATTTTTTACACGCTTTCCATTTTATTACAATACCGCCACGTCATACACGTGTAGCGTGTTATTGGTTGGTTGTCAATTTTAGACAGCATTTAGTTAACCAGGCGTCTAATTTATTTTGTGTGGTAAGCCGGTGTGTGTATGGTGGTGGTTGGTTATTGGGTTTGGTGGGTTGGTTTAGAAGGCCAGATGAAGTGTTAATTACAGTAAATTGTGTTTTGTTTTTAGAATAAGGGTTTATGTGTTGTTTCGACTCCTAGTATAATAAATTTTGGAAAGCAAAATAAAAAATCTCAAAAACTGTAAATTGTTTTTTGGAATTTCTAAATATTAATTTGATACAAAAAATATGACTCTGTATCATAGGGATTACTTCAAATCAATAATAAGCTATTATGAAGTCTTTGATTACTATTAAACAAGTGTAATACACACACATTTTTTGAATGTTATCTTTGAATAACATTGGCTCTCACAAAATTCTCTTTTGTTTAAGATTAAAATAACATTTACATAGTTTTGGCTTATTATTAAGACAAACAAATTTTTCATAATACATTAATTATTAATAAGACGCTATTCAATTAAATTAATGCTAAATTTATTCTATATTAAGCATTAACTATATATAGTCTATATAAAACTAAATTTTATTAACTATAGAAGGAAAATAAAATATTTACCGTCTTAATATTATTCAGATAAATGCAATTAAACATGGAACTGGATTCTTTGTGAAATGAGATTTCTTCATTGACATGTTCATGCAGTTTTGCAGACAATAAGGACTTTGCGCTACACATTGCACTTTTTGCGACCTGGAATACCTTCTCTAACCAAATTTGGTGAAACATGCTATTTTAATTAAAAAAAACACAATATGAATTACAATAATTATTGCAAATATTTCATAGATTTTTAGGTTGTATTTTTATGAAAAAAAAACGATTTTTACTGGATTAAAAACCTTCATTATACGAAGTAATAAAACGGCAAAATTGGACTAGGCACTTCAGACATGTTTCTTCTTACTACGTCCCTAAGTCATCAACAATCATTTTGATGTCAAACTCTCAAGTCTCAGACCATTGGATGAATGCGTCTAACTATAAAAACCCACTATACAAAAACTAAACAATGATTCAAAAGTATCGCCACTATGATAATTAAACCCATTTTTACAGTTAATCCCTTTCCTTCCCCTATGTTACCTGTTGTACACGGCCGACCGCATTTTCACCTAATGAAAGGGTATGAAAAGGATGTAAGAGCCACACATAATTTCCGTAAAGCTATGGCTAAAAGAAATCTTAAAAGATATTCTAAAACCACAAACATTGATAAAAATTACGTTTATTTGTACATATTTGGTTTGATTATGTTAGTCTAATTTAACATATCTTTGCCAAACATTTCACAGTAAAACTGCAATCTAAAAAACCTCGACATATTATACAGGTCATGTCTGATTAGACGCTTTACAAATATTATTCAATATTTGAAAAATCTTAAAAGGATATATTTATCAATATGCAACGTGATACAATGTAGGATTTATAAATGTTTGAAAATATTTTATTTCATGGTTATTATATGTACATAAACAATAAGAATAAAAATAATGTTGAAAACAAATAGAGCTGCTGTTTAGTTTTGGATAAAACACAACTTATTTATATTTGATAATAAAAATAAAAAGTTCGACTTGTTGCCACCACTTTTAAGACAGTATTTCTGAATCCCCTGTAGTATAAAGCTATAAGCTAAAAATATAAGCCGTATGAATCGAAATACATCATCACAAAATATACATCTCACAAACAGAGAGCACGAAATTTTTTTGATTTAAATAATATGACTCGTAGTCTTATTGAAAAAAGCCACTTCAAAAGATAATTAAAACGACAATAACTGAAACGTATCAATACGCTAATTAATAATATTGATATATTATATTGATATTGATAAGATGTATTTGAAAGTTCACTTATGAAAGAATTAATTTAACTTAGAACGTAATTAGACTATGTTTTATGTAAAAGACAAATTGTTTACTTCTAGCAAACTATTCAAAATACATTTTGTAGGAAAACATTAGAATATTCTGTAAAGAATGTATAATCAATCCTCGCAGCTTTAAATTTTATGCAACTGTAAATTTGGTGTGCTGTGTGTGCGGCGTGTGTGTGTGTGTGTGTGTGTATGTGTGTGCGTGTGTAGCATGTGCGTGTGTAGCGCGTGCGTGTGTAGCGCGTGCGTGTGTAGCGCGTGCGTGTGTAGCATGTGCGTGTGTAGCGTTTCCGTGTGTAGTATGTGCGTGTGTGGCGTGTGCGTGAGTGGCGTGTGCGTGTGTGGCGTGTGCGTATATGTGGTGTGCGTGAGTGGGTGTGGCTAAGAAGGTCGTGCGGCTGGAGTATGGCGGGGGCGCGCGGGCGCGGGGGCGCGGTATGTGCCCACCGGGTAGAGCGGCTTGGGGACCACCAACGACACCGCCTCGTACCTGTATACGTATAAACACCTCACATGACTCCACAATTTATAAAAATATACGATCGCTGTAACATAATTTTTAACTTAGTTTTATTACATACATGAAATTTCTAGACGTTTATTTCTATATTGAAAAGAAAAATAGTACTTTTTACGTCACAATTATTTTAAATCAGCCTAAATTCAGTATATCAGTCAGGTTTATCTGAAGTAAGATTTATTTTATTTTTATATTTATACACCTAAATATGCAAGTTTATTATGAAAAATAAATACATATGCATTAATGTTTGTTCTTGCACATTTTAATATATATGCTGATGTCACTATGAGAATTAGTATGTTTTGTCGTTACTTTTTTTACTTGGATACCTTACTTTGGTTTTTATCACATTCAAATGTAATCCCATTTTTTCCATCGCCTTCCATAACTGAGACCAGTGTTTGCAGCTCAGATGGTGTAGAGCCTAAGAATACAGCATCATCTGCATAAAGCAGGCATTTCAGCACTTGGTCACTCATACACATTTCCACATTCAATTATCATAACCTTTTCCGCCTTATTCCAAAACGAGGTCTAAAAATAGTACCAAGTTTAATACCAGGTTTAAACCATGAACTATTAAAAACGTTATTACAAAACGAGGTTTGACGTTTGTCCTTGGACTTTCTATGGTACTAAAGTTAGACCACTGCGGCCCCTAGTTTAACTTCGGTACTAACTTCAAAACGTCAAACATGGCGTCGTTTTTGTTTCAAAACATTTTTTAAATTTGATCACAATAGCTAGAAATGAATGAACTCGATTGATTTTATAGATTTCGAAGAGTTGGAAATGTATTAGCAACAGAATAGACCCTGTACCCTTTGAATTAAGTGACGAAGATTTTTGCTGTAAATCTAGATTTTTAAAAGGTTTGCAAATAAAATAGTGGAGTTATTGTGTGAGGATTAAGTTCACAACCCACGAGGATGAGCTTTGAATCCTGAGATGCAAGTGGTTTTCACATTATGTAACTGGCTTCGTCATGTGGTAAGTGTATAAACTTTGTAATCTACATTGTAATCAGTGCTAACATATTTCAATCCCTTCAGTGAGTAGGTACATACTTACTAACTTTTTTGTTTTATTTATAGATTGAAGACGATGCTGCTGCCTTACATGGTGTATCCCAGTCAGTTATAAGTAAAACATACCAGAACATAGCTGTGCTTTTAGCTTGTTTATCTCATCGATTCATAAAAACTCCAGCTAGATCAGCAAGATGAGGCTATGACAAAATTTTCTCAGTATTGCACACTCTTATTAGAGTAATTAAAAATATGAGCTGATTGGGGTCAGCCAAATATTAACTCGAAAGGATATCCATCAATGTGCAGGTAATTGTGTGAAATATATTTCAAACTATTAAGTCGATAACCTCTATTAACAGACACAATTGTTTTGTTATTAATATTATTGGTAATAGGTATAACATTAATAATACAATTCCAAATTCTAGTCAAACATGTATTTAGTGCTTACCTATCAAAAATCTTGAGCCGGATTATTTATTAAAATAACTCATACCGATTAGATGTTTCTGATGACATACCTGGATCTCAACTAGTGTCTTGCTTATTCTATGTAGCCAATTAGTCCTAGCATATATCAGTATCGAATGTAAGTTATAGTGAAGCTGGTATGGTTACTAAATAAACTTATCCTACCAGCCTCAGCTTGGCAACAAAATATTAACTAATTCAGTGTATATTGGTAGTATTTAGTTCTGGCAATCAAGAAAGCATTTGCTTGTCTCTTATTCGATAGTCTAAAAAATAAAAACTTAACAAATTATTATTGAAATACATTTTGTTAATTCTATGTTTTGCTATGTATAACACTATGTTGATAAAGTATGATTTATGACATAACTGTTAATATTTCAGGTAGTTTGTGATGCAAACTTTAAGATGCTGAACTATGTCATGTGTACGATGTCCTGGTAGTGTTTGTGATTCTAGAATCTTTGGAAAAAGTTGATTAAAACAGAGATTAAATTTGGTGAATTTTTTGGCTTAATATTAGGCGACAGTGGCTATCCCTGACCCCCAAACATAATCAGAACAATGGTACAACAGTAGCCCAATTCAGATCCAAACTTGTATTGAAAGATGCTTCAATCAATGGAAGCAACATTTTACTGCTTATTATGGGGAATGTATGGAGAAATTGAGACAGCGAAGAAAATAGTTACTTGCTCTGTACTCACAAATGAGGAAGACCTATTTTCTGAAGAAATACTTAGTGAACATCCTAGAGAACAAATTATAGCACAAGTGTAATCTTATGTTGCAAGTATAGTAAGGGGCAATATGAGAAGAAGGAAGTTTAAAGAAACTAATTTCAAATGAGTTATGTTACATGTTATAATATTTCTTAAAATTAACACTGTTTTTTTTGTATTTCATAACATATTCTTAGCCATTCAAGATCAGTCTTATGTATTCAAAGTGTAGTTGTAGAATAAGGTGGATAAACCTATTGTAAAGTCTGAAAGTAATAATTCAATATTATTTATCTGAACCTGTTTGTATAACCTAAGATTTTATTAAAATGTGTAATTATAACTATAACTTCTGTATTTTACCTGCTGTGAAATCTTAAAGTAATAATTTCATATTATTAATCTGAACATGTTTGTATAGCCTAAGATTTTATTAAAATGTGTAATAACTATGACTTCTTTGTTTTACCTACTGTAAAATCTGAAGGAAAAATTCCATATTATTAACCCGAACCTGTTTGTATAACCTAAGATTTTATTAAAATGTGTAATAACTATAACTTCTTTGTTTTTAGTAATATTATATGTTGTTTATAGTATGCCTAAACAACATTTATTTATTCTAAGTAAACTACATTTCTAGTTGTCTTTTTTAAATAATATGTTACTATTTACAATAGCCTGACACCCTTTTCCTTCAGTAGAGGATGATCAATTTTAAATATTAAAGTTATTGTACCGAAATACTCAAATGTAGTATTTAAAGTGAAACCAGATTGTTTATTTTTTATAATTTATGAAAGATAACATGCAAACAACTGTATCCTAACTGATTATGAATTATATGTCTTCTAACTAACTTGAAGGTGAGATTTATTATTGTAACCTACCCTTTAAACTGAAAATAACAATGATGAGTACTGGTGCTATATATCAGCAGAGATAGGTAAGGCGTTAGTAGCAATATGGGTAATTCATTGCAAAACTCTACCAAGTTAGCTGACTCCACAAATTAGAATTCCAGCATCCGTAAGCCTAGCCTGAGACTACTCTCCTAAGGGGAGAAATTAGCTTTGGCAACTTCATCTGCTTCCAAGCCTACTTAATCACTTCGATTCTTTCCGAGATTTCATTTAGTCTAAAATTTTCATCATTCAATCATGTAACATTACATTAATCTCAATTGCAACACTATTTATTGAAAACTAGCTGAGCTGACAGATTACTGTATTAAGTGTGAACATTGATTTTTTTTCATTTGAACCTCCTCCTGACCATTACTAACACAATAATAAAAGTGAAACGTATAGGTAACTTCTTTTAATTTTGCAGAGTCGGTTAATTAATTAAAATCTAATTAAAGCTCAGACCAATAAAATACTTTTTATTGGTTTGAGATTTGATACTATTGCTTAAGTATAGCAAACAAATTTGTTACTTTTTATTTTTGTAAGAAGTATTTTCACGCCTGTACCATCGAACAGGTAGGCAGAGGTACAATCAGGACACCCACAACTAGCCGAAAACACTAAGGTTTATTTTCATAAACCACTTATTTTAGAAACGACGCAACGTAAGTGATTTGTGACTCGTTGTCACAGACTACCTAAAGATACTACGCATCTCGTTGTGCTTAACAATAACAACCACAAAGTTTCTTTATGTAACTTGAGGCCCTATTCAATAATATAGAATGTTTACATTTCGAAAATATTTATAAACACACATATTGAATTACGCGCGTTGAACACTTCTTTTCGTTGTACGCTAGCTACATTAATTACTACTAGAACGTGACCATAAAAACTAAATTCGTATATTAACAAAATGTTCAATTTAATATATGTTTCGTAGCAAAATTGAATAATCAATTTCGTTATGACTTTAATTGCTAAGAATCTAATTTTAAATAAACATTTTTTACATTTCTCGTCATCTAAGTTTGCGTTATAAGGAACGGGGCATCAAACTAATCAAATGCGGAAAGAGTGAATGAATGGTTTTGCTTGACACGGTACTAACAGTGGTACTAACTCTGGTACTAGAAAGTCCTCGGTTGGTCTTCATTTTGTAATAAGAATGACATTTAGTACGGTAACAAACTTTGATACCGTAACAAACCTAGACTTTTTGGTCTTGGTTTAAACCTGGTACTAAAGTGTTTTTTTGGAATAAGGCGGTTTAAGTCCAAATACAAGATAAAAATGCGATAAAATATTTAAAAAAGTTTTGTCCAACCGGCTTTGTCAAACCAACAACATTTTTTTGTTCGATAAAATTTAATATACATATATCTAAGAATCCCAGTTCTGTCTGTAATGGGGGATGAAAGTTTGTATATAAATCATGTTGAAGTTATCCTAAACTGCTGTCCGAAGTAATAATTCTAGGCTGACGAACTCGTGGTTTTACAGCTAGTTTGATATAAATTGTTCCAATACATCTAGAATACGTACGCTACACTCGACGGCTCCCGATTGTAATATTATTTAACTTTATACTGTTTAATTACCCAGCCTATGTAGTTTGTAGCTACACTGGCTGGTAGTTAAAAAAGAAATAAATTCAACATTTGGTAAAAAATTTAAATAGTGAACTAAAATTATTCTTGCTTCATTCTGCAGATATTCTGCTTTCTATTCTGGTTTTAGATTTGGCTAAAATTAAGTGAAGTGCTGTTATCTGAAAAGAACTGGTATCTGGTGCCTGGTGTTCGGTGGTGGTCCTGTGGACCTGAGGACCCTGGCCAGGCTGTGGGTGGTGGCCCACTCCTGGTTGCTGAGGGAAGGCGCCAGAGAGTCCCACTACCCCAAAGACTCCAACAACCGACGCCAACAGTATCCCAGGCCCATATATTTTTTTGCCGGCAGAAACTAAAGTGCACCTTATTTTTGTATTACAATGTTATTATGTTTTTATTTTTTCCATTCTAATTCCACATATTTTAGTTCAGCTTTCAAACTTTGATTGTTTGTGTTTTATATTTCTGTTGAAATAGTGGTAGATGGTAGGTAATACATTCCCACACGTTACACGATGCAGTGCATGCGAACTTTGTCGCGATAAAATGCTTTGATGTTCGCCCCGGTGTGGTACTGGTGGTTACAGACTATTCACGAATGTTTGATTATTGCATCGCGATAACAAGAACGGCGAGAGGGCGGCCGAGGCCTTAGCAGTACTCCATGTCAGATACTGCAACTACTATATTATTATACAGTTCAACAATACACTGTACTTACTTGTTATTTTTATATTTGTCTAGTATAGCTTTATACGGCTGCATCGAGGCGTGTGAATGTGTGCGTGCCAACTCCTGCATACAAGATTCCAGTTCAGCTAGTGTGTATCCCGAACTTTGTATTAAGATTGAGGGCCAAGCTGAAAATTAAATTACCTTATTTATAAAACATTCTCATATGAAGTTAAATTCCCTGATACGGCTCTAATGTTTGTGACGAATCTTTGTATTTAGATAGGACTTAATAAATATGAATTACTAAGATTGATGTACATAACATAAATAAGATTTCTCATGGAAAATTATTTTTTATTTAGTGATTTAAGCTTTTTTTTCGAAAGATGGTTCCGAGGCAGTCCAACATAAATTTTATCAACATGCTACTTGTAGTTTTGAAGTATACTTAACAATGCACAAAATTTTCCCCATGTTAACAATCTCATCATCAATGAGGTCGTCTTAATGTGCAAGTCCCTGCAGAGCGGAATATGGCACCGTGACTGTGGTGGCAGGAATAGGTAAAGCAGTGGATCCTCAACAAGACAAGTTGCTGCACTACACTCGACCACCTGTACTTAACCAGGATAGGGTAGGACCTAATTTTGTTTTTCAGTAATTATGTTGGTGGTACATCAGGGGGCCTACCATAAGCTTTGACAAAGCAGTCCTGTCAAAGGAAAGTTATACTTCCGTCTTAAAATACCATTACTTTAGTTCATACCATGACCATTTAAATCAGTCTTGTTTTATTACTCCATTGAACGAATGTAAAATTTGTCTATTAACTGCTAAATTGTTTTTTTAATTCTTCTTCTTCTTTCTTATAAATATGGCTTCCATTTGTTTTTCATAATATTATTAGCCAATGTCAAGTATAAAACTTACCTAGATACGTCCCCTTCCGGCAAACTAAGATTTTTTACTTATAAATATCTCCTTATTTGTTTTTATTCGTTATGCATTACTCTAGTTAGTCATTTTTGTCATCATATTAAGTCATACTAAGGTCTTAGGTAAGGCGGTGCCTTATTGAGCTTAGTTATGAATGCTACCGTATATGTTATAAATACACGATACATCAATTTCGTAGTGAATGTTTCACTTGAGTATTTTAGCTAAACAAAATTGTGCACAAAAAATGAAATCGTAGGAAAAGATTTGTAAATTGTGAATAACTGCGTAGATCAAGTTAAGTAATATACCTAAACATTTCTGGCAATCAAATTTGGATTTTATTTGCCACATTTCTACAACTAATATGAGACACATCAACACTTGTATGTAGATAACGAGGATTTAAGCAAATAGTCTAAAATTTATTTGTCTGATTCCTCGATATATAGAATATTGGTTGGTAATAACCAATTTGTTTAGTCAATTTTGAGATGTCGATGTTTAATTGGTAGTCTAATTATACATTTATCAACGAAATCAAATAAAAATAACAATTTTATGCTTTATTTATGATTTTTTTAAATGGCAACTTGTCCAACAATCTTAAATCTGCTAGCAAATATTAACTTTTTTAATATCGCCAATTATGACGTAAAAACATTACTGCTGGCTGTTAAAATTGACATCATGGTACCAAATGAATGAATGATACGTCACAAAACTGCTATGTAGCAGTATTGTAAAATTATCCTGTAACAAGATCGTTTAGAGACGTCATGGTACAAAAAGTCGATGTAGTATTAAAACATTTCTGATTTAAGAGCTTATGGTAGACCCCCAGTACACTGCTTCATTAAAATTTTTACAAGAAATAATATTTAAAAAAAAAATAAGCAGCAACAGAGCACTGTTCCTTAATATAAGCAATTTGACAATATTGAGATCAAACTTCACAGTCACACATACACCAATGCTTAAGAGTATGATGCTGGAACCGTGCACTAATACATTAACTAAAGTAAACCATAATTATGATCATAATTTTGCTATTAAGCTGCCGTTTTTTTATATCTAATTAAATAATTTGCCAGTAAATAAGATAAACTTAAATGTCATTTTTGTAGTTTTTGTGTAAAAAAATTAGCTCATACTTCCTAAAATCAATTATTATGAAAATCAATCGACCTTGAGATATAAAAAACATTTTTATTTTGTTTGATAGACTAAGGCTACGTTTCACAATGTATCAGTAAAGCAATCAGTAGTTACTTATTGAGTAAATTACTGAACGGTTAAATCCTTTCAATAATTTACAATGCATTTCAGAACTGTCCTCACAGTATTTTTATGTGTCAAGTAGTTACTTAACACTTAAGAGGCTGACAAGTGGCAACAATTGTTAATATTTGGGTTCTGAAGCACAGTTTTGTAAAATTAGCCACTGTTTTTGTCTAATATTTTATTGCATTATGTATTTTTATCAAGTTTTTAGTAAAAATGATATACATTTTATGAAACATGAAGAAAAATTATAACTTTTTTTTTTAAACTTTTGTTTGTTAAACTTTAGTTTATGACAACAAAACCAAATAAAATTGATTGCATAATATAAGAATGCACTTTTGACGAAACGTAAATGTCATCTGTCTTTTGGTAAGTGTCTCAATAGTCAATATGTTGAATATCTTTACATCCGTATTCCCGAAGAGGAGCCAGAGGTACAAACACCCACAATGTGATAGGTGTCAAAACTATAAAATACAAATTTTCAATTTTTTTAGCTGCCCGACCCGGGGTTTGAACCTGGTACCTCAAGAAGTCAAGTCCGATGCCAGACCGCTAGACGACAGACGCGATTAATCAATTTTTGTGGTTATTTTATGTTTTTTTAAACCAAAAAGATTGTTTTATTAATTTTTCACCTTTAATTGGAGCTCACCTTTAATATTATTTGTTCGATTTCGAAATATTTGCAGCCCTCAAGGTTTGGTAACTAAATAAAAAAAATCATCTAACTCCTCTTTGATGTTATCAGAAATATCCATAATTTTCAAAAAGACATTTGACCCTAATAAACATCTTAAATGAACAATAGCAACTTGAGCCGAAGCCTAGTTTCTAGCCGAATAGAATGTGTTGAACACATCTGTTGACCATATTGTGTTGAAAGTTAAAGTTTACTCCACAAGTAAATAAGTTAATCGCTACTCTGTCCGACTTATAAGTTACTGGGCAGTTTAAGTGATGAGTAGTGTTACCTGATGAGTGTGAAACACAAAAACGTGTTTTACTTTGCACTTGGCTTTTAAGTAGCCAACTTAGACCATTAATTAGACATTGTGAAACATAGCCTTAGGATTGTCACATACGTACCTGCTTCAGCACATTGTTTGTGTATGGGTTTATCTTCTCCACGTTTGTCACAGTCATTCCGTTCACACTGCAGACAGTGTCTTGCTGTGGCCAGGGCACTCGCAGCTATTATAGAAGGTTTGTACTGAAGATATGGGTCTGCCTCCAGGAGAGATAGCTCAGCAATAAACTGAAATTTGTTCAAGTTAACACAATATTGTAGTTTTTTTTGTATGGACATCGCTCATTACCTTATTGTAAATTAGTTTTCCAAATACATCCAAATCCTAAGTTATGAAAAAATGTACAACATCAATAAAAATTACAAATTTTTAATATAGGCATAATCTATGCATTTTAGTGCATTGCCATCCTATTACATAATATATGTATATCCTATTACATAACAGTATTCGTAATTTTTGTCAAAATTAAGTTTTTATAATCAGTGTTCTCACTTAACAATGGATTGAGGCGAGGTGACACACTTTCACCTTAACTGTTTTCAGCAGTTTTGGAAAAAGATAAAAAATTGGAATGGAAGAAGAATTTGGCTTTAACATAAGCGGATTGCGGTTAGACCATCTAAGGTTCCCCAACAACCAGGTGATATTGGAAGAGAACACAAAGTCGAAAATATGTACAGACTCTAGCTGACAAATATAGAGAGGCTGGTCTGGAAATAAATTTAGACACAAGATTATTCTAAGCATTATCCCAGTAATGTAAAATGATACATTTGATTTCTAGACATACAGCCAGTTTCTGAAACAGCTACTTTGAAGAAATAAGTCGTAAATGAAAATTGATTTGTTCAATAAACAGTATGTATAAATAATTACTGTACTTTTTATTTATCATTATCAAATCACAAAATTCTGTCGTAAAGCTTGACCTGACTGAAATGAATTATTAAGCAGCATAAATATAGAATAAATGTCAAACTGTATTTATGCTTAGTTATATTAGGTTATTTCATAATTACAACCCTTTCTTATAAAGAATTGTTTGCGTTTTTACGACATACACAAGAAATGTAAATTAAAATTATTTATAACAATCTAAAACTCGTGCTATATGCTCTCATCTTACATGCATGACAAAATACAAAAAATTGAGATTTTCTTGATTGCAGTTACCTATGGTTAGAGAGACAGTGGGGTTAATGTATAAGACGTTGTGAAGTGCACTTATGTTTGTATTTCTGCGTTACATAAATAGATTATTTGGTTAACTAGCCATTTTTGTGTATAATTTAATTGGATAAAATTTTGGCCAAATTGAAAAATGACAAAATGATACTTTAACAAAACTGAAAAATCTCTATGTTTACACAGAAAAAAATATACTTACAGCAGCCAGGTGGAAAGTTTTCTTGGAAAGGCCATTAGAGATACAGTAATGTGACAGGAAAGCCAGAGAGGTTGGTGTTGACAGATCAAAGGAGAGTACTCGTAAAATGAGGTGTTCCATACGTAAGACTTCTCTTTTTGTATAGCTGTTGTCAGTGATGTATACAAATTCTGATACTCCAGGTGGATACACCTCTTCATATTTTCTGCAAAAATTAAGAAATTTGAAATTCAATATTGTAATACTGATTTTTGTGTGTATTTTATTATAACAAGCAATGATACACATTCTATGATATAACTTAAGATTATAACAAAATAATTATAGTTTTCAAGTTGTGGATTTCAATCCATGCCAGCGTAGAGCACAGTGTGGACCCAACCAGTATTGAGTCACACAAAGCTTTTTGGTATGTTTCCAATTAATAGAATTATTTTACCAGTAACTATTATAGTATATTTTGTTGGTAGTTTTTGGTCCATTTATCATGTAAGTATACATATGAAAACTCTATTTATACATTAATAAAAATTCTCTTCATCTAAAACTATATATCAGAAAACCAAACCTACTCTAAAACGGCTCAAAAATGCCTATGGGTGCACTATGTCCCATAGACAAATTAATAATCAACCCTAGTGGGCAAGATATAAAATTTAAAACAATTTAAGTGTTGATTCCTGCTCTAAAAATAATAAGTAACAACACCTGCTTAAGACAACCAGAGTTCTTACAATTTAAAAAGAAATAAAAAAATCATATAGAGTAAAGACTATCAAAACTTGCATAGACCACACCAGTTTATCAATGATTATATAAAAATATATGTAGTCTTGTTAAATACTTTTGTTAAGCTTCTACTTATTCTTATATATGTTTAAATATTTATGGTTTACAACTTACGATGCAATGTATGTAGCAGCAGTACCAACCAGCTGCAATTTTGTATGGACAACACTCATGTAAGAGAGAAAACGATCAACATAAGACACAGCAAGATGTAGAGTTTCATTCTGCTGATTGTACTCATCACAAACTTCAACAAGCCATTCAATTAGAATTGACCTCATAACCTGGGTGATGTCGGGCTGCTTGCGCATATAACGTGGGTTTGGTCTATTTTTTACCTATTGTGGAAAAAAAAGGTAAATGTGAAAAAGGTTGAAAAGTCTCATATCATATATTAGTTCGAATTACATCTAATAAGATTAGTAATTAGTAGATTAGTTAGTAAATAAATAGACAAAATAAGTCAGATTAGTTATCTTCTTGATTAAATCCTCCATGTATTAAATCTGACTTAACAGTAACATTGATTTTGGAAATGTTTAATTAAATCAAAATTAAAATATGTATAAAATATTTTGCAATTACATGTAAACAAATATTAATTGAAAGTTTGTCTCTCTATCACTTCTATGTTACCCCAAAATATAAAATGCTACAGGAAAGCCAGAAATTATACAAAATGATAATTTATCTATATCTTTCAACTATTAAATGTAATATAAAATCAATTTCCACTTATTGCATTACCTCTATTTCCCTCATGTATTCGTAAATGTCATCACGATACTCTGCTACATGGAAGAACATCTCTCTGTCAGTCTGTGCTTTTGTTGTCTCCTCATCATCCAAATTATCATCCAAAATCTGACTCTCATTTTTAGATACAGACATAGACAGGATACTTGTGTCTGCTATTGACATAGGTGACTCAGTTACATCTTTCTTTTCTTCCAGAGGTGGCCTAAAAAATTATTATAATGACAACATATCCTAAATACAAGCAAACCTATTTCACTTACACTTTGCCCTCTAACTAGAAGTCATTATGCTATGATGGCTTGCCCTTTCCTCATTAATAGATAGTTTGTGTTTATTGTTTAACTCCATAGACTAGTTGGTTTTATATCCAATAGTACACAGTTTATTTAGAATGTTTTATTTAAATTACTTTTTAAGTACCTACCATGTAATAACCATATTAATGCAACTTATTTAAATTAAGATTTACAGATGACACCAATATAACAACATAAATTATAAAGTGCTTTGACACACTATTTAATTAGGCTAATTTTGTATTTCAATAATGAGATTTGTTTCAGCCAGCTAATCATATTTTGGCTCATGCAACCTACTTACTATTCAGCAATATAGTCACACTTAAAAATTTATAGTAAAGTTATTTTTGTGTTATATTTGCACACTAGCATGTCCTGCAGTTTCATCCATTTTAATTGGAATTTGCTGGTTTGAGAAAGTGAAAATATCTGGTAAACATTTTATTGATAATACTTTAACTGTCTAGTTTGTGATCTAAATGACCAACAATTGATAAAGTAAGGACAGTGGAAATAAGAATAGTAGTAGTAGTTAAGTTATCGGAAGACGGCAAATTTGTGGTATACAACAAATTACGCAAAAGGTATTGTAATAATTACTGTGTGTACTTTCTGGGTTTCAGAAGAGAGAAGCACACTTACAATTCTTATTTTTAACTATGAAGAAATTTGCATTTTTTTTGGCAACAACTTGCTTACTTATTTTGACTGTATCAACTATATTGATAAGTCTTGAGTGTTATTCCAATTTCTCACAAGCGCAAACTGAATCACAATAGCTGTCAGGTCCATAATAACAATACATAAACAATGATAAATAGATCCTGGTCTAGTAGCACTCCTAAACATAATATTGTTATAACAGGTTTTGACCATATTATTGAACTTTTTCAGTTAGTTACCACAGCAAAATACACCATTACTCTTAATAATACCAATTACTGCAATCATGATAGTATATTATAGTTAGTAGATAGTATAGCCTTTAACGATACTCAAAATATTGGTGATAAAACATTTTAAATTTTAATAAACAATTTTTGCTTAATTTTTTTAAGCAAAAATTTTGAAATTATCAAACACCAACAGGCCTGACATATGTTGTCCTGTCATAACTAACCTAAAATTAACTAATACAACAAAACATTAACTAGTTAAACTGGTTGATCAGTTCACGATGTGATAATCAAGGGAAATAGGCATTTATTTTAACAAGTACATAAGTTAACATAACTAACATAAAGTCATTCCAAATAATTACAATGTCATTGCTATATTATAATTCAACATAACCAACCTGTTTTTAGTTCCTTCTTTGGTTTTTTCTGGTTGTTTCTCCACCTGAGCACACAAGGCTTTGACATTCTCTGCAGCATTTAAAAAAAAGTTTTCTTTAAGCGTGTCCTTAGATATAAAAGGTTTAAAAGGTTCCCGTTTCTTGACCTCCACTTCCGTTGGCTTATCTTCGTAAACGCTGATGGCGCGAAACTGAGCCACTGGGGGCACAATATTCTTCTCATTCTTAATTTGACGAACCGTTCTATTTTCTTCTTGAACTTTGCAAGATCCATTCGTCAATCCGGGCTACAATACCATTAAAAATTACCAAAAACATTCTGAATAAAGTACTAGACAAAAAAGTCAACAACTTACAAGTTTACCACCCCGGTTTTGGTTGCAGGTGAACTGGCTGAGATCACCCAAAGCTCGCCTTTGCGCAGCAGAAAACACTTCCACATCTTTTCTTAAGCCCAAAGAAGCGTTTTCTTGATCTTCATGTATACGAAATGATGCCATTGTGTTTCCAAACTTAACGGCAAACTCAGGCAAAATCAGTTAAAACTGGAATTCTGATGCAGAGAATGTCTTCAGAAACGGAAACACATACAAAATACATTCAACTTAACATTGTTGTAAAATGCGAGTAAATTTGAAAACAAACGCTAGCTAAAATTAAAATCACCCTCAAAAAGCTAATAAGCGTCAACGGACAACAGACATTTTGGTTATTTTCAGCTGTTGCAGTTTACTTTTTTCTATTGTCTTTGGTATTTCAAAAAGCAACCAATGGCACGCCGAAGTAAATACCCGGTAAGTAAACAGATAAATTAAAAAAGCTCAGCTTCATATTAGTGTTGACAAGTCCAATTATTGCAAAAGTTTAGCACTTACTGAAAATACGTATCACTGCTAACAATGAAAAACTACAGTGAATTCTCACGGAATTTATTCGTAAATTTAACTAAAACGTTAACACTTGTTTTTGCTGCCTATTTTTTGCACCTAATAAATTTTGTGAAAATACTTGAAGAGAAGCGGTGTCACAAACGCAGTCGTATGTACTTAAAAAAACGTTTATCACGGATTCAAAGATAAAACTAATAATTCACCATCTATGTCTGACATCACATAAAGGTGCTAAAATACTTGAGTAAATTACATATGATGTCATATGATGGGTTAAACAAATCATGAACAAAATATAAATACAAAGTGGTTGAAAAAATATTTAATATACAATTATCTTGTCAGTCAGAAATAGTCGATGTATTAGTGTATACGTGTACACAGCCTACTGCGCGTGCGCTAGTCTGGCTCTCCATATCTATAAATATACTATTATCATTAGCATGTCGGTGACGCGAACCAAGGATTTTACCCTCTGCCAAAACGCTCAACGCGCCTAAAGAAGTTTTCACTTCAAAAATTTAACTAGCGTCGACTACTCTGAAATTCCTAAGAGAACATTCTCAGTTTCGGCACACCATTGCCCCTTTCAGAAGCGCCTGCATACAGAATCATGTCTGCTTTTCAAATAGGTATTTATTAATAGGCACTAGCTGTTGCCTGCGGCGTTGCCCACGTGGTCGCACAGGAATATTGTTTCTGGGTACAAACTATTTGATGTGTAAATCCATGTTACCCTCTATGTGTGTACCAAATTTTAAGAAAATTGGTTGAGCAGTTTTTGTATGGAGGAGCAACAAACATACAGACAAACTTTGGCATTAGGATTTATTTCAATGATAGCAAATATTATACCCAATGATTACCACTAAAGCGACCCGGATACTGTTTGCATATTTAAATAGATAAATAGCCAAAAACCACGAATCCTTTTATCGACTAAACAAAAAAGCTATAATTATTCTCGTTACAACGACTAGCCTATTGTAACCTCAGATTAAATAGTAATACTACATACGTATTATTGTAACTAGAATATTGGAATGAAAATATATTTGCACAGTTGTAACACAATATGAACTTGACACATAGAACTTTAGATTGTCTATGGAGTTGATAGACATGTTGATAGATATGATGAATGCATTTGAATGATAAATTGAATGATTCTTTTTCAACGATAAACAGTTTTAAAACCTATATATTAATACGTGATGCCTAAACTTTGGACTCCTTTTTACGAAAATTGTACGAACGCAGGAGCGAAAAATTTGTCACACTTATAGTTTATGTGTAGGAAAAGTGCAGAACGCTAAAATTTTTCAATAATAAAGATTATAAAGTACATAATGGTGCTTTAATTATTAATTCGAAATGAGTTTCAAAATTGTTGTCTATTTCAAGCAAATATTAAATAAAACGTTCATAACACATTAGCACTGTTTAATGGCTGCCAACAAAACTATTTATGAACTACCCACTATACATATACCACATCCCTCCACCACTATTTAAATAATAATTTTCTTATTATCTAGTTTTAACCTCTTTTTTTTTACTTAATTTTATTCCCGTTGCTTTCGAGTTTTTCTCAAAGGATATTGACGCACAAATACAGATTCCTGTGCTACCTTATCTCTATCATAAGAAAGGCTACTTGGCGAATTAAGATTAAAAGGAGAGCCCTTGTCATGAAATTCATCAATATTATCCGCTCCTACCTCCTCCACTAAAACCTCTCGCGCAGGATACGTGGGCGAGGCAGGAACAGGTTCATGCAGTACATCCTCGTGGTATGAGGGTAATGAATTGCTCATAGTGTCATTATTTAAATCACCCAAGACGCTAACATCATCATCAGAGCAATATGATGAATTTCCTTTGTACGCAAGTAATTGATCGTCGTGTTTCTTAACATTTAGGTTTAATTCATGAATTTTAACTAAGAACATACGCGAGCCTAAACATTTACTTATGGTACCTTGTTTCCATGCATGCTTAGTACCATTAGCAAAATAACATTTGGCCAGTACTGGATCGCCTAATGCAAAGTTAATATGTCTTTTGCCGTCAAATTGCACACTCTGTTTCATCTGTGCCTTATGAACATTAATTTTAGCGGCGGGTGACGAGGACGATGACGACTTATCAGCACTACTCGTAGGTAGCATTAAATCTAAACGGCAGCGCAAAGAACGGCCTAGCATTAACTGTGCTGGTGAAAACCCGGTTGTAATGTGAACGGAATTCCTATAACCAAACAAAATTTTGTTTACTTTGTTTAAATATAATTTTGGATGTATGTTACTTTATATTAAAGACTTTAACCCGTTCTTAATCGTCTTGACGCTATTTTCTGCCTGACCATTAGACATTGCATGATAAGGAGCGCCTGTCAAATGTTATATTCTATTTAATTTACAAAACATCTCCAATTCACTCGAACAGAAATTCGATGTATTATCCGTAACGTAACGTATGTACTAAACCGAATCTACTGAACATTTCACATAATTTGCTTATTACTGACTCACTATCTGTTTTTGACATTAGAAAACATTCAACCCATTTTGAATAAGCATCTACTGCTATTAAAAACTGTTTCCCGTTTAACATAAACATATCAACATGTATGCGTTGCCAAACACCTTCCGGGTATGGCCACGGTGACAACGGTGCTCTCGGTGGATTACTACGGAGCGAATTACAAATGCTACAAGAACCAATCTTTTCTTCGATGTGTTTATATATATTAGACCACCACATACGCGTACTAGCTATAGAATTCGTTTTGACTATTCCAAAAGGCGAACTGTGCAAGTCGTCTAAAAGTCTTTCACGAAAACTAGTCATTATTACAACTTTATGTCCTCGTAGAATACAGCCCGTCTCCACCGCAAGATCAAACCTAGACAAAAATATGAACGTAAATCTGGATTTGATCTTTTTAGGCCAACCACAATTAATAAAATGAACAACCTTATTTAAAATTGAATCCCGAGCGGTTTCAACTCTGATCTCTTCAAAAGTTATCGCTGGCAACAAGGATTCTCCTAAAAAGTTTATATACAGGCTGTGATCAACTTCTTCTAACCCACTTTTACTCTCAGTAAAGACTGACCGCGACAAATAATCAGCCACGTTATCCTCGCTCTTAACATATTGGATATTAAAATTACTAGCCGACAAAAATAAAGCATATCGCTGCAATATATTTGCACCTAAAACTGGTACTCCTTTCTTACTACCAAAAATAGAAATAAGTGGTTTATGATCCGTGCGCAAAGTAAAAGGAACCGTACGGCCATACAAATAATGATTGAACTTTTTAATTCCAAAAACAATAGCGGTCGCTTCTTTCTGAATCTGAGCATGGTTCGTCTCAGCTTTGGATAAGGTGCGCGAAGCATAGGCTACCACACGCTCCGAGCCGTCAGGCTGTCGCTGCGCGAGCATGGCGCCCAGGCCAGCCGGCCCGGCGTCGCACGTCACTATGGTGTGATACTCCGGGTGATAGTAAGCTAATACCCGATCTGAAGCGAGCTCTTGCTTAACTAGTTCAAACGCGTCTGCATGAACTTTATTCCATTCCCATTTGGTACCTTTTTTCAATAAACCGTTCAAACGACTTAAAACTGACGAAGTATTAGGTACAAAACAACGATAATAGTTGACCAGCCCCAAAAAGGATTTTAACTCACTAGTGTTCTTTGGCGGTTGGGAATTCAAAATAGCTTTAATCTTGTCGTCCGATTTATGAAGGCCTTTTTTATCAATAACGTAACCTAAATACTCTACTGATTTCCTAAATAGCTCGCACTTCTCCCGCTTTAAACGAAGACCCGCGTCTTGCAATCTTCCTAAAACTAACTCTAACCTCTCTAAATGCAGTTTTCTACTTGGTGCGTTATTAAAATGTCATCTAAATAAATGCATACCCCATCGATATCGCCTAATAACTGGTCCATTATACGCTGGAAAATGAACGGAGCACTTGCCAATCCAAATACCAGTCGAGTATATCTGTATAATCCTTTATGATTGTTTATACAACACAATTTTTTAGACATATCCAGCTCCAATTGAAGATAGGCCATTTTTAGGTCTAACTTACTAAATTCTTCACCTCCATGAAGTTTAGAAAATAAATCTTCAATTCTTGTTAAGGTATAATTATCCAGATATAAAACCTTATTTAGGGTAACCGAAAAGTCACCACAGATTCTAACATTACCATCCGACTGCAGAACAGGTACAATGGGCGTGGCAACATCTGAATGATCTACTTTTCCTAAAATACCTAACTCTAATAACCTATTAAGTTCGTGCTCTATTTTCGGTTTTAAAGCTAAAGTAACTGGTCGGGGCTTAAAAAACTTTAATTGTGCATCTGGTTTTATCTTTATGGTAATTTTATATTTGTTAAATTTCCCTAACTCATTAGAAAACAATTGAGAATATTTTTGAACTAAATATTCCCCCGACTTATCGTTTAACGCTAAATTATTACAGTTGACACTACTTAGATATAAATTAAACAGCCTCATAAAATCACGACCTAACAACGGTAAACGACGTTCGCTCGTTTTAAAATAAAGAAAATTATTTGTTGTATGATATTCTCATACTTTACCGGCAATGAAATGCAACCTATAGGTATAATTTTTTTCCCTGTATAAAAGTTAAATACATCTTTACACGACTGTAACATATAACTGTTATCAGCAGCGAACAACTGTTTATACATCGTAAACGGTAAAACTGAGACGGCACTGCCACTATCTATCTCACACGTTAGTTGTTCCTTACCGATTAGTACTTTTCGCGTAATAGGCTCATCCTTTATCGTATTTAGAATATTAAATAAATTATAAATACCTTGCTCAGCGACATCGTCTCCCGCGCTTAAAAACTTGCTATCACTTACCTTACACACACGTTTAAGATGTCCTTTTTTATTACATTTTTGACAAATATAATTCACAAATCGACACTTTTCTTTACTATGATTTTTATAACCACACACTTCACAATACCTAGACATATTATTTGCGTAATTATTAGTGGTCGAAGGTATGTTTGTACCACGTGACCGGTCGCGGTCGGTTCGTCGTTGCACCGCGAACACAGGCTGCGCGCGCTCCGCCGGGCCGACGCCAGCGCCGCTGGTCGCGAGCGGCGCCTCCCCCGCAGCTCGCGCGGTGTGCAGCGCCAGCCGCGCGCATCTCACGCTCTGCGCTAACTTGAACGCTTTGTTGAACGATAAACTATCGATGCTTTCAGCAAATAATTTTTCTTTTTCTTTTGAATTCTCCAATCCGAGGACGAATCTGTCTCGCAAGGCTGTATCTAATTCCGACCTGAACCCGCAATATTGCGCCAAATTACGCACTCGAGCCGCCCATTCGGCTAGATCCTCCCCTGGACGCTGCTCCGCTTTATTAAAATTATACCTTTCCGCAAATGTACTCTTCTTTGCTTGAAAATGACCGTCTAATTTCAACAAGAGAACGTTGAACTCAATTGTGTCCAAGTTATCCGGAAACACGAGATCCCGCGCCACGCGATACGTGTCCTCCACCAACGCTGTGAGTGACAGGGCCCGTCTCCTCGTGCCAGACTTGTCGGTGTCGTCGCTGATGTCGTTCGCCGTACAATACTGCATGAAGCGACACCTAAATATGCTCCACTCTTGAGCGCGATGGTCGAATGAGAGGTTGCCGCTGAACATAGTTAATTTCGCTTGTCTACTTGTCATTTATTACACAAAAACACTTAATTGTCTATAAAAACACGCGTTAATACTTATTGGTCGCCAATTGTTGTGTATTTCAAGCAAATATTAAATAAAACGCTCATAACACATTAGCACTGTTTAATGGCTGCCAACAAAACTATTTATGAACTACCCACTATACATATACCACAAAAATAGAAAAAAGTGGCAAGATATTTCATAAAAACTAATGTAAACCTATATACTTAGTCTGCTTTTATTTGAAATCCAATTAAGTAAACCAACACAGCATCATAGAAAAACATTGAAGTTTCACACCAATCATATGCATTGAATTCAACATGAATAATTTGATGTATTCTTTTAATTTTGAATTTTCCATTTCAACATATTAAATTTAAATAAACTTCTTTCGCCTTTCTAATCAAAGTAGTGCCGTGCCGCCTTTCTTGGTCTTTCGGTCAGTTTTTTACTTTTCTATACAAAGTGTGATACTATACATGTTTTGTAACAATTATTATTTGCACAGTACAACCACAACAGATGCGCACATCTGGCTCGATACAATGTTTAATGGCTATTAAGTTCGCAAAAGTGAACAATGACGTACATGAGTTCAGATTCTCTTGTAGTTTGCTAAAACAATAAAACACAGATAACCGGTCTTCTTCGCCAGTGTAATTGAAGTAGTACCGCCTTTCTTGGTCTCTCGGTCAGTTTTTACATTTTCTATACAAAATATGATGCTATCATAGTATTCAACACGAAAAAACTTATCGTAATATTTTTGTATTAAGTGTCATTTACTTATCTAGGAAAATAACAACTACAACAACCAGTGCCAACTGGGCACACATCCAATCCCGGGCAACTCTATTTCTATCAGAAAACTCAAAATACACATTTTCCACTTTTTTCCTGTTGCCCAACCCGGTGATCGAATTTCAAGAAGCTAAGTCTAACGCAAAACCGCCAGACCACAGTGGCAATCAGATTTTAAATGTGATTATCATTACCGGTTTTCCCCAAAAAAAATGTCATCCACCACTTCCATTATTTTCTTACCAAATATACACTATCCATTATGTTTTGGCAAGATAGAAAGATAAACAAACATGTTTTCCTTTACTATACTAGCATATAGCATTAACCAAGAAATGTCATTCATTCACGGTAGTATGTCATTATTTTTTTAGTCGGTCTTTTGATAATTCCCAACCCTATTTATTGTCTACGGCTTCCTAATGTCACTGGCCCGCCATTGTTGTTTACCAAATTGGACTCCTAAGAAAAAACAGACCTTACGTGCGACGCGTGAGGTTGCTGCATTGAACTAATTTCACACATCAGTAACGATCTAAAAGTAGGAAGGTCGTAGTATCGGCAAGTATGAATGAATCTTTCTACAGATTGCTAAAAAAAATTGATGATTAGGTAGTTATTATTTAGTTTATCAATATTTTTTTAATTCATTCTGATCATAGAAATTAGAGGTCAATGTTCGGTCAATGCTTCTGATTAACATACTATTTTTTTATTACTGGCCACTAATTAGACAGTTGTGTTAAATAAAGTTCACAAACGAGGTCCCACGCTGTGTGTCTTACCCCCATGTCATACTCGTAACTCTAAATTACCGTAAAGGGTTAAATATTTTGTTTGCCTTCTGTATTATTAGAAGAATAGTAAAAAAACAGCTTCAGGGAAAGTGGTGGGGTATGTGAGACTCCTACTCACTAAAACCACACGGTATCATCCCTTTCGCCAGGCACCAGGGCTGAGGGTACGCTTTCGCAAACTTCTTCTGCCCCGGCCGCGCTGGATCAAATGATGCCCACCTAGCACCCCGTACCTGCCGCAACCCCATCTCGACTGGGCGGACTAGATGGAAAGCCGGGGTGGGCCTTGGTGGTGCTGCCGCCATCCCACGCGGACCAATTGGCCCACCACCCTGTGTGCGTTCTTCGTGTCCCTTCTTAAACAGAGATGGGTACTGAGGAGCGCCCTCCCGGCTTGAATTGATTTTACCGGGACCCCGGCTTGACCCCAAAACTGAGAATTTTTTTTTCATACTTTTAACACACAAAAATAACAAAAATCGCATTATATCTCGTGATATTCAGTCTAAAAACAGTTTAAATGACACAGATGTCGAGATCGCTAGTATAAAAAAGATTGAACATTAATCAAACCTACGTAAAATATAATAATCCTTTCAGTTCAAATATAAAAATGGATTATATCGCCAAAATCGCTCGTTGAACTTTTAACAAGCGCCATATTTGGGGTGATTTTCTTGATTAGAATTAAAAAGAATGCTTCCATGGTTTCAAGTTTATTTGCATCAAATCATGTGTTCAATTTAAATATTGACAAGTGTATTGATGTTCATTTGTCTCAAATATTTCTGTAGTGGTTGATTATATCGCTATATGCGTATACACTTCAAGCTAGTGTCCAACATAGTCATTGTGTGCATGCATCTCAACATAATTGAAATTGCATTAGTAATTACGTGTGAATTAGTGGGTGTTGCTTCCTTTGCACGAAAAGTGCCAGATTCTTTGTAATAACTAGCTCGCGTGGCGACTCTTGTTGTTTTTTTTAAAGACAGAAAGGATTCTGGACGGGCTAGGACAGGCCGTATCATACCGCAATAATCCGCCTGTTCAATTTAATTCAAAATATATTTAATTATGTAGATCTATACAAAGAATCTTGTAACGCTTTAAATCGCTTTCATACATTTTATATGGAGCAACGTCTACTGTGCCGGGGCGCATGGGGGCGGATCTTTCCGTAAGGCACTCCGCGCGCATTCCCCGATGAGCATGCAATTTCTCTATGCAAATTCTCTTACTAGTCTGTGG
Source organism: Calephelis nemesis (assembly GCA_002245505.1). Taxonomy (NCBI): domain Eukaryota; kingdom Metazoa; phylum Arthropoda; class Insecta; order Lepidoptera; family Riodinidae; genus Calephelis; species Calephelis nemesis. The sequence goes on from NJDD01002524.1 coordinate 123,302, forward strand.
GCCTATGGATATTTTTTCACTAAAGTTTAAAGTATTTAGTTTGACAACTACTAAAGGCGCCACTTTCCATACTTGATTTTAAAGTCGAGTCACTTCTTTATTTTTTGATCTACTCTTTGGCGCTGAGTAACAAAAATCCGTCGACGCGATGTGACCCGGCCATCGACCACACATCCCAATAGACGCCTATCCTTTATAATTTTGCTTTAAAACAATTCTGGCAAATAGCTGAGGTGCGGGGAGGTGAGGCACTGCTTTCTTATTGGCCCTTGCAATGACAACACGTCATATTCATAAAAAGATATGTAAGATTGGGGATGAGACTTATTTAATACAAACAATATATTTTATCGATATGCTTATTTTTATTTTATAAAGTGCGACATTATAACGGATTATATCGCATTTTGTTATTGTTCGTCACATCGCAGCTATGCAACTCAACGTCTCAAGGTCACACATTTTTGCGGTTGAGAGTAATATCCGTACTTGAATATATTAGGTCCTTACATCTGAATTTGGCGTTTTGTAGGGAAGGAACATAAGTCGAATATATTTATTGTAATTTATTTATTTAATCAAAGCATGAACTATTGTTTCCTATGCATATTTGCCATCTCATAGGCAATTCATTGATCCCTCTACTAAAAAAACATTCGAACGGGAATAAAATCTTTGAACTGGACTTTGACTGTTTGGACTGCCCCCTCGAAATTGATTTTTTTCTTTTGCTAAACGTTATTCAAATTTTAAAAAATTGGTAATCTGTTGGAGTTAGGTTCAGGATGATTTTTACATTCCAATTGATGCTCTTCTAATTGAGAAGTCGTCTGTGCTGTACGTATTTTAGTATTGTCATGAAGCAATAGTGGCGTGAAGTGAATAAAACAATAAAAAGTATCTTCACGCTCATATCCCCGAAGAGGTAGGCCGAGGCACAACCAGGGCACCCACGACTAGCCGAAGACACTAAGTCCCATAATGTGATAGCTGGCAAGCCTATCGCCAACCGGGCATATTTCCAATCTCGACCAACATTTTTTTATTAGAAAATTGGAAAAATGGAATTTTCTTTTTGTTGGCCGACTTGGGATTCGAACCCGAGACCTCATGCAGTCAAGTCCAACACCCGGACCGCTGGACCACAGAGGCGATAAAACAATCTTCTGTAAAATATTGTGATTTAATACCCTTTATTTGGAATTCGGAAACCAATTCACTCGTCTGCTTTCTTTAAACCAAATTAGATTTTTTATTTTATTATCTTGTGGATACCTGATATAAATGACATACTTATCAAATTGAATTGTTTTTATTCATTCAAGTAATTCTCACCTGAACTACAGAATATCGTCAAAATACTGTAAACAAATTAGTTTTAAAATTGTCTCAGCCCTTTGAAAGATTTATGGCATACTGACCGCAACACCGCCTATCGGAACCAGTGTTGAATTTATATCACCCAGATAACCACCTAATGCACTTGAAAGAGTTCATTAAAATCGGCTTAAATATTTATGAGTTATTCAATGACATATAATAGCGCCCTCTACCGCGTTTAGTTCAGTACCGCGTCCGGGTCTGCTGACTAAAATATATCACCTGCCCTCTGCCAGGCACCTTGTAAGAAGCGAGCACAGGTAAATCAGGTAATTGTCAACAAGATAACTGGTCAATAGAGTGGTGTGCAGCAACTTACCTTGGTAGTTATGCACCACCTTACCCATTCCTGCCAAAATGACAGTGTCACATTCCGATTCGGAGGTTAGGGAAGCCAGTAGATTTGCACAAAACGCCTTACATACCGACTATAGGACGCTGACTTCTCACATAAAAAAGAATAACTATCCAGTAGCCTACTCAAAAGTACGTAGAGTAATAAGTTTTTTATTGTTTCTGTCTGTGCTTAAATTTATCGATAAAATACATAAATACCAACATAAAGTACCGGTACAAGACCGGTATCCTATTAAGGGGTAAATAAATAAAAAATTCGATAAAATAGATTAGCACATTAGTCCATCACTAACTGTATGCAAACGAAAGTGATAGCTTAAAAATCACATGTGTAAGAAAGGGATAGAAACACGCATCTAACAATGTCCGACCAGTATATGATGAACTCCGATAAACATCAAATAATTTAAAATGTAATTATGAATGTTATTATTTTTAATCAACCAACGGAAAGTTTTACCATCTTTTCGGTAAATTGAAGTGAGGCTGTCTTTACCGTACCATTTAATTGAACAAACAGTCATTTTTAAATTTATTTTTTTATACAAAAACGCGACAATGTTTACAGGTCACAAACCTGGTCGATACTGTTCATATCTTTTTAAGTAATAAGCTACATAAGAACAATTACACTTATGTGTTGACAGAAACTGGTTGCCTTCAATGCGGCGTCTATTGGGATGTGTGGTCGAATGACCCGGCCCACCTCAATGTGCTTTTGCAATGCAATGCGACCCGACTTAACACGCTCCGCCCTGTTAACAGTGGGCTCTATCCTTAATACGCAAAGATGTTGCTTCATGGTTGCTACCATAGATTTAGAATCTATGGTTGCTACCATTGACCTCTATTTCTAATTTCTATGGTTGCTAGGTACCATAAACAATAAAGTCTATGTCACCGTGGAATGTCACTTAAATTTTGACAGCTAACAGCTGATTCTTGTTTTCGTTTGGATTTTGACGTAGACAGAGAAATACTGTGGAGAAATATTTTAGATTTGTCTGACTGGGACTAAATGCTAACTGTAGAATTTTAATGTTTATCTTTTTCTATTAATTTCCTACTTAAATACGTGAGCTTTCAATAAAAATATCTCTATCACTGAAGTTATAGCAAATGTAGAGAATTATTTTTTTTGTATTCATAACCTTAAATATGATACATAGATATAATATTTTAATATTACTTATTGCTTGTTTTGCATTGAAGACATGTTATTCTATAAGAGAATACAAAAAAGAAGATATTGTGAAACTAAGGTGTGTAACTTTTTTGAAAAAAAAAAAGATTCAACCCAATTACTGACCCAATTCTAGGTACCTAGTATCTCAAAATAGTTTTTTTCTAAAGCAGAAGGCCGTTAGCACATAATTTAGAAGATATCATTCATCATTTTAATGTATTCTCGCCATCACTACATGTTTTGTATTGGAAAGCATTTGCTATCATTTACTCTTGTGAAAACAGTTTCCCAAACAGAAAACTCATTCCACATATAGAATTCTACTCATTCTCGTGTACATTATCTATTTTTTCTTTAACGGCAAATTTCAATAATCTGTTTAGATTATTGTTCGGATCAGTTACCAGGTAACCACTGATTTGTTGCTATAATTAAAAAAAATATGTATGTAATAATCATAATAAATAAATAAATTATGATAGTTAAAAAATAGCAAACAATCCAGTATCTCTATCTGTAACTGTAGATAGGTTTACTTGGCTATTTATCCATTACATGAATATCTATATATTACTTAACTGAATTTCTGAAGAGGTGTATTTGTAAAAGTCATTCGCTTTGTAACAATCATCACTATTGTTGTTTTTAGTTAAAATGGCATATTTAGTACCTAAAAAGTTTAAACAGTGTTTGCTCGTACCTGCTCTCTTAGACTTTTGAGTTATTTATTATTAGTTTCTATATTTTATTGCAGGGAAGAAGTTAGAGAAATGTTTCACCATGCATATGACAGTTATCTACGGTATGCATATCCTTATGACGAGTTGCGCCCTCTTAGCTGTGATGGTGTTGACACATGGGGTAGTTATTCCCTCACACTCATAGATGCCATGGACATGCTAGTAATTATGGGTAATTACACAGAGTTCAACAGAGTGGTGGATATTGTATTGGAGAAGCAAAATTTTGATTCTGACATAAATGTGTCTGTATTTGAGACAAACATTAGAATAATAGGTGGTTTACTTAGTGCACATCTTTTATCATACAAGTGAGTGAAATTTTTTATATTTTTATTACAATCCATCTATTTTTTATAGTCACTAGTGTATTGCAATGTTTTATGACTTGCTTATTCTAAAATTCCATGTATGCAAATTGGTGTACAAATTTTTTTTGGCTTACATGATCATGTTGGTACTATTGTTAATACATTGATTGATGTTAATAGATATGCACACTGTAGTGAGTCAGTGTCATATAAGACTTAATATCTGGATGACCGAGCTTTGCTCAGTTTTTTTTTTAAATTGTGTTTTGTGGAAATTATATTTAAGTACGAATTACACAATTAGTCTAACCTCAAAGCAAACAATCATTGACTTCGTTACTCAACAACGGACTTAGTTACTTAACAACGCCATTTGCTGGAACTTTACTTATTCGCCAAAAAATAGTATTATTATTCGCCAATAGATGTCAGGAAGAGTCATAATAAATTGGGACTACTCAAACACCTCCTATTTGTTAAACACGAATATGACATTTTCTAAAAATGATTCCTAGCTAGATCAATTTATAGCCCCCGAAACCCCCTATATACTAAATTTCATGAAAATCGTTGGAGCCGATTCCGAGATTCCAATTATATATACAAGAATTGCTCGTTTAAAGGTATAATATTTACTAATTAGGGTAACATACCAGATTTCCGGCCACTACCCCTTTTCGGCCACTTTGCAAATTATTTTCAATAATTAAGAGATCCTAATTTCGCGCCTTTCGATTGGGACATATTTCATGCTTTATAATATGCAGGCATGACCTGGTAAGTCTCGTATTGAACCCCTAAGTCACCATATCAAAATTTGGTGTATGGATGTGTGCAAAATTTAGTAAAAAAAATAACAAGTAGATTGATTGTCAAAGGTAAGTTTTTAAGTGTTGCTACAGGTTAATTGCTAATTAATTTGGTATGTATATATTTAACATATTACATTTTAAGATTTAATTGCGAAAAATCATCAAGCTATTATAATTTTCGAGTTTTTTGGTGGCCGGTAAACAGGTTAACAATTTACACCAAAATCTAATAAGCGGCTGGGAGGTCGATAGCTAGTTTTATTTCCGACCTCTTAATTGTTTCTTTTTGTGGAAACCGTAATATCACTAAAATAGATTCAAACATATTTATGAGCGTCAAGATATTTGTAATCAGAGAACCAGATTCCGGCCGCCGATATACATCATATTTTCAGAGATAGGACCTTCGAAAATACTGAATATTTACTGGCCGATAACTAGTCAAAGTTATACCTGTTTCCGGCAATAGGAAATAAATTACAGCCGATAACTACCTAGTTAAAACTAAACATATTTCCGACCACAGGAAATAAAAGAGGGCCGATAGCTAATAAAACTCAATCGAAATGGTCAGGGGTCATTTAATTTTTTTTAATTTTATTTTATAACATACGTAATTTTATTAAATTGTGATTGATTCCCAATACTTGTATTAGTGTGCTTCATACTTTTTCATTACGATCACATCAAAATTATCATATATTTAAAAGAAATACCCATTATATGATTTGTTTACTTTCATTCTAGTATGAACCTTTTTCCCTATCATATAAGAGTCATTTTTCTATTATAAATTTAGTGGCCGTTAAGGGGTATATTGGTGGCCGATAGCTAGGTCTAAGGGCCGGTAACCGGTGTTTTTGCTGTTTTTACGATTAATGTTTATTTGTAAAATATGAGTTAAAGATATGTATGCAAACTTAAACTTCAATGAAACTACAACATTGCAGCTTGATAAAATATTTTTTTACAAATTGTTAGCATGCAGAATTAAGAAAAAAAACATAGGGAGAAGTTACCAAGTCGCTAAAACGGCCGATAACCGGTATGTTTACCCTACTCAAACTTCAGGTTGAGCATAACTGAGTTTGAGAGGCAATTATTAAATGTGTTGTTTTTGGTTTGAGTAAACAATATCAATCCTTTATTTTAATCATAATCTATTCTGTTATGGCTATGAATATAGTACACTTAGTCATTCCTGCCCACACAATTAGTAATTATAATATTGTATGGCATTAGTTTGACTCAGGTTTCTGTTCTAGTGTAGTAAATATTATGTGTTATAATGTTTATTAGTAATAAAACATTTTCGTGATTATATTGCATTGCTGATATTGACAAATAAACTATGACAGAAGAATTAAAATATTGCTATATGTCAAAAACAAAATCTTAACAAAAAAATCTTCTCGCCCATATTACCGAAGGCTTAGACAGAGGCTCAATCAGGGCTAGCCAATTACACTAAATCCCACAATGTGGTAGGTGGCAAAAATTCATTGAATTCAAATCTCTGCCATTTGTCAACTATCTTATAATTAATTTGTCTGATAATGTCTTGCAGATCGGGAATGAAATTGGAACCAGGTTGGCCATGTAATGGTCCACTTCTCCGTTTAGCTGAAGATGTGGCGCAGAGACTTATAGCAGCATTTGACACCACCACAGGCATGCCCTATGGTACCATTAACCTTAGATCTGGTGTTCCACCAGGGGAAACTAGTGTTACTTGCACAGCTGGAGTGGGCACTTTTATAATCGAATTTGGGACTTTGAGTAGACTAACAGGAGACCCCTTGTATGAAGAGGTAAATCACTGTCAAACTTAATTAACTGCTGTAATTATAGTTAATTTTCGACTGCAGACCACCAAAGATGTCAATACGAAGCTTGTGTTTTTAATCCTGTTTTAAACTTACATATAACTACAGCTTTGCAATTCAAAAAAATCAACCCCTTGAAATTCTTAATTAAGTTCGACATTACCATAATTAAGGGTCACCATTCTTCTACACATTTTTGAACCATTAAACATTGAGAGAATAGATACCATCTTGAAGACCATGAATCCAAGCCGCCGTTTGACCGCCAAGCCTTGAATGCTTCTTGTAATTTATGGATCCCCTGTGAAATTGATTCTGTGTACCCTCAGACCAACATATAACAATATGTTTACAGGTAGCTCTCAATGCCTTGAAAGCTTTGTACCACCACCGATCGCCAATAGGTTTAGTGGGGAATCATATTGACGTCATGACCGGTCGGTGGACGGCACAAGATGCTGGGATTGGCGGAGGAGTAGATTCCTACTTTGAATATTTAGTTAAAGGTTAGTATATGTAACTAAAACATTAATATTTAGCCACTGACTCACTTATACACTATCAAAGCTTTCCACTTATTATCTGGTTTCTAATTCTAGACTAACAAAAATCATTTGTTGCATCTATTTATTTCTAGTAGGTTACTAGGTTACATCTATTTAGTTCTAGTTTCAGTTCTGATAAACTGATGACAAATTTTTCAGGTAAAATTTAAAATGAAACTAATCATACAAACACTGGCAATCTTCAGTTCACTTATAGTCTTAACAATTACAAATTATTTATTGTATTATACGAAAAAAATAATTATTAAGATTTCATTTAGGTACAGTTTTACTTCAGAAACCGGTACTTCAATGTTTCACGGAGCATGTCATTCATTCATTCATATCCAACTTTTATACTACCCAAAAATCAAGTACATGATAAAAGACAGACTTCCTTGCCATACGAGTATGTGAAGTTTCAATACCTTAACCTAGTACCTACTATTAAGTAGTCAATACTATGTAAATCATATTATTAATAATAATAAATTAGTGAGTAACACCTATTATAGCTACTGATATACAGTTTACCTAGAACGCCTTTTCTACATCTGCCTTAAGTTATCATTTCGGAACAGGTGCAATTTTGCTGGAGAGACCGGAGCTCATGTCAATGTTTAACGAAGCCCGTGAGGTAATCGACAAGTATCTGAAGAAGGACGACTGGTACGTGTGGGCGACGATGCTCCGCGGCCATGTTACGTTACCCGTCTTCCAGTCGCTGGAGTCTTTTTGGCCTGGCTTACTTAGCTTGATTGGTAAGTAATTATTGTTGCTGTATTTTGCCCCGGGTTCAGTCCCCGGGTCGGGCAACCAAAAAACAAAATAGTCAATTTTCAATATTCTAATACCAATACCGTTGTCCGCTATTGGACATGTGCCCGGTTGGCGATAGCTCTTACCACCTATCACATCGTGGGACTAACCCTAACAACTCGCGGTGTTTTTACCCGAGCCTGCGCGCACGCACGTGTACATGATGTAGTGTCCATTATTTTGCAAATGTTGCCTTTTTTAATACTAAGTATAGCATTTTCATATATTAAATAATTGTGAATATAACATTTTCTTCTGAAGATCAAATTTAAATGAAGAAATTTATTTGTTAAATAATTAATTATACAAGTGGTATTCCAATTATAAACACCAAAGACGCGTCATATGTATTTGAACGTTAATTGATAAGCATTGACTCATCAGGATAACTTTATATAAACAGGTGGCAATGGACAACCTAAAGGATTACATTTTCAAATATACTGGCCTCAGCTCCTAAAAACTTAAAAATTAAATCAAAAATACAATGTTGCTTTCGAGACTAGATTTGGCCGTAAACATGAGATGGTGAAAGCACTGAAAAAAATACAATGGCAAAACGATAAAAGGCAAAGAGCTACATAAAAAGTAATGCTAATAAATAAACTAACTATTAATTTAATTTATTATTTAATAACCATTTAATCCAAATAAAAATATTTAATTTGCAATTTTCCGCCAAAAAATGTATACATATTATGACGTAACAAAACAGGCAAAATAGTGCGCTGATAATGAATTGGACTTACCGGAAGCGAAAACTCCCAAATATACTCCACACAACACACACCACTAAACTGTTTTATTAGCACCAACAATACATACACTACTAAACAAGTTTAATTTTGTTATTTTTTTTTAAATATATGTGTATTAGTTAATTAAACAGTATATAGTTAGTAGTTTATTTATCTGTACACCAAGTCTACTTATTTCATTTATTACTTTCCTTTTACGGGTTGGCTGGAAGAAATTTCTTTTGTTAGAGATAAGCTCGCCTTTTGTACTTTTTTTTTTACTTTTAATTTTTTTTTGTAATATCAGTTGTTTACAATAAAGAGTTAATAATAATAACAACGTACGTTTCGCTTTGTAACCGAAGCATCATCAGAAGATTTCGACTGCACTCACTAGTGTCTCACCTCTAGTAACCTCATTATCAGCGCACTATTTTGCCTATTTTGTTACGCCATAATATGTATACATTTTTTTGGCGGAAAATTGCAAATTAAATAATTTTATTTGGATTTAGGTATGGATTTCCGCAAAGTAACGCCTCCTTTATCAATTTTAATGACCGTTGATTCCAATTAGAATGAACTGTTGTAATGTGCAGCGTGCAACCTGATGGAACTAACTTTCGTTTGGGTTTTGCTCTTTGAAGTGTAGTCTTTTAAACTTCCTTTCAAAATGTATTTAATATAGCAGTAAACTAAGCTTATTGTAAAGTGAACGAAACTGCAGACGAGCCACTAATATAGATCATCTTAGCTGAAATAATGCGCCCCACAACTTTTAGTTTTTTTAGATGTAGGTGTTAATGATAATATTAACAGCGGCACTATGTGCGAGTGTCAATCACAGAATCTCCTTATAAAGTAATATTACGTGTTAATATGGAAATCTTAGAATCTTTTTTTTTTCGACGTTCCCCACCATCCGTTTGAGTTTGTAAATTGTCAGTCAAGATAATGAACTTTCGGGTTTATTTAAATAAAAAGAAAATATTTACCCTTTCTCACTGCTTTAAATTTGAGTAGAACATAGATATCGTAATGTATTATTACAAAACTGTATAATTTTATCACAGTAAACCTTATACCCCGACCACAAAATAGTAGCCTTTATATAATACGGTTTTATCAGGTTTACGGTTTTATATATCAGGTGAGCGGCCCGCTTATTCGCTACGTAATCTATGTATTATTACATGATGCCAAAACTGTGGACCCATTTTACGAAAATTGCATGGACGCAGAAGCTTACAATTTGGCACACTTATAGTTTATGTGTAGGAGAAGTGCAGAACAAACAGAACAGAGTTCAATAATAATGCTTATAAAGTACAATAAATCAATAAATAAAACATTACCCACACTACCATGCATTTGACACACACAAACAAATATATTGATGATGACGATAAAAGATCACAGATGACGCAATAAAAAGTTTGGAAACAAAGTAGTTGGTCTTGAGACATGAAGATGGCGTTCTAATCAACAAGATGCTAAAATTTATTATGGTCGAATTTCGACCAATTGGCGACCACAAGTAACATGAAAACAACAACTCAGGTGACAGCGACGCGGCGATGCGCATAATCCACAACTACCACACGGTGTGGCGGCAGTACGGGTTTACCCCCGAGGTGTACAACCTGGGCACGGGCGAGGCCTCGGCCGCCCGCGAGAGCTACCCGCTGCGGCCCGAGCTCATCGAGTCCGTCATGTACCTCTACCGCCTCACGCGCGACCCCGTGCTGCTGCACATGGGCGAGGACATCCTCCGCAGCATCCAGCACAGTGCCAGGACTCCTTGCGGGTACGCCACGGTACGTGCTCGCTTTTTATACCCGCAAAACAACGTTATATTCTCACAGTGTGGATGTATGCTTGTCGTGAGTTCTTTTGCACCTTTCTGAACTCTTACCATATGGTCAGATGGTAAAGTTTACGAAGGTCATTGATTGAAACAATATTTTATATTAAATACTTAAATATATTTTATATACTTAATATATTTCTGCACCCCTACAAATATGCCAAATCTACTGGTTGACTGGTAGAGAAATGCTGTATGACATTAAATCATCCTTTGTAGTTTTGTCATAACTATATAAATGTCATAAACAGATATGTTACGTAATGTTCTCAATTAATCCACTGCATTATGGTGATAATAATGATAGCTGTTGCGCACATTAAATTCCGCCGATACGTTTCCTACGTTTTTCGGGATAGTTAAAACTAATCTAAATGTTCAAACGTGCACGTTTCAGATAAAAGACGTTCGCGACCATCGTAAGGAAGACCGCATGGAGTCATTCTTCCTGGCAGAAACGACCAAGTACCTGTACCTCTTGTTCGACCCCGACAACTTCATCCACAACCCCGGCGCGCACGGCACCGTCATACACACACCCAATGGCAAATGTATCGTCGACCTCGGCGGGTATATCTTCAACACCGAGGCACATCCCATAGACCCCAACATGTTGTACTGCTGTCACGAAGCAAAGCACGGGTGAGTCCCAAGTTATAAGTAAAGCTTAAATAGCATTTAGGTCTGATAATGTTATTGATTGATAAAATGAAAAAGAAAACTGCAGTCTATTTGACTCTTGCCATTCTCATAGTTGACTCTTAAGTGTCTTCGATCTACTGTTTCCGAACTGAGCTCCCAGTTTTGTCTTTGCTAAACGCCTTACGGACATCTGACTGGAAGATGAATACTTTATTATTCATATGTAACCCCAAACAACATAGGAAAATCCCTTGAAAATCCTTTGTGTAGTTTGATTTCATGACCATAAGTTTGATCTTGCTTTCTAATTAATAAATATAGACTAAATTACGCCAAGGTTTATATTAGTTTGTATCACAGTATAATAAAGAGTATAATACCTTTTTAAAATTTTGGGATATTTTATTCTATGTTTGTCTAAAACCGACTGATGTTCTATGTTGAAACTCGCATGTCTATTATAAGAATTTATCATTCATCTTTGTACGTGTAGATTAGGTAAACTCTAACTGTACTCTTTGTGATTTTTTAAATTGTTATTTTTCAGAATAAATATCAGTGAAGTTCACAGAGTATATCAAATATTAGACGAAGAAGATAATATCAAGTTTATGACAATGATTGACGCTGAAAGTAATGATAATTTAAAAAATTATACTAAACATTCTATACAAAATGAAACTAAGACAAATAAAACATTACCCGATAAAACAAACCAAGAAACGAAAGACCACGATCAGGTTTTGATTAAAACTGAAACGAGAACCAATTACGTTAATATTGATGGTTCTGAAAGAGAGAAAACTAAAAATGAAACAAATATAGGTGATATAATAAAAGAACAAATCAACACTTTCTACAATACTTCAGATGAGACCGAAAACAATGAATCAAACGTGGATGAAGAATCCCTAGTAAAGCCAGTGACGAAAATAGAGGTAGATGATATAATTATTCCACATAAACCAATCGAAGATGAATTAATGCCACCAAGTAACAAAAAGGCAAAAGAGACATTTAAAATATTACCAAAAGTAATTCAAGACTTTTTGAGTAATGACTGGAAGTCGAAACCTAAGTGTGAACCTCAACATATGCTAGAGAGAATACGAAGAGAAAAAAGGTATCCAGACCATCCTGATGTTGAGAAGTACGAACTATTACTTACGCCTGCACCCTCGTTTTTGCAAAGAATTTCCTTAGCTGGAGAATTTTTAAACAAAAAGCAATTGGACTTATAGACTATGTAGATAGATATTGTATATTCGCAAATTATCATTCCTTTTTATTACGTTAAGATTTCCGTTATGTTTTTAATAAAAGACTGAACAGTGAAGTTTATGTTCATTATATTTTAGGTGAAATATAGAAAATCTTAACTGATAGGTGTTACTTTGCGGTAATCCGTACTTAAAATATCTTACCAAAAATTTCGAAATTTCAATTCTTCTTTATTACACACATGCATACGTACATATCTTCACACCTTTCGAAGCACCAAGGTAAGCAGAGAATATCGAGTGCCAAATGTCATGATTCTTTTAGACCTGCCTAGCTCCCTCCACGTCTATTAACATTTTATATAAAAAAAAAGATTCATTAATACGAGGGCCAACCTGAAAGTTTTTAGAACTGGCAACTTAAAAGCATTATATTAAAAAAATAAGTTTAAATTTTGAAAATAGAACTCTTTACCAATAATATTGAGTATACATTTCATTCATTTGTCATTTGTTTTACGATTTGGCGGCAAATTGAAAATTGTCTGTGCACGTCAGAATGAATTTAAGCCGAGAAAATTTTCGTGCAATGATTTTTTATGACTTTCGATGTCATATAAGTCAACAAGAAAGTTATGATAGACTTCGATTGGCTTTTCACGATGAAGCCCCATCTCGTGTCACAGTTTACAACTGGTTTAATGAATTCAAACGTGGTCGAACTAATCTCACCGATGATTTGCGTGAGGGACGGCTTTCTACAGCGACGACTGAAGACAATATCAGTGTTGTGCGGCGTATGATAGAGACTGACAAAAGAGTGACCTATCAGCAGATTCGGACAAGTCTAGGCATAGGTATGAGTCAAGTGCACAAAATCCTCCATGAACATTTAGCGGTCAGGAAGCTTTGTGCCCGCTGGATACCGCATAATTTGACCGAGGCTCAAAAACTCCGCCGTGTTGATTGGTGCCGAGAAATGATCCAAAAATTTAACGGAGGTGACTCAAATGCTGTGTTCGACATACTAACGGGTGACGAAAGCTGGATTTACTGTTATGATCCGGAAACCAAAAGACGGTCTGCTCAGTGGGTGTTTCCTTTCGAAGAGTTGCCAACTAAAGTGAAGAGAGGTCGAAGTGTTGGAAAAAAGATGGTGGCCTCGTTCTTCGGAAAGACAGGTCATTACGCGACAGTTGTCTTAGAGGAGCAGAAAACGGTTAATGCAGAGTGATACACTAACAACTGTTTGCCACTTGTCTTGGAAAAAGTTCGAGAGAAAGGACCTCGCAGCAGGATCCTCCTTCATCACGACAATGCCTCGTCGCACACCGCCAGGCAAACGATCGACTATTTGGCGACCTCAGACGTGGAAATACTGGGTCACCCGCCGTATAGCCCCGACCTCGCACCCTGCGATTTTTATTTATTCCCGAAAATAAAAGAAAAACTTCGAGGAAAACATTTTATGGACGCCGAAGAAGCAGTGGCTGCGTTTCAAAATGCCGTCGAAGAGACCCTTAAGGCCGAGTGGGCAAGGCGCTTTTCTCAATGGTTCCATCGAATGCAGCGATGTATTGATGTAAATGGACGCTATTTTGAAAAGTTATAATAAAACTAATAACTTGCTAGAATGCTTAGTTTTTGATTTTCTAAGAACTTTCAGTTTGACCCTCGTATTAAGGCAGAAATAGATTTATTCAACCAGTTTGAATACCCACTATTATTGGTTTTTCGATAAAAGTTTAAGGAGAATCACAACTAACTTAAGCTACAAGTTTGGGCGATAAATTGCAGTGAATTGGCTATAAAACATCGCTTCGATCCTCGTTTGATCATTAAGAATATTGATATCTGTCAATTCATTCGAATTTCACTAAATATTAGGCGACAACCATAGACCTATTGTGACAACAAATGTTACAGAAGCATTGCTGCCCAAACGTTGGATATTTGGAGAGTTGTTTACTCGTTTGCTGTCTTCTGTAATGCAATGTCATTATTTTTCTATATATCAATGTCAGGATATTCTTTTGTGTCAAATTAACGTTTTACTTTATTAACATGTCTGTGTATTACCTGCACAAAACCAAAAATCACAGAGTTTTCTTAAAACGGTTAAAACGGCATTGACCTCTAAATACAAATTCCTATTTCTCTATGCTATTTCTATGGTTGATTGTCACAAATGACATCCCTCGAGAGTATTTATCAAAGACTACAATACGTATTTATCATCTATTTCTATGGTATTTATGTTATTCATATTATTTCAAATATTGTTTGTATGACATAATGCTTAATCGTAACCAAATTTCTGTAATATGAATTAGAACAAAACAAATTAAAGATGCCCTTTTGCTGTATCGCTTCAGTGCGACCACGTTATGTGGTATGTAAGGTTTGTGTTCGATATAAAGAAGAATGTATTAATGAAAATTTACTAACCACGTTTCCTGTTTATAATGACCGAACTGAAATCTACTATATCTGAAGAAAATACTTTATCAGCAAAGGGTTATAAATTAATTAAATTTGTCGGTGAAGGAGCCTACGCTAAGGTAACATTAGGTACTTAAAATAGTTACGTTAAAATGGTGCGTCCCTTCATAACTTTTCAAGGTCTGAAAATAAGTCTCTTACAGGTATTTTTAACAGAATATGAAGGAAAAGATGAAAAAACAGTTCTTGCATGTAAAATAATTGAAACTTCAAAAGCTCCCAAAGATTTCGTTGTGAAGTTTTTACCAAGAGAAATTGATGTTCTTATGCGGCTTAACCATCCTCACATAATACACGTTCATAGTATATTTCAGAGAAAGACAAAGTATTATATTTTTATGAGGTTTGGCGAAAAGGGCGATCTTTTAGGTTACATACTGAAGAATGGTTGTGTTTCCGAAAATCAATCGAGAGTTTGGTTTCGTCAATTGCTTTTGGGTATGCAATATTTACACGAACTAGAACTGACTCACAGAGATATCAAATGTGAGAACATATTACTGACGGCCAATTACAACGTGAAGTTATCTGATTTTGGATTCGCGAGATCCACGGTAGATGAGTTGGATGAACCGATTTACAGTGAAACTTATTGCGGATCGATGTCTTATGCGGCGCCAGAGGTTTTGCGCGGCAAACCATATTTACCCAAACCGACTGATTTATGGTCCCTGGGAGTTGTCTTGTTCGTGATGCTAAATAAATCAATGCCTTTCGACGACACACGGATGCGGAAATTATATGAACAGCAATTGGGTAAAAGATATAGATTTAGATCGCGTGTTGCTAATGTACTTTCTTTAGAGTGTAAATCTGTTGTAAAACATTTGCTTGAACCTGATCCAGGTCTTCGTCATACGGCTACGAAAGTTTTAGGCTCAGATTGGATTGCTATGGACAGTAGACTAACAAGTAAGTTAAACGTTTCACGACTGTGATGTTTTTAGTTGCCAACGCGCCAGTGACGTCTTGAGTTCCTATAAGCGACATGTTATCGTACTTTAGGAAATCCCATCTAAAAATCTAGTTACATGATGGTGCAAGCTACTTGGGATACAATTAGTTTACTTATTATGCCTATTAAACAGTAGATCGGAACATCGTATCGTATAATATCAGTTGCGGTCATCATACTCTATCCTGTTTTACTCACTTTTATACTTCTGACGATGTTTATTTTAGTAATTTGCTTAAGCAATACCTACAAAAAAACTTTGATAACGTTAGTATGGACACAATTACTTTTGTACAGTACTACATATTTCTTCCTTGTACTCAATTCTATATTTTTTATACTTTTAATACCTACCTTGATATTTGTGTGTGGTGTCGAGTCTCCGGAACCGGCGTGTTTGTATGAAAAGGATAATGAATATGGAAGAAGCCAGAAAGGCGTGCAAATATCGTGAGATTTGCCATTCGATACTCTCTGCCTACCGCGCAAGGGATTTGGCGTGAGTATATCGATGAGTGTATCGATTTTCTTTGCTACTTATGGTAACTAACTTAAATTTAAATACTTATGTATAGAAATTTTGCTTTAAGTTTTAAATGCAGTCGAAGCGGCTGCATTAGCAAGAGCTAAGGAAGAGCGACGTATGTTATCTGAGTCCCGTAAAAATCCACAGATTACGGAAGGAGATATTTTGAAGAGGGGACATAAAGAATCAACATATAGGGTAGGCGTCATAAGATTTTTTTTTAATTTTAGTATATAAGTTAGTATTTTCGTTGGCTAAAATAAATTTTGCTCGTTTTTCATTTTTGAAGGCCAGTGAGATGATCAAATCCCTCGCAAATATAACAGCAAAACAGAAAAAGTAATTTAAATGGAGACGAGAGTTAAGGTGAGTTATGCATGACATTGCTTCATAAATGTAAGTAAATAGTACTTACACTGTTACATACCTTAATATTTTTTATTTTCAGATTAACCTCGAAGAAGATTTAAAACTTTCAGGTTCTGAACAACTAACACTGGCTTCACGCGGATATCGAATATTAAAAAAAATAAATGAAGGGTCATACGCCAAGGTAACAGATGCGTTTACTGACGGTACACGCTGAAACATAGCATCTGCAATTCTAATGAAATCACAATCTTATTTACAGGTATATCAATCCGAATATAAAAATCCCAATAAAAGTGATAAAATATCAGTTTTAGCTTGTAAAGTGATTGACACTACAACTGCACCAAAAGATTTCGTCAAAAAATTCTTACCCAGAGAAATAGACATTCTGATCAAACTTAACCATCCACATCTCGTCCACACACATAGCATTTTCCAAAGAAGAACTAAATATTTTATTTTCATGCGATTCATGGAACATGGAGACTTACTTGAGCACGTGCTAAAGAAAGGTGCAGTGCAAGAGGATCAAGCTCGAATTTGGATACGACAACTTTCCCTCGCTGTGCAATATATGCACGAACTAGAAATAGCTCACAGAGATATCAAATGTGAGAATGTTTTGCTCACAGCGAATCAGAATGCTAAGTTATCAGACTTTGGTTTTGCACGTTCGTGTGTAGACGATAACTTAAAAGATGTTTGTAGTGAAACATTCTGTGGATCACTCTCATATACTGCCCCAGAGATTTTACAAGGTTCACCTTACTTTCCTA
The DNA here is from genome assembly GCA_002245505.1 of Calephelis nemesis. Classification (NCBI taxonomy): domain Eukaryota; kingdom Metazoa; phylum Arthropoda; class Insecta; order Lepidoptera; family Riodinidae; genus Calephelis; species Calephelis nemesis. The sequence goes on from NJDD01002524.1 coordinate 140,875, forward strand.
AACCAACTGACATTTGGTCTTTGGGTGTAGTGTTATATGTTATGTTAAATAGAGCAATGCCTTTTGAAGACAAACACATCAGGCAGCTCTACCAGTCCCAAATTAACAAAAACTGGAAATTTCGGTCGCGTTGCATTAACACCCTGTCTGCAAACTGTAAACGAATTGTCGCATTGATGTTAGAGCCAAATCCCCTCACAAGAATAAAAGTTGATCACATCATTAACAGTCAGTGGGTTGCAATGGACTCTCGATTGTTAGGTAAGTTAGCTACTACCCACTGCCTTGCAGTTATGTTACGTTCCTAACAGCACATAATGTTTATTTACATAAAGTTTAGGTTGGGGTACCCCGAGGATCTTTGCGACCGAAATAGGTGTATGGTTGTAAGCTTTGTAAGCTTTCTATTATTAATTGCCACTGTTTGACCATCTTGGTGGAGGGTTAGCGATCACTTATAACGTAAGTGATTAGTGGCGTGGCTCCATAAAGGCGTTTAAGCAGTGCTTCCATTATAAATTGCATGTGATTTTACACGTATAATTTTAAATAAACTTACTTTAACTTCTTAAACTGAAACGATTAATATCCAAGTAATTTAAGAAATCCATGCCATCTATGAACGGACATAGAAAATCACAAATGGTGCCATTTTATTTTCGTGTCGTTGCCAAAATAACCAATAGATGTGCCTTGATAATAAGTGCAGGCACAGATTAAACCCCTAAACATGCAGTTATGAAATTTTACAAGTTATTTACACAAAAAATATGATTTATAAGTTAATGAATGCTTGCACACACGAAAAAGGTCTTTAGGAGGTGTATAAGTTAAAGTTAAGCACAGTTGTACAAATCGTACGAATCAACTGTGCAATCTGCTTGAACGCGACCCCTCTCCCGCCACCGCCGCTGTCCCGCGCGGCGTCCCGCACCCTGTAGTAACTGGGCCTACAGTCGTACAATCTAGTATTCACATTCCATTCGTAGACAGCGAGGTAGCGCTTGTTATCGGTATTTATCATAGCCTACAAATCGTTTTTTTTTATACGAACAGTTAATAGATGATTCTAATTTTTACAAAAAAATCCATTCCTAAGCAAAACGACTTAGTTTGAAATATACATAGGAACCGGGCATAGGATACAAATGAAATGGCACTTTTCAACATTTCAACAACACTTCGACGTAGATAAAATGTTTAAAGGTTTTGATGCTATATTTCTAAGAGACAATATTAATAACCTATCTAAAGATACAGACAAGCCTTCTTGAGTTTTGTTGCTTAGATATGTTTGTTAATCACTGAAAAAATAAAAGCGGTACCAGGCAACTGATTTTAAATAGCACGATCTCTGATCTTAGATAGGTTATTAATATTTGCTAGTCAATTTCATAAGTAATTAAAAGAAGAGACACTATAGTCGTAAAAATAAAACTTTTTAATAACCTTAAAACCTATCCATACATTCTGTTTAAAATTATTTCGCTCACGTCAGTTTTTAAACAAAAAACACACGCACACGCACTTGCACAAACAGTTTAAGATTATAAGACCCCTCTTTTTCCGATGTGTGTAAAACAGATAAAAAATATAACACATTTGTTCAAGAATGGACTCAGCAGGAGACTATGGCATACGACAAAGCAAAAGAAGAAAAGAATAATCTCATAAGAAAGTTGGGAATTGCTGAACCTGCAAAAGATGAGGATGAACCTGCAAGTTTAGAACCATCTATCACTAGAGATGCAATCCACGTCAGTGGTTCTACTTCCTCTTGGTAACAATTTGTACTACTTAGAATTAGAAGACGTTATAATGACGCAATACCCATTAATTATATTAAATCGTAGACAAACAGATGACTGGCCCTAATTAATACCAATGCCTTATCTTTTCAATTAGGTACCGTCTAGGCCTATGACAACGTGTATTTCTAATCCTCTGGAAATCTGACTTGCTTGTTTGATTTCACTAGTGCCTGAATAAATATTTTCCGGGATTTATGGCTATTCATAAGTAAAATAGTTACATGTCACTTGCAGCTATTTTATTGTATAACTAGCTGCGCCCCGCGGTTTCACCCGCGTAAGTCCCAATCCCGCGGGAACTCCGGGATAAAAAGTAGCCTATATGTTATTCTGGGTCTTCATCTACCTACATACCAAATTTCATTGTAATCGGCTTTGTAGTTTTTGCGTGAAAGAGTAACAAACATCCATACATACAAACTTTCGCATTTATAATATTAATAGCATATTATAAATTTTAGACAACAGACACTAGCAATAGGAGAAGCAGGAGACCCCCAGAATGCCACAATAACATCGCGGAAGCAATAACTAATATGGTTAGTACATTATGTTACACCGTATATTAATTACTTCAAAACATAATACGTAAACGAAAAATAAAAATTGACATTTACAAAAACATTATTTGAACAAAATTATCTTTAAAAAAGGTAACAAACAAAATGTCCTTCAGATACGGCATACCAAATACCTCATGACAGAAATGGCCATTGAAAACAGAGACTGCACTGAGAAACAGAAGCCTTAATGTCTACTATTATGTTATAAACTCTATGAAGAGGTTTCACTCCCATACATTTTGGCAGCGTACCTCCGGAAGCGTCTTACCTCAGAAACAGTTGTAAAATGTCTGACATTACTTTAATTATATCAGCCGCCCTCAGCGCTACCTTTGGTCAGCGGATTTGGTACCCATCATAAGATTTCAGTTTGCTTGCGTCTTGTATAACAGTGCGTCTTCTATACGTAGTACCTTGTACTGGTTACTATTTCTTATTAATGTGTAAGATTCCCTATCGAGTCTTAGCTTATCAATACACTTAGTAAGAGATTTTTAGACACGCACATCACAACAAAGGTAATGTCTTTAGAAAAACTAGGTACTAGGTATCATTGATGTTAGTGTTACCGGCGTTTTTGTGTTATTAAGTTTCTATGATGCTGTATGACAGGAACGCTGTGGGCTCTTACTCGTAAATTTAGGTTGCACGAGCTCCTAAATCTATGTAAAAACTGTTATCCATCTCTCCCTACATTAAAACCTTGCACAGAGTGCCAGGTTCAGTAAGAGACTAGGCGTGAAAATATGTATGTTTGTGTATATGTCAACTCCCAGCAAATGGTCTATGGGATAGACATTTGAGTGGTGTCATCATGGGCTGTGTCATTTTAAACGTTGTTCTATAAAAAATAAAAACAGTTTTTTTATTCGTAATAGCAATTTCGATCTTGTCGAATCAAGCTTTGCTTAATTACGAAAGATAAATTTCAAAAATTTATGGAATAGAGATTTAATGTTTTAGATGTGAAATTGTACGCTTCAGCGATGCATAACTCACAACAGACCCAGATACTAATGTTTACACTTTTACCATCTCAATTGTGAATGAACTTATGTTCCGTTCCGTTTGTGTGCGGCGGCTGAACCAAAATGTGCACGAGGGCAGCGTTTGGGGCCACATCATTAGTCATTACATAGGTTCTTTTCCGTCCTCATGACCCGAATGCACGGAAAACGGATATTAGGTTTTTTTCGTTTTGTGTGTGCTATTGCATCCATTGTATACATTCTGTATGAAAAAAGAGCAATTAGTTTTCATTATATGGTTTCAGGGCTACGAGAATTACCTAATCAGAAAACCGAAAGTCTGCGCTCGACCTAATAATGAACATCTTACTGGCACACTAACGTCAATACCTTTATACAATTAGCATTTGACAAGTTTCTTCAAAATGTACCAATAATACAAAAAGATGTAGCGAAATCAGCAAATTTAAAGAAATCAACAGAATTAAAAACCCATTTTCCATATTAAGTATGGGAATAATTCAAATGATTAAACATTTTTAACAAAAATCTATCTACGTAGTGGCATAACGTGCTCGCCATGATTTCATCAAAAGTAAAGTTAAAACAATAATATGATATGCCAATGAGTTGGATCCGATGTCCGAGAAACTAGTCCTCAGTACAACACAGTCGGACATACAAATCTTGCAGGAGAAAGGATTTTTACTCGACAAAATTATAGGAGAAGGCTCATATGCAAAAGTAATATCTTCGTTTCTTTGTCGTTATTAATTTCTGAGATGGCAGCAACTCGGTATAGGATTCACTGATTTTATTTAATTTCTCATTTTGTTATATGTATCAACACTAATAAACACGACAAGTAGTAAAATATATGTTACGAGAGACAGTGCCTTTTTGACTTTATCATTAGGTTATTAAACTACAAAGCGTTTAAATAACTATGCGAGCGTGTGTATCTTTTAAACATCGGTGATCGGATTTTAAATGCACTGTTGGGAATAGGACTACCGCCACATTCAAATGTTCTGTTTTAAAGTCTAGACAAGCTACCATCTCGTGTGTATTTAGCACGGAAGTAATAAACTAGATTAAGTACGATTTATTTTTTATTATATCATTTTCTTTATAAATAACATTAAAAGCTTAAAATAATTGCCTTGATATTATGTAGAGAAAATGTGGCTTGTGACAGGCTCATATTAGAGGGTTGAGTCTCTCTTTCGCACAATAATTGCCGTTACAAAATAGAAAACCAAATTGGTATGCCGGTAATATAATCGTTTACCGAATTATATTCGGAGTGATAACTGTGACGATGACTACCACAATGAAAGCAATTTATTACATAAGTAGGTAACATGTATTGTGATGAGAGTGACCGACGACGTGACAAAGTCACGATTATTTTATAACGTTACTTTCTCGTCACTGGGACAACAGTCACGGCGACTGACAAGTAACGGCTTATCGCATGTCTACTGAGTTGCCGTCTGGGAAATCGAATCCCAGACCTCACATAGATAAATCCAAACACCGGATTACACCACAGAGGCGGTGGTAAATATGTAAAATTAACTTTTATTTTTCTATTAACTAAATCAACACTAGGACACAATTAAGATAAAGCATACACTGAATATCAGTGTTGCTGTTCTTCTCACGGATACTTATTACTTAGTGAAAAATTAGCCATAAATGGAACGCCTCAGAGCGAGGTAACGCCGCATGAGTCATCTTATTTGGTGCGTGCATTGTAAGACGTTGCCATGTCAAAACAGAGTGAATTGCTTGTAAGCTATCCACCAATAATTCGTTCTATTTCTTGCCGTTTTCACTTTTTCTGTCTTTAATTTTATTTCTTTTATACATTCTTTTAATTAAAAATAAAGTCATCTTGTCTTTACCATAAATATTAGATTATACACTTTTTTAACCTTTAATTTAATTGATTGTATTTTGTACTCGTAGCGAAAAAGATGCCATCCTAAACTTTGATTGTTCTATCATCACGTTCTTTTTTTGAATAGTGCTCAGTCCAGTTTACTTTATTACGTCCACGGTAATAAGTCTTTGTGCCATGAATACGTAAATATATTTTTTATATTGCAGGTTTATAAGTCAACTTACATGGTATCCGAAACTCGACACACTGTAATGGCTTGCAAAGTCATAGATACAGCTCAGGCGCCACGTGATTACTTAACAAAATTTCTACCAAGAGAGCTCGATGTTTTGATCAGAGTCAACCACCCGCATATCGTAAACGTCTCTAATATATTCCAACGTCGGTCAAAATATTTTATATTCCTCCGTTTTGCTGAGAATGGCGATTTACTTGACTTCATAACAAAAAATGGTGCTATACCAGAGAACCAAAGCCGGCTTTGGATGCGGCAAATTTTATCTGGAATTCATTACATCCACACATTGAATATAGCACACAGGGATTTAAAATGTGAAAATATATTGATAACTTCCAACTACAATGTGAAAATAACGGATTTTGGATTCGCGCGAAATGTTCGTCAAAGGGACCGAGATATATTGAGCGAGACATACTGCGGTTCTCTCTCGTACGCAGCACCAGAAGTGTTGAAGGGGACGCCATACCTGCCCAAGTACTCAGACATGTGGTCTGTAGGTATTATTCTGTACACAATGCTGAATAAGGCGCTTCCGTTCCACGAGTCATCTGTGAAAAAACTTTACGAGAAACAGGTAAGACCCAAAGAGTATATAAATACTACGTAATAAGAGGCGGGACTTCCATAGATACATAGCAAACCCGAATTTGTACAAAGTTTACTTGAAAAAGTATAACCCGTATAATTTGAAAGTAAGTCTAAAGGCGTTCAGATATAAGGCAACCAGTGTCATATGATTTGGGCAGATAATAAACATAGCAAACTTTTTTTTTTTCATTTTTTGATATGAGAGTTGCGCCAAACTGGTAAGACCGGCTATCATCTACTAGGTACTTATTACAATGTTCTATATTTTACCATTGATTCTACGTTGATGCTACTGTACAAAATTTAATTTTATTTGTGATATTTATCCAGTAATAGACAGGTAACACCGTAAAGCATTATTACATATTCGAGAAAAAAAATCACACGATTTTTTACGCAAACTCCACGATAAGTTAACACAACATAAAATCAAATCGCACTCGACGTACGTTTAATAAATCTTTTCAATGACTATTATGTTCCGGTCCGGTTGCTAGGTAAGCGACGCACCAACGTCTGCCACATAAAAAAAATAAGTTTGAAAAAAAATAAGTTTGAAATTTTAAAATTGAAAAGCTTCAAGTTGGTAATAATTTGATATTTTCCATCGTCAGTGCTTAATTGTCCATATTTTTTAATGAAGAAAACAGTACAAGTGTGTCTTCTTTTCAAAATCAGGTTGGCAATGCAACCTTAAATAATTTGGCGTGTCTAAAGGTGACGTTTACCTCTTATCATTAGGAAAACCGTCTGTTTCTGTTTCGTAATATTGTTGGTGCAATCGCCACTATAAGACTGACAAGTAAAATAAAACTATCTTCACACCCATATCCCCAAAGGCATAGGGGAGTATCTGTCCGTAGACAGAGATACAAGCATGGCACCCACGACTAGCCGAAGACACTAAATCCCATAATGTGATAGGTGGCGAGCCTATCGCCAACTGGGTACATGTCCAACTCCGGGCAACGTTATTTTTATTAGGAAATTGGATTAACCACATTTTCTTTTTATTGCCCGACCCGGGAATCGTATCTGGAACCTCATGAAGTCAAGTTCAACACCTGGACCGCCAGACCACAGCGGCGACTACCACTAACAAGTAAACTCTTAAACTCTTGAAATTTATTCAATTAATTTATCTGCTCATCAACCATCCAAACTCTAAACAACGACCGTTGTTAAAGTGACGTCGACGACAGGAACAATATACCTATCATATTGTTACCTATCTTAAGAACACTCGGACTTTCAAGGATTTAAGTTTTTAAGTTGTATATAAAAAGTATATAAAAGGTACCTATGGTATGGGCAACAGTTGATGCGTAAGTGGCGTTTCCGCACGAGTGTGGTGAACACGCTGTCGACGGAGTGCAAGCAGCAGGTGACGGAGCTGATGGAGCCCGAGCCCCGCGCCCGCCCAACCGCCGGGGCCATCGTCGCCGGACCCTGGATCGCCATGGACCCCCGGCTCACGAGTAAATCATTCTATTGTTTCGCTACTTACAGGACGTTTAATATTTAAATTTTTATTGATTTCGGTATCGTTGGAGTTCAATATTTCTCCTCAAACGAAATGTTAAATATGTATTTTTTAAGCTCATGCTCTGTGTATTATATTGACACGTAGTTGAAGTATCAAACTGAGGACTTGGCGTGGAATATATTCGACCTATTTTATCACTCTGCAATAATATAAAACTACCAGCCGTGTGTAATGTTTATGTTCCTTTGGAATAATATAGTTATATTAATTATCTATGTTATAGATGAAAATGAATCTTTATTTCTCCTGGTAATGCATTTCCGTCGACGGAAGGATGAGTTTTTTTTAGAATTTTAAGAATTTCACGTGAAAACAAAAATCAATATTCATAGTTAGGACAGGACAATGTCCCACTAGTTATACAATTATAAATAAATGAAAAAGTTAATATAGTACAGTTAGCATCAAATTGAAATCAGTTTTTCAAGTGGTCAAAATTATCTAAAAAATCATATAAGAAATTTGATATAGGTAGTTCGAATAGTCCTATTGCTGTAAGTACACAAGTCTGAAAGCTTTGTTGGCCAATACAATTATGAAAACCCTGACTGGTTATATAAATATGAAACAATGACTTATATTCATTCCAATTCCTTTTATGTATTTTAGATTATTTTAACTACTTCTAGGAGATCACATCAATATGACACTGACTGTATACATTACGTTGTTATAGAGTTCACATTTTTAGAAGAGTCATTACTAAAACAAGCTAAAGATGAAGTTGAGAAAAAAGAAAAAGAACATTATGAGGAAGAAACTGAAGTAGAAAGACTTGCGGAATTACGGCGAAAGGGCAGAGGGAAAGGTATTTAAATTTTGATATGAAACGAAATTATTTCTAGTTTATCAAAAACCGAATGTGCCTATATTATTGACCGCCTTGTTGGTCGTTGGTTAGCGTAGACGCCTAACTACATCAACCAACCGCGAGCCTCGAGTTCGATTCCCGACAGGCATTTGTGTGACCAAGTCTGGGTATATATTTAATATACATTTATTATACATTTAAGTATTTCTATGTATGAGAATCATTGACTAACACCCATAACACAAGCATATAATTTGCTTACTTTGAGGTTAGATTCAATTTGTGTGTCTTGTCCAGGGATATTTATTATTAAATTTGCTTTTTTCTTGCTTTCAGAAGGCCTTAAAGTTTTGAAAAACGGAGATGCAAATTTCGCAAAATCGCAGCCATTACTGAGTGAAAATAATTAAAAAATAAAAACAAAACCATACTCAATCAGAATTTATTATCGTCTTTACACTTTATATTATAAATATTTCTTACATTTCATATTTATGAATTAAGTTATTGTAAAAATTATTTAATACATTATTGTATAAATGATGTTTTAAAAATTATTTGGGCCTTCTTTTAACTCGATTAACGCTAAGAATTATTTTAATGTAAAAAGTTATGGAAGACAAGGGTCCATCGTAAACTTTCTAATGTCCTTAGACCGCGTACAAATCAAATATATTGTTTTACTAATTCGTCGTATAATGCTAATTATTAAAAAATCACTGAAACAACACTCATAATAATAATCGGCTTTAAGAAGGAGATTATTTGGCTACAATAAGTGAGCGATATGTTTTTCAAATTATTGTTACAAAAATAAAAACTATCAATTATTATTATTTTGTCTGAACTTGTTTATTAAAACACGAATTCCTTTCAACTAAATTATGAAGGTTATGAAAACAACCTCGTCGATCCAGTAAGAAACCGCTAAGCTTCGGTGGTGGGGTTGTGTTAGCCCGCAGGCCATGCGTACAGCGGACCAACCAATCGCGTGCCGCCTGTCCGATCATACCGCCCAATCAGTGCGCGGATACACGGCCTGCGTTCATTTGACTTGACTAGAGATTTAGAATCAGTTAATGCATGTCAAATAATAGGTTAAAATAACATTTTCGTATTAAAACAAGTACATAATACATCAATAATATAGTTAGGTCTTAATAACTGTTAACGCTTAACAGTCTTCTTCAGATTTGCTCTGAAACTTAATTTGGCATATTATAATATTATAAAAGAGCAAAACATAATTGTCAAATTTCAACACAGGTTATGTTTTTGCCTGTATACAACGTGTATACAGGTAGAAATTTACGAGGCCTGACTGGCTATTTTTCCAACGATCGAGACAAGCAAACATTATTTAAACATTTATCTCTTTGAGATATTTGAAATGTGCAAAAATTAAATTCTAATCCAAATCACTCAATCAGTATCAGTTTTTATTAAAATTTGAGAATTTTAAATGAAAACCACAAATTTGATTCGCATACGGTCTAGCGTATAATACAACGTTTAAAAACCTTCACATTAATAAAATAAAACTTACATTTTCACAAACATTTATGCCAAAAGGATTGTGCCGTGATAAATTTAACTTTACATTTGCATTTATGAAATACAAATTTATAAATATTTTTGGCACAGCGTGGTAGGAACAGGATCTTGGATCGTAATTATAATCTAAATAAGTTGTATCCAAAATTCTTTACATAACAAATATCAGTGCCCAAACATGAATCAACAGTTTAAATAGTTGTATATGTACAAATATGTAAGTACTTAAAACTATTGTGGTCCTCCACCGTTTGTACGGGATCCCATCGGTGTAACCAAGGAGAGGGTGAAGGCAGACTTAGAATTAAAAAAAAAAGAGATAATGATTATTATTATGTTTGCTTGAATTAAACAATAAATAACTTTTCTTTTGGTTGCATAAAATTTGGTTTAGTGTTGTTATTTTAAAAAACCTAAGTTTAATAGTTTACAAAGTCTTTTTAATAAATTTACTATTTATATTGCAGAATTCAATAAGCCGTATAAAAATTAATAGCTTGTTAGTATATATTTATGATGTTTATTGCGGTCAATTTTTTTTACTGATAAAGGAAATCTATTTGAAATAAAGTGGCATGTCTATACACCCCAGCTGCTATTAACTCCCTCTCCTTTAAATCTAACGACATACTTGTGCGATCAACACTCTTTTAACCATTACAATAATACAACGGAATAATAAGTTATTTATAAATACAATCGTCAATTACTACTAACAATGAAAACTCTTAGAAAACTTAACGATACACTACCGTCTATATAACAAACAGGTAATATACCTTATTAACTACGAAATTAGTAGCATTTAGAAATGAGACCAGTTTGTATTGTCACCTCTCAGTCGTGTTTTAATCTAAAGTTACAATCATTTATATTAGCCTAATGCCCGTACCTAGTCTAAAACCCTTCTTTAGGGATAAACATATTTCGGTTTTGAATCGTTACAAAAAAATCCAGGCTTTCAACTGTGTAGGATACTGCAAAATATGTGGTCATTCAGAGATATCTATAGTTTGCCCAGATTCAAGGTAACTAACTATTCAAAGTAGAAAAATGTCTCTGCTTCAGGTACGGACTGTCAAGTATTGAAATTTGATAACTGTTCAAACATACTGTCGCACTGCAATTTTTGTGGGCGTCATCATTTTTTTTTTCTTTTCACAATCATTAACGAAGGAGATAAAAAATAGCGGTGCGGAAACAGCATGGACTACGAATAATAAGTCAGATGTAAAAATGATTTTGGTACTTAAATCATTATCATGTAGGATAAGTACTTTGACAGTAACACAGAAAATAAACTTTTTATTATAGTATAGGGCGTGACGCCTCGTTAGTGATAGCGACTTTTTTATTTAAGAGGTCAGGGAACAAGCAGACGGCTCTACTGATGGTATGAGATAACCGTGGCCTATAGACACCATAGATGTTACAGGTGCGTCGCTGCCCTGTGGCCGGGATGTTAGGCCTGTTTGCAGGTCACACTAGTGATAAATGTAAGATGGATATGTGGGAAGTAGATATTTAGACACATTAGTTTGTTTTGCAAAACACATATTAAACATTTAGATTCTAAAAATTTAAGAAATAGAGATACGTACGCAAACATAGACACGAAAAAATGTAATTTTAATAACTAGAGTTTTTTTTTTGCAACATCATCGTCATCGTACTCATCCTATATGAAGATATGTGAACATTTAAAGGTTTTATTCATTTGTAAGGTATACTGGAATGTCTGTCAAATAACCACTATTGCAACATTAAACCACTGGCTAACACAAAATCTACTCTCCTAATACTAGAACCAACTCATAATTTTTGGCAGTATAAGCAAAATACATGTTTTTATTTAGATATATCAGCACCCTTAGAAAAAAAATTAAGAAAAATGTTAGTCTTTAGTCAGGTGCCTCATATCTAAAGTGCAATCATATTTATTGTTGTGTTACTATTTAATTGAAATTGTGACTGTTCTGCAAAAACAACATTATTGCATTTTTGGTATTGGACGAGTATTAGTAACTAACAACACAAGTCTGTGTTTTCAATTCAATAATAAAAAGTAAAATCTAAAAAATAGAAACTGCGTGCCTATGACTTAAGAAATATTTTTAAAAAGCCACTCGCTTCGTATTGGCATATTTGAAGTGAAACTTCTTTATCGGGGTTCGAAAAAAGTTTAGTGTAACATTTTTTCATTACGCGTCACATTTTTCCGTTACGCGCCATCTCTGTTCTTATCCCTACCACGCGTGATTCGAAGTATACTTTCTCCAGCGGAGTAGGGATTGGCAATATACTTTATTTAACCAATTTCTGTAAAGTTGCATATAGTAAATTATTTTTTGAAAAATAACGTCATAAAGAAGTTTCACTTCTTCACTTCTTACGAGTGTACGCTAGTATAATCACACATTTGTTTTTCATCTTGAACTAATCATATGTTTGAAATCAATTCTCCATGCGTCTGGTAACGTCGGCCACATCGTTGCCAGAATTAAAGCTCCTTGAGCAAAATGTCATTTATGGTCATCAACATGTTAAGCTGAAACGACAAGCCTATAAAATCTTTATTATTAATCTTAAATAAAGCATCTTTGTCAATTAGGTTTATTTGTCTTAACCGATAATAAAGTATAATAAGTATATAACCTTTGTTTGAATAACATGAGCAGATGTTACATGTCCTGGAGAAATGATATGTGAATTGATACTCAAAGATCGTGTAACGAATGTTGTACCTACGAAATAAAGACGACGAATTGAATTAAACAGAGACTAGCACCGATGCTGTAATATATTTCAGCACAGCAAATGATACGTCGTTTGCACTCAGGCCCTGATATTGCTCCTCCTCGCGCTGCCGGAAATATTTCTTGAATTACTTTTATCCTATAAACTGTTCGTGCAAAACTTTAATACACTTTGCGCGATTTTCATTTTGTCGTTCAGCGTAGGTACAATCGAGTGCAACAATAGAAAAGCAACTTTCGACGCCAGTTCAAAGACACGTTTTAGTATGTTGGTATAGTAACCAACATATATAATATACATTATAATTCATCAATATATACATTATAACACAAAACAAGTTTTGCACAAATGTATCTTACTCAAGAAAAGGAGACGAAGCACAAGTATGAGCGAGAGCACGGTACGCTTCCTCACTTCCCCGCACATGGGCGGGATTTGGGACATTGAAATGAGTTCTTCGCAACATGTTTCCTACTTCGAAGGCGCATTAAATTTTGTGTGAACTGTACTTCTTTTTTCGTCCTCGCGGCAATGGTTGGCACCGAAAATAGTGTCAGTTTACTGTATCCATTTATATTACATGTTTTCAATGACCCGACAATTAATATATTATACTATGCGAATGTGATAACTTGTATCACAAGATCTTGTGTTCTTCGGGAACCACTTACAAAACGGGCTATTTTTTCTAAAATGATTCGAATCGAATTCGATTCGGTATTACTTTTGAAAAAAGAAAAAATACCTATTTCTACATTAATAATGTAAGAATTTCTCTAACACTCTTTCTTTTAATAAGTTAAATACCTGTATAGTTTACAGGTACACTTACAGTGCCCGCTGAAAGTTCTTATACCTACTAAAGTTATGTTGACGTTTTGTATAAAGCTCATAAATACGGTTAAATTGAACTTTTCCATCACCTTACACATTTGTCCTAATTTTGTGTAATATAAAAATATATATTTATGTATGTTTTACATAATGTGCAATGAAGCCTTTGCATAGGTTTTTTGTCCAAATGAATATTTATAAATATGTTCTAAAATAACGTTAAAAAAGTTAACACCCTTGTTAATATTTATAGTTGAACACACAAATAAATATGATTGCTGCGATATGTAGGTGTTATGTAGGTGTATGCGCTTTGAGACTAGTGTGTTCGGGCGACATCACGCGGGGGACAGACACCCGACTCGACGGCTCCCGGAACTGATTTTGTCTTCGTCGTCTACAAGCAGAGTTGATAATTTTGTTAGTAAATTATACTCTAGTTTCGGAATATTCAGTTGACAGAGCCTCTACCATGAGTTTGTATAGATTACGTACGGTAAGTTACGTGTCGAAATCTATGACAATTTTGGTCTAAAAATGTGTTTCTCTTAGTTACCACTAGAGGCACTGTTTAAAGTTTTCATACATATAATTGACAGCGAAGGTAGCGAGTGTAGTAAACTTGACAAGCCGTAAACTAATGGTAAGGGCCCTGGAAACTTCTTGAGTAATGACCTTATATATATCTAAAACGTGCAACAACGAATTTCAAATCAATTTATTCTAGGGCCACACTAACGACAATTCCGATAATGGCGAAAATAGACGTTTATTATAATTGTAGCCACAAATCTTGAGAATTGGACAACAACGGTATCCCTATTGCCGTTCGACGTTGTGCTATAATAATAGCCCAGCTGACGGTACATCAAAGAGATTAACATGACAATTGTCACGTTGAAACGGTCACACTACAGCGTATGTTTACTGCAATGTTTATCGCGATAATTAATGGCATTTGATATCTCCTTAGTATGGCACTAACATTAGTGATGCGACACGAGTGATAGCGGTATGGGTACTCTGTTAATAGTCATTTTGATACAAAATCCAATGAAAAATAAAGCAAACAAAATAATGCTCAACACTAAAGAAATGAAAAAAAAATAAGAAAAATCTTGGTAGAATCCGGTTTAACCCTTTTAAATATTATGCTAACCCAATATATGTAAATTATATCTAAGCTGTTCTCGTATTTCACGTTTTACATTGCTCAAGAAGGTCCCGACAATAGTATACTTAGTAAAATTGGTATAAAAATATATTTACAAAATGATTATTTACAAAAATACTACTTATAAATTAAGAGATATATTTATGTAATGGGGAAGCATTATTATAAAGCAAGCAAGATTAGGAGGAAACGTTCATCCACATCAACGAATTAAAACGGAGGTTAGCTGCTGGTTTACCCTCATACGAATTATGAATGATATGTAAATATTTGTATATATTTTAACATAGCGTGCAAACAAAGACAACCGCCGTCTATAGACACAATAGATGTAGCAACTAATGCTTCAGAAAGCATGACAATTAGCATTTACTTGCATTTAAAAATGCGGGTAAGTTTGACTGTGGACAGATGGGAATTAAAGAAACCGAATATACCTAATTTGTTATAAAAACTATAACTGTATGCTATAAATCCAAGTATTTTTTTATTTAAATTCGAACTGTAATATGTGAAGTTCCTCCTAATGATGCATTTGTAAATGTTAGCAACGTTAATATTGTTAGTGATGTTAATTGCTTCACCCAAATTGGCGTAAGTTATATTATGCTCTCAAACAATTTTATGGAAACAATCCACAACATTATACTTACAGATTTTTTATGTTGATTGGTAAGGTTTGATGAAATATAAGGCTAATTTATAACTATTTTTTAAAAGGAAGATGAATACATTGGCATTAGTTTTTTTTAATTATAAAAAAACAAATAAATAGATTTTGCGATAGTAAGTTAAAAACGTCATCTTCCGGATAGTAATGGTGTATTTGTAGCTTGATGTTGAGAAATTAATTTACAATGATGTAGGAATGGCATTCTATATTTTTTGTGAAATTTTAAGCTTCCGTTTATGATAAATATACATTTATGATTTGTGCAATGAAATATTTTTTAGTTGTAACTAGTGACAACACACGACGAGTATTTCTTCACATGAAAAGTTTGTATGATTTTGATATCATATTTCAATGATCAATTCAAACGAGACAACTCAGTTGGTTTTGCATTTCTCTTGGTTGTATTTAATATTTACTATCGTCGCTCGTTATTGTTATTTAACTGGCACATATTTTATATTCTCAAATATATCGAATGCGTTGACCTCTAAGTATATGCACAGGAAATACCTACGTAAATAGCTTGCCATTTTCTACAAAATATAGCTGCTATGCTGATGTTTTATGGCTGTCCAGAAAAAGTTGAGTATCGATATCGATGTATCTATTAAGTAATTATCGATAGGTGTTAAGTTTAGGCAAATAGATAATTCTTATTATTTACCTACCGATTGAAATTGCTACTATCAGCTTACTTATTTAATTAGTGCTACTCAATTGGCTTATAAAAAGGGAAACGTAATTAAACAAAAAAGTAAATGTTTAATTAATTTTCACATTAAACATATTTTTTACATTGTGGTGTGCAAATATATTTATATAATTAACTCTTTATATTTATTAAATGATTCTTTATTTTTATACAAAAAATTTGCTCAGATTACATTTATACCCTCTTTCTTTATTTTAAAGTGAGCACTTAAAAGAAATTCTTGTTACGATAAACTGTAATTGATATTTTCAATACGAATGGTATCTATTTATATCTTGTCCCAATATTATTTTCTGAGAACGTAAAAATATCGATAATTCTAATAGTACATCACTGTAAAATTTAACACAAAATATAGCGTTCTTGGCAATCATGAGGACTGTCACGACGTCACTTTAAATCGACGCAAAAATAAGCATAGATAAAAATGTCGTTATCTCTTACGGTATATATACTATCAACATTTGTTAAAAAGAAACAAAATATGTTAAGTTATATCTTGATTCCAATGGTGATTATACAACTAAATTTGCTTTAGAACATTGTTGTACTTTTTTATAAATTTCTATTTCTATGATCAAATGTCGGCGATTTAAAAAGCTAAACCGGTAATTTAATAACAATCGTAATAAGAATACATGTAAAACTTGTGCCGTCATTGGATTTTTACTACTTTGTCGGCGTTTGCGACAAATAAAGCGCGAAACAGTTAATCGGTTGCACAGAGGGTTGCGGAGTGTTAGCGGGTTAGGTGGTTAGTGGACTCACGTGTGGCGTGTCACCTGAGTCGTTCCCCAGCGGACACACCAGCTCGCCCAGCTCGAGCTCGTCGCGGCTCTTGCGCCGCTTCAGCGAGAACTGGCTCTTCTTTGGTACCTGCAACGTGACACACGCCCACACTCGCTCTTCACATTGTGCCCAACAAACTAACTTATTCACAACGTTTCCTTTGGAAACTCAAAATGGAAGTAATTTTTTCCGACATGTTAAACAAATATTTTTTTAATGTGAGAGTTCAGCGAACAAGCACACGGGCCTCCTGGTGGTAAGAGACAGTCGTGGCCAAGATGTTAGGCCAATTGTGCAAGTATTTCGGCTACCCTTCGACACTGGCACATGACGAGTCATTATGGAGAAAGGAATAAGTAAGGCGGTGGATACCAATCGAGGTAAGTTGCTGCACCGCATTTTATGCTCGCCTTTTACGAGCTGCCTGGCGGGTAGGTATGTACACGGTCTAATCTACTCGGTGGACCCGGACCAATACGGGAAAGTCTTACTATATAGTTATATTTAAGAAAAAATACACAAAATCTTGACGAACTAAACCTGTTTAAGAATCACCCACTTTATTGGTAAAAATCCATGGAAGTATGTTAAATGAGTCATTTTCAAATTTGTTGGGTCGTTATCAAATTGTTGTTACAAAACTGTTGCAACAAAATTGTAGTAAAATGGACCAAAGTAACCAAATTGTAATTTTAAAGCTTAGTGTACAACAATCATCATTACAACATCCAAAATATATTGTCACACTTTTTGATATTAATGTTTTGAGAACTATGTATTAGTCTACTAAGGTTATATTTGAAGATTTTAAATAGATATTACAAAAAAGCACTATCTGAGATAACTCGGCCTTTTCATAAAAATGGTATTTTCAACAAACAGTAATTATTTATATCAATTTGTATGTTAAATCTTCTTGGTTGGTGTTTGGAGTAGCTCCGGAAGATACTTCGTCCACAAATAGCGTGCATTCACCATCTGCAGTTGGATTTGCTTCAGTAATGTTAACTTCTGTTTGAATTTATTTATTTCAGCTTTGTATCGGCGTGGTTCTTTTAAGATTTTTAATAAAAAAACCAATGACCTTAGAAATTAGCAGGATTCGTTGATCGTCTTGTATCAAAAACACATTTTATTCTTGAATTTCCAAGACGTAGGACAAAATTTGTTCAAAAGCATACTTTTAAAAAGCATACTTTTTGCAATCTAAAAAGTCAGTTAATACTTATTGTACACCTAGCTTTACCCAGAACAGTTTTGTAACGTAACGAATTGTTACCAAACTGTAAACAAAAACAAATCTATATTTGTTTTTACGGACGACAACAGAAGAAATAACTTGGTATTTATAGCAAAATGACTTGATCATATAAATCACGCAAGTATAATAATTATTACTTACCGACAAATCGCAAAATTCTTTTTTGAAAACCAAACTGTAAAACAGCTTTTCACCGCGGACAAGCGCACTAAAATACTCATTATCTCTATCTAACACATGCCATGTCAATATTTATTAGCCAATCAGAATTGAGTTAGTTCTGCCAACATCATCGCATTAGATTGAGTTCAAAATTTAAAAAAAAATATCTTGATATTACGTTACGAAACAGTTTGTTACCAAATGGTTAATTTACTGGACCATCAAGTTAGTTTGCTACAGTTTCATATTCTTTAACGATTTGTTATTAAATAAATCATATATACAAATCTTAGTTAGTAAGAGGGATTATGGCAATTAAGCGTAATTAAAAACATTAAAATAACACATGTAAATTGTGCCTAAAGTTGCAAAGGGATGGGCGAACAATTTTTTTTTGTATGGAGACAGAAAATCAACAGTTTAAAAAAAATATAAATACATAATTAACGATTCTGTAAAATATAATGATTGTTCTGCAAAATAGAACTTGAATTATTAAGAATTAATATATTTATCAGTATTATTTTTTTGTCTAAATTTTGAGGACAAGTCAATTTCATCACAGGTCCAAAGAATTTGAAAATGACTCAAATAGTTTTTGAGTTTATAAAAGACAGACACGCGGCCGACGATGTTAAGAAGTTGTAAGTAAATTGAGCAAAAATATTGAATCAAACTTACAAATGCTATAATATATTCAAGTTAGTAAATAATTTTATTACACAATTGAATACAGCTTTTTTTTTAATATTCTAAAATGTGAACAAATTTATTAATGGATGAGCTTGTATAAAAAAAATTGTTTTACTCTCAAAACTGTTTCCAAAATATACATCAAAAAAATTTTCAACTAAAAACCCAAACCGTAAGATATGGGAACAAGAGGAGCAGACCTTGTACTTGGTGGTGGCGGTGAGCGGGTTGTAGCCCAGCGTCTGCTCCGCCGACCGCTTCTGCTGGATCACGTCCCGACCCAGCAGCTCGTTAAACCTAACACACACACACTTCACTCACAACATCACATCTCACAAAACACAACACAATTATCAGCACGTATTGTAAATAAATTCTTGCAATTTACGAAACCGAGCGGGTTTCGCTTTTATAAAAATAACAATTACATACTAAATTGCGAATTTTTATAATTATTTGCCTAAAGTTACACTCCAACTTAATTGTTTTTTTATGCTACCCATACTGATTTTTTTCTCACGCACACCTTGACACAATATACACATAAGCGTTTACTACAAGTAAAGCCGACTCGCCTTCATGAGATGCAAGTACTGTAGGAACATGTAACGAGTATACTTTCCATTGTCAATGTTTGGCGGAACTTTGTTATGTATTCATTTTTCAAACAACAATTGTCCTTTTCCTCTATTTACTTTAATATAACTTAAAGCCAGAATTTTGGTAAAATTTAACCTGTTAACTAGTGTTGCAAAAAAAGTCATTACAATTATTATAGACTTAAGCTACCTATCACTCACGATTCTCATGACCGACGGGGACAGGTACATACTCGTGTATGAAACTTCAGACTCACCTTTGTGTTAAATGCCGCCTCAACAACGTTTTATTAGCCGGAATGTTCAATAAAGCCGCTAAAAGTTCCGCCGTGAACCGCGGCTCTAGCAACATCAAACCGCCGTGTACACCTGTCGGGGGACATTACAATATTAGTATAACCTAATTATCTTAACTTAACTGACCCGCTAACTTAGCTGTGCCCGCGACTTGAGTTTTTTTTTATAATTTATTATATACTATTTCGTTTTTTTTTACTTATAAACCATCTTTGTACCGACGTATACAAAACAAAAATAAATAATTATGAGATCAAATGTTGCCGTTTGTAAATTTTCCATACCATAATATAGCGAACAAGCACACGATTTTCTTAATAATAAGAGATAATATTTTATTATTTATTTTATTGTTAAATAAATGAAAAATATTTTTTGAGATTTGTTAAGTAGTTTTGAAAAATTACTCCATATTTACGTCTGACCTAACAAATTTTGTCTGCGTATTAGTAATATACCTATATTATCCTATCTGTCCTCTGATGCTTTTTTGCATATTGTTTTTGTGACCAAATAATATAAGTAACTTTTGTTTTTGTAGCATATTATACTAAAACATAAGATAGCATTTTTTATGACTAAAGACAGCGAAGAAACGACGGTATGAAATAACCGCTGTGCCATAGGGTGTTGGGACTAATGAGCATGTTTGCTGGCTGGTAGGGTACCCTCTGGACCGGAAAATGACAGTCACTATGGCGTCAAAAACAGGTAAGGCGGAGGATCCTTAACCGGTCATATTGCTGCATAGCATTCTAGAGATTCATCGCCTTTTTTATTCCTGCCGGCAGTAAAGTCTAACTGGTAGACTTGTACAATAGGCCTTCCATTCTACTTCAGGACAGCGACGCACCTATGCTGTCCATAGGTTACAGTTGTCTTTTACCACCAGGAGAGCCGCGTGCTTGTTTACTGACCTCTCACATAAAAAAGTGTATGTACTCGAGAGTGACGTCACGTTTGAGGACTTTGTATGCATCACACACTAATTTTATTCGCTAAGTTATTTAAAAAGTTGCGTTTATGGGAGTGGTTTTATAATATAAGTTGTTTAAAATAACACGGATTATTTACTTTAAAAAAATAATACTCTTAAAATAGGTTCACCGGCTCAACTTGAAATGATCAAAAAAATATATGAAACCGGATGATATTAAAAATAAGTTTGCACATTTTTCTTGTCAACTGCGCTTTGTTTACTAAGCATGTTATTCGTTACAAGTTAGTCTCAAATAATTCCTCTTTGCTCAACATACATTTTTAATTCATAAGGTGTCACAATTGCCTTGCTAATTAGTATTGAACCTTATTTCAAATTTTAATGTTCTACATTTTTTAAAACTTATTCTTTTATAATATTTGGTGTTGTGTACTGTTTGCATATTGTATATTTTTTAAATGAATCAAATGTGTAAAATATCTAAAGCTACAGGTTTGTTTGTCTTGCTGTAAAATAAAAAAAGTGTGTGTGTGTTATGTACCAGCGCCGCGCAGGTTGGGCGCGTACTCAGCGAGGTCGATCTCCTTGAGCCACTGCATGACCCGGTGCGAGGACCACCGCGCCAGCTCCTCCGGCGGCACCGACC
>NJDD01002524.1:175305-197831 GCA_002245505.1 Calephelis nemesis
CAGTCATCAACATCGTAGTCTAGCTTTATATAGTATAAAGTTTATATATTATAATAATTTTATAAACTAACAATCACCGTTTGTATATCTATCTATACGCCATTTGAAATACGCGGCAGCGTAAAATTGTATCGGAATCAAATGGATAAATAAATCATAATAATTAAGCCATCAGATCTCGTACTATGAGAGACGATAAAGTTGTAACGCTTGCAAATACAGCTACTTGTTAAAAAAGGGAGCAAGCTAGGCGACATATTGTGTTAATTCAGGACAATTTAATTCGTATCCCCTTAGGAACACGGTAGATAATCGTCCCTCAGAGACCTAGATTTGGTACGGACTGTCCGCGACCGCGCGCCACCACCATGTTCTGTTTACCGAACGCCACCCGGCTCTCGGAGCTTAGCACCGACGACCGCGGCAGGGACGAGTACATGTGCGTGTTGCGCTCGATCTGACGACCGTAGTTCGCAGGCGGGGTCTGGAAACAACAAATTATCAACCATAAAATGTACGCTTTACAAGTCTGTCATTCTCGTTTGTTTTCTACCGTATCCTAAAGCCTAGTCTAGCTTTGACGGGGTTTAAAACAGTTTTGATTTTTTTTTCTTGAAATATAAGCAATTAAACAATCAAAGTCCGCAAAGTTAAAATAACATAAACGATTTTTTCTTAAAAATATTGCTGAAACAAATTTATCATAGAGATAAGCGCGTACATCCTGACATATCCCACGCATATCCCTTAGTGGACACGACTCGACGGCTAGCGTGGCAAGATACTCACATGGCTATAGGGGCGGTCATTTTATTTTAACGAAACAACAAGAAACTTTTTAATTTACGACAACCCCTATACGCCCCTAAGGACTACTTTTGACCTTTTTGTCTCGAAACAAGCGTAGGCTACGCTAATACAGAAACATAATTTAAAACTTTTATATGCACGCTTAAAAATGTGTAAGACCAAAAAACGAACTGATACTTTAAAACGAGTAAATTTTTTATCCTTACACATTATTAACAGAAATACCTACCCTCTAAAATCGAAAGTCGCAAATTGAACTATCTTTTGTCTATGACGTTTTTTTCTCTGTATTTACATCAATCCTGGTAGGGATCCACCCTTACCTAACCAAGCTTCCATAATGACTCTGTCATGTTCTGGCCCGGAGGGTAGGGTCAGCTTAGGTAGACTTGCAAAATATCCCGGCCAGAGGACAGCGACGCACCTGTAACATCTATGGTGTCTATAGGCCTCAGATATTTTAGATCATCAGGGGAGCTTTTACACTGACCATTCACATAAAAATCTATAAAGGTTCGAAGGTATAAACTACATTTAACAGTTGATGTGAGTAAAATTTATTTACAATTTAAAATTTGTAATTAAAAATAATCTTGTAGTAAATAAACAAACTTGACTAAATATTTAAATATATGTATGTACAGTAGTCTTGTTAGCTATGGTATTTAACCTACGTTCGCCTTTTACAATATATTCTTCTCAGCAGACCCGGACTAAAATGTGAAATACTAAAATCTACAACCGAATCGGAATTCGGCTGCACACTGAGAACTACCTATCACATTGTGGGATTGAGCATCTTGGCTAATAGGGGGTTCCTTGATTCAATCATCTGCCTATCTCTGCAGAATGCGGAAGTAAAGATACTTATTTACCTACTTGCTATTGTGTAGTTAATATTAATGATAGAGGTGCCTGCATTTCTATGAGTAGAAGAATTTAAAAACAGAAAAAGCAAAGCATATTACGGCCTATCTATTACCTGTTTATGAATAACTGATTTCGGTAAATACAAGAATTGACATTTGATTAAAAATGGACGGAATCTAGCATACAGTTTAATCTATAGGTATAGTTTGGGTCTAGGTGAATTTCGACATCAGTATCTTTTCCACTATAGCGACGCGATCGTATTTAAAAAGTGGGCGCAAATTGACCAAATGATCAATATGCAGAGTAACCAATGTTGAAAAAAATTAGGACCCCTTGTTTTATTATTTTTTTTATTTAAAAATAAATAGTTAACTTAAATACACTACCGTCTCTTTTTAATGATCCTAATTTTAACTGTTAAAGCAACCTGATTTAAAATGTTCTAAACACTAAAAAACAATCAAATTTGACCGCCTTGTTGGTCGAGTGGCTAGCGTACTCACCTAACTACATTGACAAATTGCGCGGCTCGGGTTCGATTCCCGACGGGGGCAGGCATTTGTGTGATGAACATTTAGATGTCTGCATTTGCGAGTCTGGGTGTTTATTAAATTTATTCTGGTATATATTTAAGTACATCTACGTATTAGTATCGTTGACTAACACCCATAACACAAGCATATAATTTGCTTACTTTGGGATAAGAGTCCATTTGTGTGTCTTGTCCAGGGATATTTATTTATTTATCATTAATTTTATTCTTCTATTTATTTTCAGTTATGAAAAAAACACATATAATTAAATACAATAAAAACATAAAAAATGAACATGAAATGCGAGCTTGTTTACTACTTTTTTTGCTAAAATGATAAATATTTTTACCTTTTTTTGCATAGCGTTAATTTTTTTTTCTAATCAGGAAAAGTTTCGCGAACGGTTCTTTTATATGTGTATGTGTATCTATCATATTGCATGACTGAAAGACTTTTTACTTACTTCTCGTGTTAGTATACCTATTTTTAGACATTTTTTAAACGACGCCAGCAGAATAGACGGTTGACGCGAACAGGCAAACTTACCCTATTTGCCATAGTAATTAAAACACATTATTTCCATTATCGCTAAATTACTACCTTACCCAAAATTAAGCGAAAACCCTTTTGTCTATCAATTAAAAAACATATATAATATTTTTTATGATAGCGACAATAAATACATACTTCGGCGCTTTAAAGAACTCACAGAAATGGAATTTTCAAACTCATTTGACTAAATTTTACATTTTACTTGTCTATTTACCTATCCATGAAAAGATGTTACGTTTTAATACAATTTAATAACGTTTAGCGTTTCTCCCTCAACGTAACAGGTAGGGTTAATGAGTTTGACCTGGATACATATTTTGTGCATGTTAATTCGGCTTTGGAAAATGTATGACAATATAACTATCACATTTACAAATACATGGCCGACAATTAAAAAAAAACATTTGAAATATTATTACCGACGATTAAAATAATTAATTAAACAATTGTTACATCATGATTGAGAATTAAATCAACTTATTAACATTAATTAATATGTACTTTATTAAGCACACTCACAATTAGGTAAACAAACTGTAGGGTTGTATGTCAATGACATAGTTTACAGTTTTAAATATATCTATTAATATTCTCAAAAAGGCAAACTTTTGTTTAAAAAAAACTATTTTCATACGACACTTTGCTTCAGTGATGTCACGCAAGACGTGTGATATGACTGAAACATTTTTCATTTGTTAAAGCAGTATTTACAGACACCAAAGTTTATTTAGAAATAGAAAAGGTCACGAGTTGATATATCTGGACTACTCTCACATATCTAAAAATTTTCTTTAGAAAAAGATTTCATACACCTAAAATAGTTCAGTTGCACAGTAGAATAACCACCACCATCATCTAGTATCCTTGGTAGTGGTCAATCACTCACACACAACATATACCTACTATAAACGTTTTTTAATAGGAGCTCGCTACATCTTACATAATAATATACTGATCCATACAAACATACCGATTTTTTTAATTATATGGTATTGGAAGGCAAACAAGCAGACGGACTTCCTGAGACCTCGAGCAAAAACAAGTTTACCGGCTACCTTATCCTCCGAACCGGAATAAGTCAACGGCAAGCATTGATGTTATGGCGGCAGGAATAGGTAAGGCGGTGGTACCAATTAGGGCGAGTCGCTGCGAAACTCGACCACCTAGTCAGATGTCACGGTGTTAGTGACGGTAAGTCCATGTTTTTACGAGTTCCCTGCCAGGAAGGCAGGTGGTCAATTTTGCATAGGAGCCCGGACCAACTCAGGGAGCTCGACCACCTAGTTGGCCGAGGGGTTAAGCCGTTAACGTAAACTAAAGCCATCCACCAACAGCGAGGCTCGAGTTCAATTCTCAATTAAATTTATCCTGGTATTTATAAAAAATTATATATAAAGTATATACATTTATACATAAACATGGTTACAAAATCCCTGCTGTACGAACTGCATCACAATTCTATTTAAACGGGTGAATTGGAACTAACGAAATTCAGCTTTAATTGGTCAAAGCAGTCAGGAACTCAATTTAAAATCTTTCGAGCATTACGATGAAGTACCGCTTTTTGCGTTTGTTTCAGTCCCGGAACCTAGTTTCTATTGAATGAAGTTAGTACGAACGGAGGTTCTTGAAAAACCTGTATGTATGTCTATAATATTAATTTATTTAGTCTAGCGGTCCGGGTGTTGGACTTGACTGCATGAGGTCTCGGGTTCGAATCCCGGGTCGGCCAACAAAAAGAAAATTGGATTTTTCAAATTTTCTAATAAAAAAATGTTGGTCGGGATTGGAAATGTGCCCGGTTGGCGATAGGCTTGGGACTTAGTGTATTCGGCTAGTCGTGGGTGCCCTGGTTGTGCCTCTGCCTACCTCTTCGGGATATGGGCGTGAAGATACTTTTTAACTAGTGCTCGCCCGATGGTCGAAATTCGACCGTAATAAATTTTAATATCTTGTTGATAAGAACGCCACCTTCTTATCTCAAGACCAACTACTTTGTTACCAAACTTTTTAATGCGCCACCTGTGATCTTTAATCGTTACCATCAATATATTTCTTTATGTGTGTCAAATGCATGGTAGTGTGGGTAATGTTTTATTTATTGATATAAGGTACTTGATAAACATTATTATTGAAAAACATTACCGTTCTGCACTTCTCCTACACATAAACTACGAGTATAAGTGTGCCAAATTAATGCTTCTCCGTCCGCGTAATTTTCGTAAAAAGGGGTCCAAAGTTTTGACAATATGTATTAATATTTAAGATAGTGCCTATCGACAGCTAGGCAGAAAAAATGTGATCGTGTGTGACAGGTCCATTTAGGTGTATGGATTCGCTGCGTTCGAAATTGGGTTTCGGAATTTCGAAACAGGAAACGCCAGAATGTTCTATACGATTGCAAATGTTTTTGAAAATGCCTGTTGTTTCCGTGATGTTTATTTTTTTATTTTCGTATACACACGCAAATTTGATGAAGCAGATGTTTTCCATAATAACAATTACAAGTTGCCTACAATAAAAACTAATATATTGCCAACATGTCCAATCGTCATCAGTCTGCTTGTGTTCCATCTATATACATAACACAAAAAAATATATTACACACAAAATAAATATAGCTATAGATACGATACAAAGTATCAAATTAATTATATCAAAGTAATTATAGATTACTATAATCTATAATAATAATAAAGGTAACAAAAAAAATAATTTTCACGTCCATATTTCCGTAAAGTTAGACAGAGATCAAACAAGGGAATCCACGACTAGTCAAAAATATGAAGTCCCACTATGTGATAGGTGGCAAACCTGTCGCCAACCGGGCACTAATCCGATCCTGGGCAACGTTAATTTTAGTAGAGAATTGAAAAAATATAACTACATTTTTGAGTTACCCAACTCGGAATCGAATCCTGAACTTCATGTCTACAAAAATCGACGTATGGATTTCAGCCGTATTATTTAGACAAAAGATCACTTGTTCAAATCATGCCTTCTGCGATTTTTTTTGTTTGAAATATTTGCGAGAATATATATACATTGCGACATGAGCATGTACGAGTAAAAACAGTCCTTACCCTGGGAGGTGCCGGGCGGACGACAGGAGCGGGCTCCGGCGGCGGCGACCGCTCCAGCACCCCTCGTTCAACGACTCGCAGTCGAACCTCGCTCAGTTTCGACAGCAGCTCCAACTTCTGCGTCTCTAGCGAAGATCTTTGTAACATTTCCTAAAAACAAACAGTAATTTAGCTGTAGTTCGCCGCGTGAAGTAACTAGTCATTTTTATGTTTTTTAATGACATAAGAAAACGAACAAGCACACGACTCTCCTGACGGAAAGCGACTACCGCGGCCCATAAACACCACAGATGGTAAAAGTGCGTTGCTGTCCTGTGGCAGGGTGCTAGGCCTATTGTGCCGCGCCTAACGGTTACCCTACCCTCCGGGCGACATGAACGGGTGAAACGGTAGGAATTCAACCCGGGCAAGTTGCTTCATATAACTCTACCACCAGTGATCTTACCAGCTGCCAGGCAGGGGAGCAGAAGGTATATTCTACACTCAGAACTCGGACCAACACGGAGGATGCTACACTAATGCTAACAAATTACGACGTAATCATTATCATCATTCATTGCAGGAAACAGGGTGGTTACATTGAGATGTTACAAAAACGATAGTCAATCTTATTTCACCATTTTCATGGCATGCAATCATTACAGTCTTAATGGACACCAATGTTAATGTACCATCCTGATGATGCTTAAGCTTTTTCTTCTAATATATAAAATTCTCGAGTCACAGTGTGCGTAATTGAACTCCTCTGAAACCGCTCGACCGATTCTCTTGAAATTTTGTGAGCATATTGAACAGTTTTGAGGATCGGCCAACATTTATTTTTCATACCCCTAAGTGATAAGGGTGACCCACTCTAATTTTTTTGCTAAAATCACAATAAACGTATAGCAGAACAACGTCTGTTGGATCAGCTAGTATGTATATAAGTTTGAGGTTACTTTATTAAGAGTTTAAATATCATTATATCGGGTGGTGGTCGGGTGGTACCTTTAGCGTCACCTTGTATCTGTGAACGCGGGTTTAATCACCAAGCTATATAAAACATACCACTCGTCAATCATCAAAAATGTCATTTAAAACTCCAACTCGTTTTAACTTTACTGAAAGTTGAAATAGAAACTGAACCAATTGAGGCTAAACTTTGGTAATGAATATTTTTGTGCATATCTTATCTAAAGACTACCGTCTGGCGCACCGTCGGTATAAACAACACAAATGGAGTACTGAAATAGAACCATTTGTTTTACCATTCCATTCCTGCTGCCGATTAACTGCCAGAGAACTACATTAATACAACATAAACAAAAAGGTAAAAATAGGTTAAAAACGTTTGCTAACATTCCAGTTCCGCTCCGAATAAAGCCGCCAGCCATGTTACAGCACACATATTATCAAAGAGCGAAATATCACTGGAAAAAAAATGTTACATGGATATTTTGTTGCACAAAACATTAGAGAAGCACGCTAACCTACTATATATTATTGTTGGTTGGTCCGTGTTGGTCCGGGCTCCTTTGAAGAAAAGACCATCTGCCTTCCTGCCACGCAGCTCGTAAAAGGCGAGCAAAGGCTTACTGTCACTAACAGCGTGACATCTGACTAGGTGGTAGAGTTTCGCAGCGACTCAGCCGGATTGGTACCACCGCCTTACCTATTCCTGCCGCCATAACGTTGTGACGTGGTTCGGTTTGGATGGTAAGGTAGCCGGTATACTTACTTTTGCTCAAGGTCTAACATCTCGGCCTCAGGTTGGCAACGCACCATTAGCACCTTTGGTGTCTCTAGGCGGCGGAAATTTCTTGCCATCAGGGAATCCGTCTGCTTGTTTGCCTTCTAATATCATTAAAAAAAAATTTGTAATATTATTGTGACATTCCTCATAATGTAAAATAAAGCAAGTAAATTTAAAACAGAGACTTATTATAATTTATAATTGTAAGCAAAGCACTATATAAGCAAATTTACTAATAACATCGCCAACAAACTGCTTCACAGTTTGGCGAAACTTGTGTAATTTAGATGTAAGTTTTTTTCAAAAGAAAATAAATAAAATAAAAAATAAATAATCATTGATGATTTTGTCAACATAAGTGAAAAATGTATGCATTTTAAGTGTGACTTAAAAACTACTAATAGGATATTGATAAAATTTCGGACCCATTTGCTATCTTTCGAAAAAATAATTATCAAACCGCGACGTTTACGTCCGTACCCAATATCTGGTTTTTGCGGTTTTATATTGTAGGCTAACTACCCAATAGACGTTGTCACGTATTAATAGCATATATATCATATAATATTATTATGACGTTTCTGAAATCTTTTTTATATAAAAATCAATGCCACTTTTCGTTGTAATAACTCAAGAACGGGATCACCTATCCAAACCAAATGTTCAGACTTTGTTCGGACTATTTAGTAGATGGTTTATGTGAAGTTTGCATAAAATCGGTCGAGCGGTTCTTCATTTATCACATTTTTGTAACAATTGAATTCAATAAATGGCGGATCATTTTGGTAATGGGTATTTTTCAGTCAGATTAAAACTTTTTTCAGATTGGGATTGTGCTGTCATATCGAAATTTTTATCAGTTGTTTTTTTTTTGTTTTGTTATGTTCTGTCATTTCAGTTTATATGTAGGAAAGCACGTACCGGGCCGCTAGTCTTTTTTATAAATTCTAGTCAGTTGGTCTAGATGTCTGTTTCTCTCACTCAGAAGTAAAAATACTCATTAAAGTCTAACCGTATGACCAAATCACATTGAGGGACTTAATGTCTTTGGCTAGTCGTGGGTGCCCTGGCTGTGCCTCTGCCTACCTCTGCAGAGATGTGGGCGTAAATATACTTTTTTTATGATTTCTGTAATCTCAGCATGTACATTGTTGGTTGCAACGATTTTTTACACGCTACCGTATATAATTATATAACCAATTGGTTTAGCGAACAAGTCTATTAACTTTTTTACTATAAATTTGTTTAATGCATACCTATTTTGCTTGTGCACTAACACATACAGGACCAAAAAAAGTTTTTTCTCGTGTTCGTTAAGGTTCCTTTGCAGAGTAGCCCATCTGCTTTCCTGCCAGGCAGCTCGTAAAAGGCGAGCATAGGCTTACCTTCACTAACACCGTGACATCTGACAAGGTGGTAGAATTTCGGAGCGACTCACCCGGGTTGGTACCACCGTATTACCTATTCCTGCCGCCATATCACGGCGTGTTCCGGTTCGGAGGGTAAGGTAGCTGATAAAATTATTTTTGCTCGAGGCCTAACATCCCAGACTCAGGTTGGCAACGCACCATTACCAGCTTAGATATCTCTAGACGGTGTGAATTTATTTACATCAGGAAATCGGTCTGCTTGTTTTCCTTCCAGTACCATAAAAAAATTTGGTAGACACATTAATTTGAGTGGGAGCCAGAGCACGGTATGAGTCATAATTACATCAGTTTGTGGTGTGGGTTCCGCATGATTTACGGTAAACACCGGCTGTATGAAACGGTTTTGTAATAGACTATACCCAACACCGTTATCTATACGAGTATTGTATATACTAGCTGCTTTGCTAACCTAACATTCTAAAGCTAAAGAATGTTTGTTTGTTTGAAAGCATTTATCTCTGAGGTGATCAGTTTGCTCATCAGATCAGTGAAGGAAGCCATACAGGTTTGTCAGGATCGTGAGATCTGGCACTCGATACTCTCTGCCTACCCCGGTAGGGACTTGGCGTGAAGATATGTACTTAAGTATGTATGTATGATCAGTTTAAAGTGAAATACTTTTAGCTAGACAGGTTACAGACATACATCAAAAAGTATCTTGAAACCCATATGCCCGAAAATGTAGGCGGCGGAACATCCAGTTGACCCACGGCTAGTCCGAAGACACTAAGTCCTACAAAGTGATAGGTGGCATGCCTATTGCAAACAGTACACGTATTCAGTCTCGGGCAACGTTATTTTTGATAGAAAATTGAAAATGCACACTTTTTTTTGATGCCCGAATCAAGGATCGAACGACTTTAAGAAATGAAATCCGACGCCCGATAGCTAGACCGCAGAAATAATAACAGGCACATATCATCACACTATAATTTTCAGACGTGGAGTAAAGTTGATTAAATTAGATGGAAACTATTCTAACACAATAGCGTAATTAAAAAGATAAATTGGAGCTAAATTTTGTTGCATTAGAATACTACCAAAAAATTGCTTAACTTTTGATGTAAAATTTTCAAAACAATCATAGTAAATAAAACAAATAAATAAATAAACTTTTTTGTATCGAAGATATACTTATGAAATTTAAATATATAAAGATTCTATTTCTCTGTTTAGCAACCAACTATACAGCTTTATTATTTCGCATTTTTAACCGACCGACGTCGACAAAAGGTGGAGGTTCTCAATTCGGCCAGTATATATTTTATATATGTACACCGATTTCACCGATTTTCGTTTCTGAACTGACTTTTTTTAGTGCTTGTTGCGGAATAGTTTCGAACTGATCCCATAAAATTTTATTCTGGCAGGCGCATTAGTTTTTATTTTATGAGCATTTCTTGATTTACTTTCACCTATCCCAATGTCTATTTTTATTAAATTAAATCAAATCACGCGAGTAAATTTGATCCACTTAGGTGACTAAGTGACAAGATTAAAGACACATCGGCATTCAGTAACATTGTATAAAGATATTTAGTAAGGTTATATTATATATATTGCCTTATACAATGCTATAAAGATATTTACTTATAAGATTATTAAATTAAATCATATCAGCAATAAATTAATAAGTATTCAATAAAAATCTTCAAAACTAAAAGGTAAAAAATAACAAAGATTTTATATTAATTATATATATCCTACCTGATATTTTACGTGCTATTTACTAATAGGTAGTATATAATTAATATTCATCTTTATTATTCTTTACTTTTTAATTTTGAAGTCGTTTTTTAACGTAGTTATTTTTATAATGTTGCCATACAAGTATTGATTTTTTCGAACATGTTTAATGTACAAGCTATTTTATATTTTTTTTCAGTTACGGAACTTCACTGACGTGAAAGGGATACCATAACCAGGGGCAAAGTTACGAAAAGGGAAAAGACGTAATAAGCCCGAGGCGATTCTATTCTTGCACATTTTACAATGTCTATATATTTTGCATTTAGTGTTTTTTATTTTTATTTACCGACAAAACTCTTTACTATTTCTTAACATTTATGGATTACGGAATAGATTTCGCCGACGACGTCAAAAGGAAATCGAAAGAGGGGACTGAGTTTCAAACGCAGACAAAGGACATTATCACTCAGAAGGGAGTGTCGGATTAAAAAACAATCTACACGCGGTGTATGTTTTTCCACTCTTTTTTAGTTTTTTACTATTACGAGTAGAAAGTTTAAGTTTTTTTCAGAACCATGCTTGATTTTTAGCTTTATAGGGATGCAAACATACCAACGGAATTCTTTATTTTTTATATTAAGATTCGTTTTCAAAGACATCAAAGATATTAACGGTTCGTTGCCTACTGAGATAGGGACGTTAGCCTCTGAGATGTAAATTTGTTGACTACCTAACGACTCGCAGAAATCGGTAGGTACTAGTACTCTTCTACTGGTGTACACCTTTGGCGTGTTGCGTCTGGTGGTGGACAATAGAATTACCACCAAACTTGCACACGTAGTATAACATCTCAGCTATAAGACAAAGATGTACCAGTAACATCAGTACTATCTATAGGCGACTATATGGGATTTTAAGAATAGCCTTGTCATCAGAAATGGGCGCAAGAGACGCAAACAACAATAAACGAGCATAATACCAATCAGTGGGAAGAGGAGATTGAAATTTTGACAGAACGGAAAGGTTTTTCGGTATCGACAGCAGGAATCAATTGCATTGTATTGGGGAAATGGGGTGTCAAAAGTAAGCACAATGCCCGGGGCGAGGCTGTGATAGCGACTGACATTCAATTTAAATCATTCTACTCATAATAATATAATGTACTTGGACGACCGAGCTTTATTCGGTATTTTTTACTTTTGAATCGTGTTTTTGGAAAACACATTTAGAGATGACCTAGGTACTGATGAAATATGAATAATATTTTTCGACCTTGGCGACAGTAAAAAAATACGAATTTAATTTTTTTTAAAAATAATAAGAAAAAAGGTAAATAAATATCGGACTGGAGACATCTGAACTCAAACCAAAGTTTTCTAGTTTCGTGTCCGAGGATTTCCCACCTAATTATAACTTTAGATAATTGTAGAATTCACATTCGTATTTAAGGATTAAAGATAGAGGTATTTGTGAAAAACAAAGATAAAACGAACTTATCTAAAAATGAAACCAAGCTAGATAGATTCATCGCCCCTGAACATAGAACCCCGCTCACTAGGCAGTTAAAAGTTCATGAACGTCGTTTAAGCTCTTCCTATCGTTCCCGAAATTTAGAATTAGAAAAAGGTATATATAATATTCAACAGGATCAAGAATATAAATAAGAATTGCTAGTATAAAGATATGAAGATATGTCTTTGTTTACTACAAGCTTCCCCTGCGGTTTCGTTAGCGGTTTCATCGTAAGTTGATGCTCATACTACAAAGGTATCGCTGATTACAAACTGATAAGCCTGATACTCGAATTCATATAACAAATGTAACAAATATTTTTTAATCCCGATTTTAAGGGTACGCCGTACCCTCTAAATTGAGACTCAGTATACTTAACGTATATGAAGTCACTTATTTATTATTAGGAATTCGTCCGCTCGATGATCTACAGGTTAGCGAAGCACCTGTGACAGATCTGTAGGGTAGCTTTTGAATCTCGATATCATGCGAATTGGAATCTTGTTATTTTGGGTAAGCACTTTTGTACAAAGTACCAGCGGATTATTAACATTCATTTAAAAATAAATTCAACGAATCCGATAAAATAATTTATTGTTTACTATTAACTAAATGTTAATACTTTGCCAGTAGAATTCAAGAATACCTAAAAAAACATACTCGATTCCAATTTCCAATATTACATGAATTGAGTTTTGAAAGTTAACCCACTGATGTCTCCAGACCACGGGTGTCTTTTACCATGGACAACTTAGCGTGCTTTTTTTGCTGTCTTGGTTTGTTTCTTCTGTAATTATTATAATAAGTAATAAAAAAAAACTCGCGCAAGAGACCGTGGCTTCTGGTTACAGTTACGCGAAAGTACAATTTTTCTGCATTCATAATAAAACCTGGCTGTAACAAAGGCTGCTTCAAGACCGAAGTGAATGCATTGAAGTCGATAGTTAACATACATGTACCAAGTAGGTCGCCTGCTTGAATTATCATGTGTACTTGTCAAGAACTGTCTGATTCGTAAGGAATCACTCGAGCCTCACTCTCCCCAGTCTCCACCCATCATGTTTATTCAATATATGTAGACACAAGCCGCTAGAATACTAAGGAGCTTCTAGGTTCTTGAAGAATATATTAACCACTATTAGCTATTTACTAAAAGAGGATCGCAATTTGGATTGGAATCACTAAAGTGTGAAGCTATTGTGGAATTAGTCATTTTCAAGAACATCTCTATTTTCAACCGATTCTAAAAAGAGGAGGTTATAAATTCCACTTTGTTTTTTTGTATGTTTGTTACTCGATAACTCGGCCAATATTAAATAATGATTACATTTTATTGATTGATTGATACTATCTCGATAGTTCTTTTGACTGTCTGTGTCTGTGACATCGAAGTTCTTCAGTTTATGGGCGGATTTTAATGCGGTTTTTCTGTTCGAAGGCTGGCATTATCGAGATAGTTCTTAGCTGTAGTTTGAAGAATGAAGATATGTACAGGGGTTCAAGGTCATCAGCTCAGTTGCAGCTCACTTAAAGGCTTTGAAATGGATATTGGACCCATTATATGTATTTTTTTCACCTTTTAACACTAACGAATGTTGGGACAACTGAAGTGGTCTGATGATGGAGCTTAAAAATAAGAAACGTAAACCTTAAATGCCTACTGGTAAAACCATCGAGTTTGGACTCATTCGATTCGCCTTAACATCAGAAAGAGAGGTGTTGTAAGTTAGATGTTTGTGAGTGTGTGTGTCTATCTGTGGCATCACAAATTTTGATGGGATGGACCGTTTATTAGGGGTTCATTATTTATTTTAATTTTAAGTTTACTTTTAGTTAAATACTAAAATAAAAATACCAACGACAATAACATACCTACATGTAATGTGTAGGTAAGAACCATCTCAACCACGTCATCTTACAAAAAAAACCCGCTCCAAAATTGGTCCAAAAGTTATGACGCCAAAAACATACACAATAGTCAAACTTATAAAATCGCTCTTGAAATTAACAAATTCTAAAATTAACAAGGCAAAACGAAATAAAACAGTACGTACCTTTTGCAGCCTTTGCTCTGTATCATCAAGCCTCTGTTTGGTATCGTGTAAAGATCGCTCCAGGTCTGTCATCTTCTCAGTTTGTGCAGCAATCTGTTCGGACAGCACCTGCACTTGTAGTTGTAAGCTTTCTTTGTCGGCTTCAAGTCTTCTGACACGATCCTCTGCATCGTTCTGTAATCAATCAAATAAACATCAGTCATTTGTTGGCTAATTTCCTAATCGTATAGGATTTCAAAGGCGTAGATTTTTTTAATAGTTTGAAGTAGAGTGTACTTTTGATTTATATGGTTGTATTCTGCCATACGAGTTTTGCAATATTCTCCCTCTGCCGCCGTATCAATTTTTGAAACTACTCAATGCTTTACGTCAATACCATTTTCGATTACGAAGGCTACAGTAACATAAACAAATTTTGTGTCTACTGGCCGCATGTCTATTCTATTAAAAGAATTCTATATGCCTATTTCTTCTTTCTAATTCTTTACAAAAAAAACTTCAAAACCTAGTGGTAATATAGAATATATTAAATTAGTCATTTGACGGTTAACCACCAATAACAAGTTTCATAACAATTGGAAGGCCTATCATCAAATTATATACACAATATCCTGTCCCACTCGCACCAAGCCATATTTATTATAAATAAATAAATCCCTTGCCAAGTCACACAAATTGAATCTAACCCCAAAGTAAGCAAATTATATGCTCGTGCTATAGGAGTTAGTCAACGATTCTAATACATATAAATACTTAAATAGATACCAGAATAAATTTAATTAACATCTAGACCCGTAAAAATGCAGACATCTAAATGACAATTATATTATTACAATATAAAAAAAACTTGCGACAGTAAATACAATTACATATATGTGGACTAAGCCTTATAGACACTTTAGAAATTGACGTA
Organism: Calephelis nemesis; assembly: GCA_002245505.1. Taxonomy (NCBI): domain Eukaryota; kingdom Metazoa; phylum Arthropoda; class Insecta; order Lepidoptera; family Riodinidae; genus Calephelis; species Calephelis nemesis. The sequence continues at coordinate 190,487 of NJDD01002524.1, forward strand.
TTTAGCTTTGTCTTGTAGCATATGCAACCAAACCTTTTTCCTCGTTCTCAGACTAAAACATTAATGGCTGAGTTCTTAAAAGGATTTCGTGACGTAACACAGCACTTGGTAATTTGAAATTCACTAGCTTTTAACCACGGCTTCTCCCAGATAAAAAAATGTTAAAGAAATAAATAGGAATAAATAAAAACAATACCAATTAAGATTTGGTGTGAAAATATAAATTTAGTAACTGAGATCTCATGTCGATTTTTTGTACATTAAAATAAATAATTCGATGTAAAATGTTTATCATTATACACATACATATTTATCTACTAGATACTTAGAATAAAAAGTTGTCAAAGCCAGCGAGAATCCTTTTTGAGTGATTTGATACTATATATCGTAATACTCCTTTGATTTGTTTTTCTAAAGAATACACAAAAGGCAGTCAAAATAATTAATAAATTGGAGTAAATAAGCGGACAGACCGACGAGATGTATGATGTATGATATTTACCAATTCCTATAAAATATTCACACACTTATCATCAGTATTTACATACAATCGTACATTGTGCTACTTACATATTATATTTTTGATAATTAATAATCACGTGAGACTTTTAAAGAATGATTGGAAAAAACTTTTATCAGTCATAAATGAAGTAATTTGATTTTTTAAGAGTTTAATACTTTAAAATCAAAATAATTATTTGTTTTTATTTAATATCCGTGTAACTTTAAGCTACCGTATTTTTTCTTTTTTTTTATGTTATAGAAAGGCAAACAAGCAGACGGATTTAGTGATGGTAAGAAATTCACGCCGCCTAGAGACACCAAAGATGGCAATGGTGCGTTGCCAACCTGAGGTCAGGATGTTAGGCCTCGAGCAATAGTAAGTTTACCACCTTACCCTCCGAACCGGAACACATTATGACGTTATGGCGACAGGAACAGGTAAGGCGGTGGTACCAATCCGGGTGAGCCGCTGCGAAACTCTACCACCTAGTCGACATTTAAAAATTTTGTGGCCAAATTAGTAATTGCAAACATTAAACTTTGTAGTGATGAAGACAAAAACACCTAAATAAACCGAGACATTATCAAGTGACATCAGAAAGTCAGTACACGAGGCTATTATTGATAATGTAACAGTCTGCCATTAAAGTTCAGTGCGGTGCTTACTGTCGTGTGTTTTGAATAAGTAGCAACAAGTAACAGTTAGGCTTCTAAATGTTAAGAGATGATTCTTACAGCTATGTGAATTATATTGAAATACCTGATAGTAAATTAGAAAGCTAAATGTAACAACTTATGTATCGCATTTCTGTACAAAATAACAACGAGTAACACAAAGTTATTTCCTTTTTTTAAAAGGAACGGTTAAATAAGGCCGCGCTTTTTTAAGATTGACTGTTACAGAGACAGAAAAAAAATACAGCAACAAGAATATTCGTTCTGTACAGAATAATTTCATAATAGCCAATATTTTGATTATTTAATACCTTGTATGGACGCAGTGGTGTTGGCGGAAGAGAAGGATGAGAAGGCCAACTGTGATCATGCATAAAACATGGCGGTGGGACTGGTGGCCCGTGGCACCAACACATCGGCGGCCACCATCCTCCTTCAGGCCATCTAAAGTGTTCATACGAGTTCCATCGCCGTTGCAGGTCAGGCGGTGTTTTCTCGTTTTTGGAACGTCGCGGCCTCGGCGATGCACGCACACTTGCAGGATGTTGTGGTGGTTTCGATGAAACAGATGATCTACTTTTTCGATCGCGCTCATTGCGTGATCCAGATGCAAGACGCCTCCTCTCCAAACTAGCGTTAGAGTATTCTTCGTCTCGCGAACCCATTAGTGGAGGTTCACTTATATCATCTACTATTTCTCCAGTTGGCATCCATTTAAAATCGTCATTACACCGAGTGGAAGTATCATTACGTCTGCTTGGAGTCAAAGTACGATAATCGGCATCTCCACCGCCAGTCTCATATTCATGTTCTTCAGAATCATCTTGACTGCTTGAACTGTCTGGATCAGAAGAATCCGCCTGAGATGGAACTTTACTTCGTTCTGTCCAAGTAGTACATTTCACTGTTGTCTCATCTGGGCTATCCGAATCACCGCCTGTCACGAAACAGAACTTGTAAGCAAGTTTTGAAAATGAATGAGCCTCATAACTGATATCTTTCACTCACCCATTGGCGAATACATGTAAGAACGTACGGCTGGGTGTACGTAACCCACGGCCGCATGTTCCTCTTCTTCGTCAAAGGGTTCCGTGAGAAATTCGCGGTCAGACATGAGGCCCCTCATAAACGACACTGTGCGACAAGCTCTAAGTACGAGTCACCGACGTACCTCTATTTTAGAATTTGGCTTTGTTCCAGTATTTTACTACGTCAGTGATTCGTTCACAGAGCGGGAATTACGAGTACGTACTCTCTTGTAAGGGTGGTTCCTCGCTTGACACTATAGACGCCGACTCGTGTTCTGAAGCTTCCGATGCAGTAGACAAAGGTCGTTCACTGGCTATAGACTCTCGCCTTAAAGTGGAAGCTTGAAAATTCTCTTCGTTAATTTTTTGTAGAATTTTATCGTTATCTGATTTCGTTTTATTCGCTCGAAGTTTATCATCACCTACAGATCGACTGTGCAACACTGCTATGGTGGCCGCTACGAGTGAGCCCCCGCGGCCAATCTCACGCATCTTTTACTACAAAATGAGAAACGCTTTTACGAATATGGGCGCCGCCCTCGCCCGGAAATAGATCTCAGTTCAAGCGTCTGTAATAACCCCACACGATACTTGTTGCTTAACATAACATTTCTGATAAATCACAAACGCATCTTTATTGGGTTTCAAAACTTAACATTAATCAAATGTTCCATCACTCAATTTATTACACTAAAATTACAAGAAACAATAAAATTGCACAATATAAACACATCAAAATCTACGTAACGTTATGCGTTAGCGCATAATCGTCTGACGCGTTGCTCTTGTACTGAGATACTTGCAGTACACACACCACGTTGGGAGTGACTAACTTAAAGATTCAACCCCGCTCACCGCCGTCGCTATCTTTAACTAAGGCTTCATTCATGTGTCAAACCCCAATACATCAAGAGTCGTGACAGTAGTCGGTATAATTAAAATGGTAATTTCTTGACGAAGGTACGCAACTTTGTATACAAAGAACTACACCGCGTTTGTTAAGTGAAGTTAGTTTGGAGTTTACTATTATCATAAAGTTATTATTTCATTGAATATTTATATCAAAACATTTTACTTTATAAGGATTATATTACACGCGGCCTTGATCGTGTATAATTTTTATTCATCGGATATATTGCCGCACTAATTTAGTCATATGGGGAACATAACCAAACCGCAAGTATTTTATGTAATTCTGCAAAAAACAAATGTTTTGTATTTAGAAGCGTCCCAGTTACTGATTTGATTTATTTTTTGGAATTACTCCTGTAACCTCGTAGCTATAAAATACAAATTTCTAACGATTGCGTTCAGCTTATTCATTGCACATTCCATGTTACGTTTCAGTGCAATATTAAGAAAAACAGCTTCCCTTTCCTTTAAAAATAAAGACAGCTGTCCCATTACTATCGTCGGAATATTCATTAAATGTTGTAGTTTATTTTGGTTGTAAAGGAAACTAACACGTGTGGATTGCTATAAAAATAGGAGTTACGGCTTCTGCGTGCACATATCCTACTTTACTAGATTTCTAAACATTGGCGGTAATTCTGATGCGCACTCACAAAACAGTTATCACTTATTATTTTAAGTCATTTTCTTTCCACGAAATTAATGGAAATAGGCAAAACAAGTCTGATGCTGTCAGTTTAGTTCGTGCAGGACATTTCTATAAACGATAAATTTATTCACAAGTTATATGTCAAAATACATACGACATGTCTAAATTAATGAGCCATTTTTTGTTTTTGTTTCATTCGAAAAAGAAGTATACAGCTAAAATACGTTTAGTTAGTGCTAACGTTTTTTATGTGACAAGTCAACGGACAAGCCGCCGTGGCTTACAGACATAATAGATGTTATAGGTGCGTTGCTGTCCTACTGCAAGAATTTACGCATGTTGTGCAAGTCTACCTACTGTGTAGCAGTCCCCAGGTAAGCCTACCTTCCGGACGAGAACATGAAAAAATCATCATGGCGGCAGGGATAGGTAAGCCGGTGGGACACTACTCGGGGCAAGTTAAAAATTACCAGCTCAGCAGAATTACCACCATTATTGGTTTATATGGCCAGCTTGCTTTCTTGTGATTTTATTTGATACCACGAATTCTACAATTATATTTTTAATATTATATTCTATTTTCTATTCTACCCTTGAATAATGTTTAGCAATACACCCAACGCACTCTAGAATACTGACTTTAGGGAGACTTAACGTCCAGGTACGCAAGTGACACAATCTGAAAGAAGCAAAAGCAATGGCAATGGTATAATAGCAATTGCTTCATAAAGTTCTAAATTAGACTAGCGTAAATATTATTTTGTCGTCATTGTCAACATCACAATCTTACACCTCTTCAAAGTAGACGTAGCCTAATTGATATGTCATAATATATACGTGGTGTTGGTAATGGTTATTTAGATTGCTTGGAGCTAGTCTCAAAAGTACTGTGTTTCTGTGTCTCAAAACCAGGGCCGTCTTAGACTATGCTTGGGCCCTTGGGCACACAAAACCTTGGGGCCCTTTTGAAATGTAAAACTTTACAATTTTTTTTCTCTATGATCTGCTTTGACATGGATAATCATATTCATATTACAGTATGTCATTAATAATATTAGTATGCGGCTGTTTTTTATGATTACGATAATAGTTTCTTTCGAGATTTATGTTGAATAAAATCTTCTATATAATCCTCAAACTTAATGTTCTAAAGAATGTCACCTATCACTTTATATGCTCATGAATAACAAATTACTTAGCTGTTAAAAAACATAGTAAAAATGTTTGTTCTAATTATTCAGACTTTAGCGAGTATAGTAAAGTTGATATATTTGAATCCACTAATGATTTTGTGATATCTTTTAAATACTTAAATGAAAACATTCGGTTTTAATATCATTTGCATGATGATGATGTCGATAATGATGTCTTGATGATGAAATTTGCAAATACATTGCATTTTTTGGTTTATTCATCAGATTTTATTGTTATTAATTGACAAATAAAACTAAATCAATTGTCAATTTCTTGATTTCTGATTATTTTTTCACATCTGATTAAGTTTTGTCACAACGCACATTATTTTTTTTAATCTACTCCCTATTTTTTTTCTGTCTCTCGGTTATCTAGTCTATTTTGAAAGGAGCCCGGGATCAGGAACCAACACGGGATAGACTTTAGCATATAAATTCATGTAAATGTCTGGTTAGCTACGATGGTGTTTGAATCACTCAAATTATTCTTAAATGTTTTTTGATTCGGGTAAATCTCAAAAAGACCGACGTTCGTTCAACAAGAAAAGCATAATGCACCCAACTAAATATTTTGAGGTTAAATGTGACAGAAATAAATATTCCTGCTAAATTATAATCATAACATCCTTTTAAGATCGCGTTTATTTTTTTCACTTTCTGTAGAAAATCATTCCATATTCAATTTTGTAACACCTAGCTAGTAAGTTTTGTGACATTGCCACTTTTAGCAATTTAGCAGGTCAGCAGACGTTACCCACTATAATATCATGTCACCAAGTTTTTTTCTTTCTCTCAAGCTACTTAATAAAATTTGTAAGCTGCAACTTAGGGTACCCTTTTACGACTATACTTAACACTGAAAAAGTGCATAACAGTATTGAAAGTTAAAACTACGATAGGGCACAAGACTGACGAAAAAGTATATCACTTTCCTAGGGCAGTAAAATAAAAAAAGTTTCAGATCACATATTACATACACACATATTTCATGTTACATTACATATTAGATACATATTGTTGGCGGGTCGGCCTAATCTATGCTGCAAGATTAACCAAAAACATGTAACCTGTTTCTTTTTTGTAATACTGATACTAATACCTACCGATCTAAACTTGGTGGAGGTGAAGGATAGAAAAAGTCTAAACATAGTTTTTCGCGTCTTACTTTCGAGAGATCTGAATCAAACAGTGCGACGTTAAACAAATACTTTATAATGATATTCTTTATTTTTCAATACCTTGAGGATCACATACTACTTAAGACATTTAAAAGCACGATTATTTACATTTATATTGGTTTCTAGATCTACATTGACCGATAAAATCTCACTTGACCAACTTGTCTATGATTTAAGGAAAAGTGTCGGTCACAATAACCACATTTTTTTGCAACTGCAAGCAAATTTCGCATTCAAATACCAAATTATTCGGAAAGAATCGTCAATTTTGGAAATAGAATCCCAGACCAAACTGTCAGCTCCGTCGATTATTATTGAAGCGACATAAAATATATACAGCAAGTGTCATTACGGGGATAAAAGCCACACTATATACGTTTTAAGGATCGTTCAATTCTATAGAAGCTGTTGCTGGCAAACGATTTAATGTTTAAGTATCTGTGATTGCCGCGATTTCGAGCAAAGGGGGTTCAGCTTCCCCAATATACTACCGTACTGGAGAGAAGCTGAAGAGAATTTCCTTGGAACCAATTATCAGCAAACAAATTAAGTATTATTAACAATGATTACTATTTGCTTTCCCCCTCAGTGCCGCTGCGGAGTAATTTAATATTGATTTTAACTTGGAAAATGTCATTTTATTAACATAAATTTAAATCACAACATCCCTTATCTCATTAACTTTAAATTTCGACAGTTCGTTAAAAAGTCTAGATGTAGTTATTTAATAACTACCATAAGATAAAAGTATTTTTACCACAATCGTTTTACAAGTTCTCCCAGAAGATCTTAGTAACTTTAACTTCGAATAACCGCGTGAAATATATAATACATTTGAAGGGTCGTTAAGTTCTACAGGATTTTCAATGTATCTAAAATTTAAATAGCTATATTTGTCACAGTTTCGAGAGAAAGGAGTTTAACGTTCAAAACATATTGCTGTAATTGAGAAAAAATCTTTTAGATTAGGTTACAGCAAACAAATTAATTCAGTGTTATGAGATATAATTAGTATTTGTTATGATGTAAAAGGGAAAACTGCATAATATATAAATGATATTAAGAACAGGAATTAAAAAAATTATAAATTAAAACTTAGGCCGCCTTATTCCAAAACGAGGTCTAAAAATAGTACCGAGTTTAGTACCAGGTTTAAACCATGAACTATTAAAAACGTTATTACAAAACGAGGTTTGACGTTTGTCC
>NJDD01002524.1:212275-250587 GCA_002245505.1 Calephelis nemesis
CAAATTAGTCCAGCCGTTTAGAAATGATCGCTGAACATACATAAAAAAAAAAAAAATATCGCTACGAATTGATAACCTCCTCCTTTTTTTGAAGTCGGTTAAAAAGAGTAATAAATGTGAAGGAATGTCTGCAAGAATCGCAAAATTTGGCACTCCATACTCCCCGCCTATCTCGTAAGGAACTTAGTGAAGGTATGTATGTGTGTGTATGTGTCGAATTCTTGCAAATAAGTCATATAATAGACATTTGAGTGGTGTTATCACAGGATGAGTGTAATTATAAGCGTTGCTTTATAAAAAAATTAAACATCTATTTTTATATAAATTTTTATAGCAATTTCAATCTTATCGAATCTAGCTATGCATACTTAATAAATTGCGAAAGATAAATTTCAGAAATTTATATCAAAGAAATTTGACATTCTAAATGTTAAATAGCGTGTTTCAGTGATGCATATTTCTTAATAGGTTCAGATACTAATGTTTAAATGTTATAATACACTTTTACCACCTCTATTGTGAATGAAAATTTCCGTTTGTACGCGGCGGCTGAAACAAAATGTTCGCGAGCGCTGCGCCTGGGTCGACGTTCTTAGGGTTTTTTCCGTTCTTACGGACGGTACGCACGGAAAACGGATATAAGGTATTTTCCCGAATGGAAAAATTAAGAACGTGTGCTCCATTGTGAACATTTTGTTTAAAAGAAGAGCAATTTGGTTATTGCGGTTTCCTGAATAGGAAACCTAGCCAGGAAAAAGTATGTTCGTTTGCACGCGGCCTTAGTGGAAATATTCATATATAACGAAAAAGTACAAGAAAAGTGACGTAAATATATCACAAAAGCGGATTGCATGACATTTCTTTTTTTTTTCAAACAAAGAGGTTTTTTAATCAACGATACCCACAAAAGTAACAAAGAGACTTACTTACCTATATAGTATAACGTAAAGGTAAAGATGATTATTCAGAATCTTTTTGTTAAAAAGTCAAAAGGCTCAGTGAAACATTTAAATACCCTCAAATAGAAAATACTTTTATCATAAAAATATTTACTTAATAAATTAAATAAATGCAAATATTTTATTTACATGTTTATATTCATTCATTTGGCCGCCTCGTTGGTCGAGTGGCTAGCGTACACGCCTAACTACACCGATCAACCGCGAGGCTAGGGTTCGATTCCCGACGGGCGCAGGCATTTGTGTGATGAACATGTAGATGTCTGCATTTCCGGGTCTGAGTGTTTATTAAATTCATTCTGTTACATATTTAAGTATTTCTATGTATTAGTATCGTTGACTAACACCCACAACACAAGCATATAATTTGCTTACTTTGGGGTAAGATTCAATTTGTGTGACTTGGTCAGGGATATTTATTTATTTGATGATAATCTTTTGAGCTAAAGAGGATGAAAATCGTATGGTGAAATTTTTAATTTCCTTTTTTTCAATACGTCGATATCCAGGCTTGGGTTCAAATCCCCACTGAGTTTTTTTTTTAAATTTATAATTATAAATTAAGTATAGAATAAGAAATAAAAAAGTAAATAAAGACATTAAGTTTATTACAATAAAGATATTTTTTTACCTTAATCATTTCAAATTGACTTTTTGTAAGATATGAAGCGGAAATCATGTTTCTCTCGCCCATGAGTTTGTGAGCAGACCGTTTGTAGGTCGACACCCTAACCCCCAGTGGGCGGCAAACGGATTTTTAGGCTGCGTGTGTTAATATTATGTTCCCTTGCAATAACACATTGCTATGTACAATTATTGTGATTACCTAAGCCTGAGGGCCGCAATGTTTTTACAAGATATATCAATTTTTTCAACTTTTAATATTATGAGGTCTTTTAAGTAAAAACAGTTAGTTTACAAAATAGCACCTCGTGTATTTTTTAATGTTAAATAATTTAAAAAAGTAACAAGCGATTGATTTACAAAATTAATTCTCGGCGAAGGCAATAAAGGTATATAGGTAATAGTCTTGGTTGCCGGTTAGTTTGTTTTGCCGTTTCCCACACTACCATGCATTTGACACACACAAACAAATATATTGATAATAACGATAAAAGATCACAGATGCCTCACTTAAAAACTTCAGAAACAAAGTAGTTGGTCTTGAGAAAAGAAGATTTCGTCCTTATCAACAAGATATTAAAATTTATTATGGTCGAATTTCGACCAATGAGCGACCACTAGTATTCTTTAATAGTTCTCTATTAGTAGTAACCAACACGGAACAAATAATGTCTATTTTCAATATATTCCTCCTACAGAAAATCCTCTATTTGACCTAATGTGTAAGTAAAATGTAAGATATTAAATAGGGGCTCAACGCTGACGCTCTGAATATTAAATACTCTACAAAAACGAATTTCGCTGATGCAGACTGTAAACAAGGCGGGGAAGAGCTTGTTGAACGCTGTGCAAAAACCATGTGCTTCATATCAAATAGCAATATCATTACGGAGAGTACACATTTATTTTATTTCAGGTAAAGTTTATACTTTTGCTCATCAGATATTTACTTGTTAGGCTTATTCATAAACTACGATTTTGAAACCAAAGTTTTGCATAATTTTTACCAGTTTCCGCAACGCCACTCTATTTCAATTTAGTCTCTATCTGTTCAATTTGGCTCGGTTAAAGTTTGAGGTTCGGTTTTGTTAAAAAATCTAACCCGGACTTATGTTTAACAGTTGCCATGAATAGATAACACTAAAAAATCACTATGTCGGACTAAGTGATTTAATCTCTGGATTATGCCGCTTGTGGGCAATGGAGTAATTAATTACACATCACTGGTTTTCAAGCAATCGACAATTTATCTTCATGGTTGAAATTGTTATGTTTTTTTTTTTATTTAAGTAAATTAAGACTACTACTACAATACGGACTATTAATGCGAAAAAAAATCGGTTTACAAACGATAGAGAAATAAAGTTGTGTCACTGGCTTAATTTCAAATTTTCTTATTTTGGGGTTAAATTAAATGTGTAATTTGTCCAGGGATATTCATTTAATTATAAATAAATATAAGTATCGAACCTCCTCCTTTTTAAGTCGGTTAAAATGCATCTATACTAACATAAAATAATAAGAAATGTTTTGTTAGTACTCGAAGCTCCGTGATAGTTTTTTGGGAAACTTGAATTCTTTGATCTGATGCTACACAAATACGATAATCGCTCGTTCTGCATAGCTGTGAATAATAATAATTCATATTTGGGATGCCGGAGCCGGAAACCGTGTTGCCAACGGTTATTGGTTGGAATCAGCTTGAATATTCCCAAAGCGTTCATATTTACAGTATCCATTACACCACCACAAAGCTGTGAAATATTACATTTTCGTGCAATACATTTTTTGTCAGGATATGAATATAGGGCAACTACAACCAAGCAGATTATTAGTGACGAGCAACAGTTATTGTTTTACCAACACCATATTATTATCATTATTATTTATTGATATAACTGAAGCTTATTTCTTACCGCCAAGAAATCCGTCTACTTGAGACGTTGAATACTAAACACAAATATACTTAGTTAATAATAATTCTTGCATTACAAAGACGCAGTTACAACTCCCGACTTTGTCGCGTACCAAGTTATATTTATTTTATTAATTGTAGCCTATATTTAATTCTGGTGTATAAAATAAGTTAACCTGTTAAGTTTCATCCAAATCAGTGAAGTAGTTTATGCGTGAAAGTGCATACATCCTTACAAACTTTTGTGTTTCGTGTTCAACCATGGTAAGAGATAAACATGTCCTATAGACACCATAGATGTTATAGGCACGTCACTACCCTGCGGCCGGGGTTTTAGGCCTAATGTATGACCCTACCCATAGGACCAGAATCTGTCACTTTCACTATCTCGGCTGGAATAGGCAAGGTGGATTCTACTGTTCTATTCTATACAGAGCACCCGGCTAACATAAAAAAATGCACGTATGAAATAAAATGAAATTTCCAATGCAAAGAAACTTAAAAAGGACCCTTCGCAATATTAAACACCTAAAAATAATTGTTGCAGCAGCTGTCTGGTGTATGGCGTTAAGTACACGAATATTAACTTTACCCCAGGCGGTAATATCAGTAATTTGTGAGGAAATTCCAGACTTTGAAACTGCGGATTATAGGTACATATTTAATTAATTGCTTCTTGAAAATTACAAACAATACTTAAAAAATCCTTGTTCGCTGAAGCTTAATTACATAGTTAGAGTAAATGTGTTATAATAAAATGTTATTATCAATAAAAAAAAATACTTACTATTATTATCATCACTACTTTAAGTACTATTAATAATTGTAGATATTTATTTTCAACATGTTCAAGCCCAAGTCAGCTTAACAAAAGAAAGATTCATCGTAATATGAGTCTTCTCAGGTTGGCAACACACAAACTACTTGGATGTCTACAGGCCTGTATTTCTTTCTATAGCAAAATTCGTGTGCCTGTATGACTATATATTGAAAAAAATAAAAGATTAACTCTCCTCCTGAAACTACAAATTAAAATGAAATGTTCAAAAATATTTCGTCTTCATTAAATAGCTCACTATCCGCATCCACCACTCTAGACTACGGACAAACCGAGTCCTGGCAGCGGAAAAATAACGTTACTTTTTTAACTTAAAAGGGTTTACTCGAAAAATTTATTGCATGTCTATAAGCCCGAGCAGTTTTAATATCGGGGAAAAACAAGTCAAAATGAAACCCGTTTTTAAAATTTTTCCGTACTACAAGTAGCCGGTAGTAATTTCGATAAGTTTTAAGTTTCTATTTATATATTTCTCAAAGCGGTTTACTACTACAGTTTACGCTTAAAGATAAAATATTTTACCGAAGCATAAACATTATAAAAAAGCATTTTTATGCCAGGGCAATTCAGTTTTTTTTTTCTATATCGTTTTGTTTAAATTATGTCTTGTACATTGGTTGCATGTATTTAATTTAAACTAGTGGTCGCCCGTTGGTCGAAATACGACCATAATAAATTTTAATATCTTATTGATACGAACGCCATCTTTATTTCTTAAGATCAACTACTTTGTTTAAAAAATTTTTAGTGCGCCACCTGTGATCTTTTATCGTTATCATCAATTATTTGTTTGTGTGTGTCAAATGCATGGTAGTGCGGGTAATGTTTTATTTATTGATTTAATGTTCTTTATAAGCATGACTATTGAAAAATATTAGCGTTCTGCACATAAACTAAGTGTGCTAAATTTTATGCTCCTGTGTCCGCGCAATTTTCGTAAAAAGAGGTCAAAAGTTTTTGCTTCACATATTAATTAATATATAGATAACTGAATTATTATGCAATATTGCCTGCCCCGTGTTGGTTCAGGTCGTCTGTGTAGAAAAGACTATCTGCCTTTCCGCCTGGCACATCGTTAGAGGCGAACTAAGGTTAAATGTGACACTGGCCACTGGAGACAGAGTGCTGTATAGCAATTTGCGTGGGTAGAGGTTTACAGCATCACCTATTTCTGCGGCCGTAATGACAGTTATCGCGTTGGGAGGGTAGACTAGCTGCCATACTCGCACAATGTACCTTAAATCCCGGCCACGAGACAACGACGCACCTATAATAGTTTCTATAGGACGCTGTCTACAGGTGCTGTCTCTTGCCCTCAAAGGAGAGCCTTGTTTTTATTCACTGTCTAGCGCCATTAAAAGTGCTACTTCCGTACAAACCCAACTGAAATGGATGCTTTGTTAAATGTCAATAAAAATAAACATAAAAATTTATTAAAAGATTAATTTCCTAAAACGAAAACCATGTACAGAACTGAAACGAATGAAACTGATTTACTACAACCAAGCCAGAAAACAATAAAATATTTTGCAAATTAACAAAAAAGTGTGCAGGTTTATAACATATTGCTACAGTAATGTTACTTGGGCAAATTAATATTTCAAGCAGCAGCAGACAGACTTGACACATCGTTTAATTGGAAAATAAGTAAAATAAAACCGCCTTGTCGGTCGAGAAGTTAGCATACAAGACTAACGTCACCTGCGATTCGCAAGGCTCGCGTTCGATGTCCAACAGGGACATTATTGTAAACGTCAGTATTTTTGTCTAATTAAACTTTTTAGTATCAATACATATTATAAAACAAAGTCCCCCGCCGCGTCTGTCTATCTGTTCACGATTTACTCGAAAAGTACTGAACGGATTTTCATTCGGTTTTCAACAATAGATAGAACAATTCTTGAGAAAGGTTTTAGTGTATAGTAAGTTAATGTTTTGTACAAACCAACGATATTACAACGATATTAGTTCAATATGTCGACAAAAAATAAGCCGATCGGGAGCTTTAATAACCCTCAATAACCGTTTTTTGCGTTTACTTAAAACAGTAAAATGAAGGGCTACTTTAGAACATATTTTTAACAATACAGTATTAACCATTAATCAAATAAATGTATTAGATACGCTATGCCTGTAATGTAGATAAAAATTGCCTTTACACTATCAGAAAAAAATTAACAGCTAATGAGTTATCAAAAAGTTAAAATCTCCGGGCGCAAAATTAAATATCGTTGAATTTTATTCTTGAATAACCGAAGCGAAGCGAGGGCGGGCAGCCAGTCTTATATATTTTTATATATATAATTCTTCTGTGAGTGAGTATGTCACTGAACTCCTTCTAGACGACTGGACCGATGTCGATGAAACTTTTTGTATGTGTTCTAGGGTATTCGAGAATGGTTTAGATTCACAATTTGGTCCACTGGACTAGGAATGTTTCTTTTAATTATTTTTTTAATAATAAGTAGTTGTTGATTTTAGAATGTTTCACATCGGATCCGACAGACTGCGCTACTGTCTAAGCATTAATGTCAAGCGATACGAAGTTTGCTGGGTCAGCTAGTAATTCTATATATTTGTATCGTTCACTATCAGCCCTACAACAAGCATTATATTATTTACAAACTTTGAGGTTCGATAAATTCGAAAATGCCCGAGCCCGAGAAATCAGACAATTTTTTTATGTTTTAATTGTTATACAATAGCAATTATTGCTATCAAGCCTCGTAACCAATTAAATAAAATATTTTTTTGTACAGGTTTCTGATGTATATAAAATATTTATACAATACTAGAGGCCCGGTATGTGCTTCGCTACGTATATGACCGCATGAATGACATAACACAACAAACGAAAAAAGAAAAAAAACAACTGAAAAAGTTTCAATATGACAGCACAATCCTCATCTGAAAAAAGTTGGACTGAAAAATACCCATAAACAAAATGATGAGCCATTTATATTACATACAATACATACATTTATATTACATATTTATTTTGGTACAAAAAAAATAATAAATGAAGAACCACTAAACCATCTACTAAATAGTCCGAACAAGGCCTAAACATTTGGTTTGGATAGGTGAGCCCGTTCTTGAGTTATAAAATTACGAAACACGAACAGTGGCATTGATTTTCAAATACATATATTATATAAATTCCGTAGCTACACTCGGCGCTGAAACAATTGTGCCATATGTAAAATGTGTGGAAGTACTTCGTAAGTGAAAATGGTCAAGTATGAATCAGTCAAGGGGCGGCGTCTCGAGACTGAAGCGGAGGCGAGCGGCGCTCCGGAAGCCGGAAGCGAAACCTACTTTCACGCTTCACACTGACAGACGCATTTAATAAAACATCAAAATGTCACGGACCAGTAATGAGCTAAAAGTAAAATCATTTATACATCTGATGGAATTTTAAAGACTACGTTGTACTACAAAAAAATATAAACACTCGTTAATAATATAATAATAATATAGATAATTTAATTTTAACCAATATTGTCCATGTTCATTTTATTGGTTGGGTGTAACCATGGCCTATATGAATAAATTTTAGACAGATTGCTAAAGTCTCTAATTCGTAAGAGTGGTACCTGCATTCCGGGCCATGAGTGACTTTACTAAAATAGATGACTTCATGCTTAGCACCATCCGTCTTCTTCTGCAACAATACCGCGCCATAACCAATACTATTGGCATCGGTATGTACATTGGTCAACAGAGTGGGGACCAAAATAGACAAAACTGGAGTGGTAGTAACAGTTGTTGCCGGACTTGTTTGACATTACGAGGAGAAGAGGCATTGACCAAGATGTTGACCAAATACCATAGATGTTGTAGGTGCGTCCTTGTCCTGTGGTCGGGGTGTTAGACCAATTGTGCAAATCTACCGGCTACCCTACCCCCGCTACTACCCGGAAACTGGAGCATGGCATAGTCAATATGGAGACAGGAAAAGGTAAAGCGGTGGATCACTACAAGAACAAGTTGCTGATCAGCACTCTAACACCTATAGTATTGTTGGTAATGACCCATTCTGCCTTTGCTCGACTCTTACGAGCTGCCAGGCAAGACAACATAAGGTCTATTCGCTATCTCTCTAGAGGAAACTGTTCAACGGAGGTAAAAGCGATTACTTAAATATTACAAGCGACACTCGAATTGTATTTATTTTTATAGATGTATAGATGCAGATTAATATTTTTACTTTTACTAGCCTGCTATGGCGCCTTCAACTGGCGCGACAAAAATACCTATATTTTACAATTAAAAGTTTGCTTTAACGCACGCTGCACCTAGTTTATTACCTAAACTTGCTTAAATACTTTACTCTTACTCATACACCTACACACACACGCACTCTCGTGTTTTAGGTTCAGAAGTGTTCTAGTACCAGTAACATTATATTTTGTGTACAATATGTTCAATGTAAAACTACATTTCCTGTACAATTTTATAATAAGAATATAAATAATCAAATTATTTTTCTTTCGCAATATGTCTAAGTCTAAACTGAAATATTATTTTACGGAGATAATAGGCTTGACGATACTTAATACTTAGTGAGGACACTATAGAACACACAGTTCAAGATACTAACCAAACATAGACGGGTTACTTGTATTTCAACAGAGAATAGAAAATGACAAAGCTCTATTGTCCTGAAGATTCCTCTGTGAATACTATACGAGTTTGTAAATAGGACTTGTGAAACGTTTACATGAAAAGATACCAAAATGTAAGGAAGCAGAAATTCCTCGGACGCTTTCAGAAAATCATACAAATTGATAGTCAGTCATGCTTCAACCGAAGAACTGATAGAATTAAAGGCCAACAATCGGATAGTTATCCGGATATGTCATAAGTAAATACCACATTATATGCAACCATAGAAAGCTTGAAATATGCATGCAAATATGCATGAAAAATGCTTGAAATATGCACAAAAACTGACAGAATATGCAACAACAAATGAGTATTTTTTTGGTTTGTATATTATTCCTTTAGATAAAAGTTTATTGACAGTAAAAACTTGTCTTGTTTATTGACAGTAAAAAAAAAGTTTTACTTTATTAAGTATGTAAAGATACATACTATATAATTTTGTTGTTTTTTAATATAATAAAAAATCTGTAAAGTTTTAGAGTAGCGTTAACAATGAAAGCAATAACATGGATAATAGGTGGGAGGAAGGAGTAGTGCATTTTATTATCGTTACAATACAAAAGTCGAGCGGCAGCTGAGCGCTCGAAAAATACTGTAAATTATGGCGATAATAATATCCATCATCACTAGATCTTAGGAAAAATATGCTATATGAATATGTATATCTGCAATTGCATGCTATCCGGTATCTTGTCATAAATTACTTTCGTCCACAAAAGACTTTATACAAGTTATAAGTTTTTAACACAAAATATATTTTTGTAGCAAGCAGTTGTGCATATTTTTAATAGCCATTTCCAGCACCATACCTTGATTGTTAAAAAGCTGAAATTTTCACAAATGATGTATTTCCATTGCCGCTATAACAACAAATACTAAAAATTAAAAAATATATATTAAGGGGGGGGTGGGCCTATACAACAAACGTGTTTTTTTCGTATTTTTTGCTCATATTTTAAACGGTAACAGGTAGACGCTTCAAAATTTCACAGAATATAAACTTGTACATTACCTTTCAAAATAAATAATGAAATAACAATAAAGGAAACATTAAAGGGCCCCCTTACAGGGTCCCATACAACAAAAGCATTTTTAATAGATAGGTGATAAAACGGAACCCTTTGTGCGCGAGTCTGACTCGCACATGGCCGGTTTTTTCTATTTTTTTGAACATTATTGTAAATCAATATGATTCCTTAGACACAATTCTACCCCTATTAGGTAGCGATGAATACTTTTTTTACAAAGTAGCCTATGTTTGATCGCGTTAATGAACTACGACCTACTTTACATTTCTCATGTCTGTTTTTCATGAGACCCCTTACATAAACAGGATAAAATGTCCTTTAACTTTATTCAGAGCATAGAGCACCTGCCAGTCAAAATCCATAACGAGCGGGCAAGTGAATTTGGCGTGAATCGCAGAATAAAACTCCAAAAATGTTGAAAATGTATTCTAACGCCTATTTCTATTATATATCTTTAATGTACAGAATTCACATTTCTACAGTTCTTTAATATGTAAATAAGTACATGTGTAGTGTCATAAATTAAGTAAGTTTCAAATAAAGTGTATCACCGAATTTAGAGTTTGGACGAGTGTATTGGATAATTACACGGGTGCAAGCAAGGGTTGTTTTCCGCTCATATCTTTGTATCTTAGAAAAAAAATCTCTATTAAAATCGTCAACAGCAATGAGATGCGATTAATTAGGGATTCTTTTGGGATAGTGAATCTTAAAAGAGATAATATTGTGATTCGTGACTGTCGTACAATTGTTACGTTTGGTGTGGTCGGGTTTTTATTCAATAAAGCGCTTGTAATACATTCAATTTCAGCAAGCCCAGGGGTAAATGATCACTTATTGGTAACCGCTGGCCTTCATAGAAAATTGCATACTACGGCGACAACCTTGCCATCTATAGAGGGTATTCATCAAACGGAAAGTCATCTCCTGCCGTCAAAAGAAAAAAACGTCTCTCTATAATTGCTACCTAGTTTTTTTTATGATATTGGAAGGCAAAATAGCAGACGGATTTCCTGGTGGTAAGAAATTCACATTGCCTAGAGACACCAAAGGTGGTAATGGTGCGTTGCCAACCTGAGGCCAGGATGTTAGGCCTTGAACAAAAGTAAGTTTACCGGCTAACTTACCCTCCGAACCGGAACACGTCATGACGTTATGGCGGCAGGAATAGGTAAGGCGGTGGTACCTACCGATCTAGGTGAGTCACTGCGAAACTCTACCACCTAGTCAGATGTCACGGTGTTAGTGATGGTAGGCCTATGCTCGCCTTTTACGAGCTGCCTGGCACAGGAAGGCAGATAGTCTATTCTGTTAAGAAGCCCGAACCAAGAGGGGGATAAAAATGTAATGTATGTAAATGTATAAACTGTTAACAATATCATCGTGTCGTGTTGACGACTTTGTATTACGAACAGGCACCCCGCATATTGTGAACGTTCAGATCGATGACCGGGCCAATATTTAATTAAAACTGTCCTTTTGAGTTCGTAATCACTTTTAATGTTATAATACATTATCCCGGCAATTCACTTGTGAGATCTTGTCTATGTGTTTAATACCAATACTGTTTCATGAACGTTACTTCTGGATACTGTAATTTTCATAACAGAGGAAAACCTTTTAATAAAAATATTTCGATTCTGTTCCGTTGCCATAAGTATCACCAACGTCTAAAATGCTACTGTCATTTGTTCCTAGGATTTATAGGTACTTCTAATCATATAATAGCACAGTTGAGTAAAAACTGAACCGTTTGCAGGATCTCAGATTTTCGGGTCCTATTTCGATATTCCTATTTCATAAGTGAAGATACTTATGAATTAGACATGTTTCATGCTATCTACGTATCCACAGCTACACTATCGTACCAAGATGTAATATGGAAAAGCAACGGAACGTTTCAAAATCGTTGCTACAAAATATAATTCAGGCATCATAATTTATATATAATTTTTTTTTATGTTGTGAAAATACATGTTATTTGTTAGCGAACGGACGGAATTCAGGTCTTCGACAAGCCCTTTAAGGTTATACAGCAATATATACCTACAGCTATATTAATTAGGTACGTGTCCGTGATAAACTCTGAAACTAGGTAATAAAACCGATTTTGATAAAATTTCATAACTTTCTATAATTTGGTACAACTTATCATATTGTGATAATTTTAATTTTAAAATCGCAACGGGATCCAGCGAGAATGCTTAGATAGTTTCAAAATAGATGCGTAGCCCGGGCAAATGCTAGTAAACTATTCTAATATGACCTATCAATATTACCATTTTTTGCATACAAAATGTTACCAGGAAATTAAATATATTAATAAACATAGAAGAGGAAAGCCTACCCTATAAGTACAAAGAGAGAAATTATAAATCATTATTGTCTCATACCTAAATCAAATCCCAAAACCTGATACCGTAACAGTATACTGCATAAAATATTTTTTTTAACATGAAATACATAGCAAAAGCTAGCTTCAATATATATTTTGTAGAAGGCTTACGCCGCTGCTGGAGTGTAAGGCCTGGAGAAATTTCTAATTAGCACTAATGGAACGCGCGTTCATCTAGAGGTAACAGAGAGCGGGTACACCGCCGTTTGCCAGGATTTATTAATTTTACGCTGAGCAGGATTATTGGGACACTGGCCTATTCCATTAGCGATGGGGGAAGGGGTTGTCAGGAGTCTATTTACGCAACATTAGATTTTGCTCAGGTGCACGGATGTGACGAACCCACCGCCCTTTAGTAAAGTAACGTAGAAATTGTTTCAAATAACTGAATTAGTTACCTAGAGCAGTCAGTCACACTTGACCAGTGATACCTAAACTTTACAACACAATTTGCCAGATTATGAGATATATAAATAATAATAAATATCCCTAGACAAATTACACAAATTGAATCTAACCCCAAAGTAAGCAAATTGTATGCTTGTGTTATGGGTGTTAGTCAACGATACTATTACATAGAAATACTTAAATAGATACCAGAATAAATTTAATAAACACCCAGACCCGGAAATGCAGACATCTAAATGTTCATCATACAAATTCCTGCCCCCGTTGGGAATCGAACCCAAGCCTCGCGGTTCGTCGATGATGCAGTTAGGCGAGTACGCTAGCCACTCGACCAACGAGGCGGTCGAAATATAGATAGACGGGTCCTTGCTACTAGTGTTATGCAGTCTATTATCTATTTAGATTGTAAAGCATGTGTAAGGCATGTGGACGGCAACATATCGCCTTGGTTTGATGTCAACATTGGCGACAAGCAGGGCTGTGTGCTGTCGGCACGCTTGTTTATTTTATATTTGGAAAAACCGTGGATGTAGAGAAGAGAGTGTGTGCAGGAAGTAATGTGCATGGAGCGTTGGGTTCAAATCATAATATATTTATTCAATTATGTTATTTCAAAGCGAGGTTTTGAGTCAAAAAGCTAGACTCGCTTTGCATAATTCTGTGCTTATCAAATGTCATTGTATGGAAGCGCGAGTTGGGTATGTCAGAAAAAGCATAAAAGTAGGATAAATGCGGTAAAAATAAAATTTGTGGTGAAAATTTGTAGTGTAACGCTCGCTGACCGCATTTGTACCAGTGAGATCCGAGAAAGAGTGGGATTGAAAGAAAGTTAAAATGCGAAAGGGCATGCTCCGCTGGTTCGGTCTTGTGAAAAGAATTACAGATCAAAGATTGACAAAGCAGATATACAATACGAATGTGGATGGATGTAGGTACCCGGGGAGACCAAGGTTGGCGTTCCACGATCAGATCACTCGGATATTATCCGAGGGTGGTGGTCTCCGGAACCGGCTTGTTTGTATGAAAATGATAATGAATGTGAAGGAAGTCAGACAGGTTTGTCAAGATCACGAGATCTGGCACTTGGTACTCTCTGCCTACCTCTGAAGGGATTTGGCGTATAAGATATGTAACATGCTTACCATCAGGAGAGCCGTATGTTTGTTCCTTTAAAGAAATCTATATATATGTATGTTAGATTTCTTTAAAGGAACAAAAAAACTCTCCTGATGGTAAGAGGAACCATAAATATTATAGGTACGTCTCTGTTCTGAGATCGGGGTGTTAGGCCGGCTACCCTACCCTCCGGACCAAAACAAGTGACGTTGTCATTATGGAGGAAAAAATAATCAAGAAAGAGGATCCTTATAAGGGCAAATTGATGCACAGCACTCCATCATCAGTGAAAGTAATTTGCTTGGTACATATTATAATGGAATATACAAGTAATGAATGTGGACAATTGTAGTTGTGTCATTTCCTCTCACTTTAAACTCTGTCAGAAGAAGTTTACATTCTATTTTGGATAATTAATTTATTCAACCGGATAATTAACTCGTCAGCTGGCGTTTTTAACGCTCTCATGCTCCACCTTGCATTGGATCAGCTGACGACCTTTCCACCACCATAAAGCCGTAATAGCATGACACTGTCATCTGCCACATTTTCCAGCGAGAGGAAATCACTGAACGCCATTTTTTTGGATGTTTGTATTACCAGACGACGGCTTTACGGCCGGCTGACTTTTTTTTTATATTCAATTGCGTTAACTATCTCTTTACAAATTTGGAAATCATTGAAAACAATTCTAATTGTTAAGGGATTGAGAGGCTGCTGTTTCCCTTCTACCCACACCCCATGAAGCTGTCTTTCAACTTACATATTACCTCTGAAGCATTTCAGGAGTAATAAATTGAAAGGAAATTGGTCCGGAAAACCTGTTGTTGGCTCACTCTATAAATATTAGTAAGAAGAATAATAATGTTCTGAATACGTTTTTACGAATACGAAGTTTTACAAATAGTTTTTGTGACACGACTCACGAAACTATTAATTATTAGCCGACCGTGGGAAGTTCGTTCACTTGGCAATCCATAGCCATACTCTGCCTATCGTGCAGGCGACTTGGCGTAATGATATGTGTGTGAGATAACCTGTACGTTCAAATGTTTCTCTACGTTCCGGATTGGAAATTATTTGGTCACTTTATACTGAGTGTTGTTATGTCTGTAACTTTGAAACTACAAAACTTGTAACTAGGCAATGGCAATACTTACGGGACAATCTGTAAGGCACATACTACCAATCAAAAAACGAATTAATAAAATCGGACAACGCGCTTTAATAAAATCGACCAATTTATGTTTCGACTTTTATCCTTCTCTCACGGGAACTCCCTAGGAACATAGAATAACTAACAGCCAAATTTCGTTATGATCGGTTTAGTAGATACGGCGAGAATCGCATTCTTGATACAGACAGACGGACGAACGGATAAAAATTCTACAAATGTAATCCATTGTCCCTTCTTGGTCGCTTGCGCCTATTTTTTTTAAATATCTTCGCTCTCTTTCTTCTACAGTTGTATTATAAGTAAAGATACAGATTAAACTTTGTTTATCTATTCGGCTGTAGTATCAGCTCGTAATCAGCTCTTTCGTTTCCATGAAAAGCTGTTTTATTTCCAAGGGGGTAATTGACGCCAGTTTAAAAATAAATTCAGGTTTTATCCGATGGTGGTGTTTAGTCTGCGAAAGTAGCGTGTTTGTACAAAAATAGTTATGAATGTGGAGGAAGCCAGGCAGTTTGACACTCGATTCTTTCTGCCTAACCCTTAAGAGACATGTAAATGTGTGTGTTTGTTAAAAATTAAAAATGCAATGACTGTTTTAATTGATGAAATTGTATATCTTGGTAGTGCTTCAAGCAGAGATGGAAGAAACACTACGGACGTAAAAAAGGAGAGTGTGTGCAGGAAAAGTGTGAATGTAGAGCTTAGAATAAGTATATGCTAACCTTAACCCAACATGGTTGTATGGAAACGAAGTTAAATATGCCAGAAAAAGCATGAGAGTACAATAAGTACGATCGCAATGAGAGCGCTACCGAAAATCTGTAGGGTAACGCTGGCTGTGAGGTAGTGGACCAAGGCAAATTGCTGCACGGTATTCTAGCAACCAGTGACTTTATTATTAATAGTAGTAATAGTAGAGTTTAGATTAGTACCACCGCTTTACCTATTCCTGCCGCTATAACGTCATGACGTATTCCGGTTCGGAGGGTAAGGTAGCCGGTAAACTTACTTTTGCTCGAGGCCTAACATTCCGGCCTCAGGTTGGCAGCGCACAATTACCACCTTTGGAGTCTCTAGACGGCGTGAATTTCTTAACATCAGGAAATCCGTTTGCTTGTTTGCCTTCCAGTATCATAAAAAAAACATTTAACATATTCTAATTAATGTACAGTAGATTTATGGAGTTTTATACAAAACGCAGTAATAGAAAGGCCTTTAAACTTTATCAGGCTTATAAAATTTTACCTAAAACAAGGACTTCTTCCTTTGTTCGTTACATTATTATGCGAAGTCTCAGACTACAAAGTGCAGACAGATTGCTATAACCCGATGCTACGTAGGCATATTGAATATCGGTCTCGTATCGATCCTTATGTATTTCTTACAAGCTTTCCGACCGGCTTCACACCACTGACGCTGATCATTGTTATTATATTAGTAAATATAAATACACGTGTATAATGTGACGAATAAGGTCTGTGTTTCCGGGTCTGGGCGTTTATTAAGGGCCTAGTACACCAATTTGAAAATAACCATCGTTTAGTTAACCATTGATTTAACAATTTTAAAACCCTTAGCTTTTTTTAGTGTTTAAAAAACAATTTGTTTGGCATAAAGAAGATGACAAGATAATCAATGGCTAAACCACCTCGGCTAGTATAAGTTAAACAGTCGTTTAAGACACATGACCGATGTTAAGTCTATGGCGAAAAGAAAATTTAATATAAAACGTCGTATAAGTACTATATAACGGACCGATTAAAATATAGCCATCTGTTGGTGAACTCGGGTCTGTATTTCATTGTTTTAATATTGCTGTTTAATACCCGTGACACAAGTGTAACATAATTTGCTTACTTTGAGGATAGATCAAATTGGTGTAATTTGTCTAGGGCAATTTCTAATTTATTTGTAATGACAGCGGACGAAGTAATAGACATATTTGATATATTCCATCATCGACGCTTAGTAAAACTTTTATCACTTGCAATTTATTATTATTTAACAATCCTACCAGTTCAGGGCAGGTTCAGGGCTAGGTAATAGTCCAAGATCCCAGGGCCGCCAGACGTCACGTATTTTCTGACGGATCAAATGTGGACGATTGAGTAGTGTTAGTATGTACTATGATCGTATGCCTACCTGCTAGCTTGGTCAAACGGCCAATTTCCAGGTATCAGGTAATCAAGGTACATAAAAACATTACTTACTTCACGTAAATTCTCATGGCTGATTTTCATAAATGTTTTCGAGTGTATAGTTAGAAATAAATCTTCAATACTCCCAGACACTTTCCGTCGGCCATGTTGCTTGGCAGACGCTTTAAGGGTCTAAAAATAGTTGGTTAACTTCACGTAAATTCTGACGCTCCATTTTTATATAAGTTCATCCGACAACTATTTTAAAACCTTTGACAAGAAGACAGACCGATCCAAGGGGCCAATCATCGCCTAAACTAAATTTTAATATCTCTGTGAGTGGGAGCGCGAGAGCATTATCTACGCGCATGAGACTGAGAAAGACAGACTGCGCTGTTAAG
This sequence comes from Calephelis nemesis, assembly GCA_002245505.1. NCBI lineage: Eukaryota > Metazoa > Arthropoda > Insecta > Lepidoptera > Riodinidae > Calephelis > Calephelis nemesis. The sequence goes on from NJDD01002524.1 coordinate 229,943, forward strand.
GCCATAAAAATTACTTGAATAGATATTTTATAATTTATAGAACTTTTACAATTTACAATAAATAATACTGAAGTTAGCCGAAATTTTTTTTTCTATTTATTAATTAGAAATAAAAAATATTTTTATATAATATTTAAATAATAAGTAAGATTTAATAAGTAAGAAAATATTTAAACTGTAAGTTACTGGCATCGAATTTCTTAAATTCTTTCGATTGAATACTTCATTTATATCAGATACCAGGTATGTATTAATAAACAACTATAGTCTGGCAGCATGTAAATCAATTATTCCAGGAACGTTGTAAACATCACAGACAAATTTTTGTATTATGTTGAATACACGTTCTTCTTCATCTACATCACCAACAAAATTTTATTTTTATTTTATTTTTTTATTTTATTTAAAAATGATATTAATTAAAAATAATTAGTAAAAAAATAAAGTAAATTAGCTGACATCTAAAAATTTTTAAAACTTTTTTAATTGATAAAATTATTTAAAAAAAATTTCATTTGTAAAAAAAATTTAAAAACTTTAAGTGTTATTTTAAAAAAATATTTTTTATTTTTAATTAATAAATAGAAAATAAAAATTAAGAATGTCGGCATACTTTAGTATTATTTATTATATGTCATTTTTTTAAAATTTTTGTTGCCATAATTTACTTGTCAACAAAAGGTCACAAAATTATAAAATATCTGTTTAAGTAATTTTCATGCCCTTAACAGCGCAGTCGGTCTCACTCAGTATCATGCGCGTAGATAATGCTCTCACGCTCCCACTCACAGAGATATTAAAATTTAGTTTAGAGGACGATTAGCCCCTTGGATCGGTCTGTCTTCTTGTCAAAAGTTTTAAAATAGTTGTCGGATGAACCTATATAAAAATGGAGCGTCAGAATTTACGTGAAGTGAACTAATTATTTTGAGACCCTTAAGGCGTCTGCCAAACAAAATGGCCGATGGAAAGTGTCTGGGAGTATTGACAATTTATTTCTAACTATACACTCGAAAACATTTATGAAAATCAGCCATGAGAATTTACGTGAAGTAAGTAATGTTTTATGTACCTTGATTACCTGATACCTGGAAATTGGCCGTTTGACCAAGCTAGCAGGTAGGCATACGATCATAATACATACTAACACTACTCAATCGTCCACATTTGATCCGTCAGAAAATACGTGACGTCTGGCGGCCCTGGGATCTTGCTCTATAAATATAGTTAGTTTTAGAATACTGCTGTATAAAACAAAACCGCTAGGCCATTTTAATAATACCTAATAGATTAAAAAGTAATATGTGAAACAGTACAAAAGTTTCTACATTAAAAAATATGCTTTTAACCGCGGCTTCACCAGCTTTGAAGTCATTCAAAAGTGTCCTATATTACTTTTAAAACCTCCAAGAATATGTGTACAAAGATTCATGATGATGCAACCAAATTTACATTTGCATTAACGATAATAGCAGCGTTTAGATAAGTGTGATAATGAAATGTATGTGTGTAAGATAATCGTGGTTTTAAAAGTTAGTTTAATATTAGTACTTTTTTTGTAAAATTTTCAACATTTTGTACAAAAAAACGTTGATGAACTTGATACAGGATTTAACTCTACTGGCTTCACCTTGTTCTGAAGGCTATTTGTTTGTCTGAGTGTCTACAGATTGAAAGTCTGTCTTAAATGAAAGAAAGTGAATTGGAAAAGAATAAACATATTATATTGTGTTATACCTATTAAAATGCTACGGAATTCAAAAAACTGACGTAATAAATGAAATTGATTTCTAAATTTAAGACATTTGAACTGTAAAGGATATTATATTAAATTGTTATTGAAAGGGTAATTTTAAATAAACTCAGTCATGCCCGCCAATGTATAAAAGTTTGACGTTCATTTACATAATTGAAATAATCACGATTGATGAAAAACGAGGCTCTGGGAAAACAGGGGAAGTTTAGAGACCCAGCATTCGAGGATTTTAATTATGTGTTAAATTAGAAATGGTTGTTTTAATATTTATTTTTTATAACATATAAAGTTCCGCTTTATACAATCGTTGGTTTACAAGTTATTTAAAACGTCTTTGTTATTTCCTGTTACATTTTCGAAATAAAAAGATACTTAACGTGCTCATAAATTTTATACCCAATAGAAGCTGTATGATTTGTTATAGCATTATAATAACAAAGTAGTTGGAAGCTAAAACACCGAATAATGAATTACGTAGTCATACGAGTATCGGAACACGGTATTTAGGTATTCAGGAAGGTTATTTACCCCGGCTTACGGGTTCACATATGAATGCCCTGCACACACGATTCCTATTGAGGCGTGCGCAATCCTGGCCAGTAAACAAGGCCCTTTCATCCTGAACACGTTACCTATTAACCTACTGCCAACTTGATACAGTTAAAAGGGTTCGCTGGTCATCTGTGCTACGTTTAAAATAAGTAGTCGGAGATTTTCTTAAAAACATTAGGAGGTATAGGTGTTACAACTCACAAAGGCAAGCAGACTTTACTTTTATAAACCTAATAATTACTAAAATGCGTATTTTTATAATTATTTGCCAACAGTTTTATACAAACATAAGTGAAAATCCCCTCGCTTTTGTTAGTATGTACAAGAACTTTTTGTGTCACATTTTACTCCGTTCAAATAAATATTTAAATCAAAATGCATTTCTGAACATTGCATATCTGAGATAAAGTAGTTCTAGTAGTAACACTGTGCAGAAAAAACAGGATCTGAATCTCCCAGCAAGAGGTAGAAAATAATTTGAGGTTAACACAAGAAATGTTCAAATAAAATAAGCAGATTTTAATTTTGGACGTAAAAAGGTTATATGACTTTTTTCCTGCGTTTTAAGTTTTAGGGATGAACGTAACTAAAAGCAGGAGAGCAAACCTCTCCGACTAACCAACAATATTACATAAATAAATACAAAATATATTCTTTATCATCAAATATATTATTTACAATCAACAAGGAATATACATCAATTACCTCGTCGTTTGTCAAAAAATTTTGACCTCCCAAGTATTTTTTAGGTGAGGGAACATATAGAAGTCAGACGGTGCGAGATCAGTTGAAGAAAGCGGGTGCCGGTAATAGTTCAAAGCCACAATTGTGGATTTCAGCCATTGATTGCATAGACGTGTGAACACGGACGCTATCTTAATGAAACAGGACTTTTCTTTTGAGCATTTCTGGACGTTTTTCTTTTATTTCCTCTCGCAAACAACATTGTAAGACTCAGCAGTAATCAGAGTTTATATTCTAACCCCTTCCAAACCTTATTGGGTGGTGATGAATCGGGTGTTCTCCATTGTTTTGATTGTTGTTTTGTTTCTAGCATAAAATAATGATTTTGGTCTTTTGCTACAGAACTCTAAAAGCGTGGGATTCAGGGCGAGTCGGTGGCTTTACTACACAACCTACCTAGACTACTGTCGCATCTATCTATCTATCGCATCATGTCTGCGCCAAAAATAAAGAGATAAAAAAATCTTGAAGACTTAGTGCTCTTAAAGAAACTACTGAAGATTAATTTGTAATAAGTAAACAGTTCACTAGCTACAATCACGAATGTAATAAAGTTCTTAATACTAGTGAGTACTTAGCACTACTGACTTCAATCAGAATTTGAAGTTTAATATTAAGTTCTCCCCGAGGCGATAGCGTTGCCTTCAGAAACTTTAGCAGTTCATTAACAAGCTACACTTTATTTAGAATTGAATGGAAACTACAAAAGTATGACATAAAGCAGACAGACTTTCTTGTTTACAGTACGGTGAAAAATGTAAAAACCTCGCGGTTAGCAACATACTAGCCATTTAAAAAAAACACTCCTGTAACAAAAACATGACACATGCAGAATATCAAAACCTATAAAAAACCTAAAAGCTGTGATCAATAAAAAAGGCGATCTTCGGAATTCTTTAATGTTTTAAGGTCACTAGGAAAGCAATGTAAATAAATCGCTAGAATTTTGTTCAAAAGTACAAAACCAAACAAATGCGATTCCTATTTACAATTTTCATGAAATCGTGATACAAGAGTAATCCTACAGGCCTAGTTCAATATTCAAAATGGGTGAAGCCAAGAAAGGGGCACTAGATGTAATTTTATAAGCAATATCACTGAAGCAATATCACTAAATATGTGTAAAAAAGGAGTATTGCGGGAAAGCAACCCTGAATGAAATAATATTGATTTCACATGTGAATTGCGAAACCTAATAACTGCCTCAATGAAGTCTACAGAATCTTATGCCAAATATAAACGCGATTTTCCTACAATATCACTTAACGTAACATGCAAAAAGTTATGTTTGTTAATTAGTTGTGCCTACACTGAGCGAATTATTCATTATATTAAACTAGTATGTGATAGCCCGCCTTACGTTCCATGCACTATAGTAATGAATCAAAATAAATAATTATATCAAAAGTAAAATTAATATTTAGGATAACACATAAATATATGCGGTACATTTCTTTGTGCTAATCCCCGGAAGAATATACTATGTCAAACGCTAAATAGCCTGAAAAAGTTGTGTGTATATTTTACTTGGTAAGTCAAAGATATTGCGAGAAGTTGTAAGATTTGCCTTGTCAGGTTAGGTTGCCTTCGCATTGCCTCCTTTGATGTGTCTAGGCAAAACATGTTTGTTTGCTTTCCCTCATTTCCTAAATAAGGTACGTAAAGTTTACCACATTATGATCATTTTAAGAAAAACTTTTAGAATATAAACTTTATTTGGTTTACCTTTAAGGTTTCCAGTTCCAAAGGGTAAGGTCTAATTTTGTTTATTTAAATACATCATATTATAAAAGCACAAAAGAAAAATGTTATGAAACTTTATTAGAAAATTTCCTCTTTAAACAAAAGAGAACTCAATAAAAATCATTTAAGACTAACTTCTTATGCTTTTTCTTATATCGTTAGTCCGACGATAACGCAAACACGTATATTTTTACTATGTTTCTGTATAACATTGTTTTTTTACTTAAGACGTTTAACAAGCACACGACTATCCAAATGGTAAAGAGAACCATGGCCTGTAGACACCATAGATGTTAGGCACATTGTGCATTTCTTTGGCTATTCTAAAATTGAAATTATACATTTTTTTTTTGTTGACCGACCTGGCAATCGAACTCGAGACCTCAAGAAGTCAAGTCAAACACCGGCGCGCGATATGTAGAATAGGCCAGCTACTGAGTTAGATCCAGAGCTCTGACTTGCAAGTCTCTCCTTGAGCTCGCCGTCCCACCTGAACCCGTGTCATATTGGTATCTAGGTAGTATGCATGGTTACCAATTACTGTATTCAAACACTATAAAAAAAGTACATTTAGCATTCTGACTTACCAAAGCGACTGAGTTGTTATTCTGTTGCAGCCAGCGCAATATAGCACTGGCGGTTGTGAAGTCAGGCCGTGGTGGCGGCGGTATGGCGTGTTGCAACGACGAAGCCAACTGCTGGGCTAGTTCCAGTGCGCGGGCTCTCGCGGCTCTCCCGGGACCTGTCGTCCCACCCGGGCCCGTGCCACCTGCCTCTGTAACAAAATGATCAAAACTGATTCGTCGACGTCTACGACTGCTAGCTTTTCAGTTATGGCTGTGTTTACATTAACAGCTTAACTTTAAAATTGTGTGCCCTTAATATTATAATCTTTATATTATATAAGTGATGCCAAAATTTAGACCCCTTTTTACGAAAATTGGGAGGACACAGGAGCACAAAATTTGGCACACTTATAGTTTGTGTATAGGAGAAGTACAGAACGCTAATGTTTTTCAATAATAATGTTTATAAAATACATTATATCAATAAATAAAACATTACCCACACTACCATGCATTTGACACACACAAACAAATTTATTGATGATAACGATAAAGGTCACGGACGGCGCACTAAAAAATTTGTAACCAAAGTAGTTGGTCTTAAGAAAAGAAGATGGCGTTCTTGTCAACAAGATATTAAAATTTATTATGGTCGAATTTCGACCAATGGGCTACCACTAGTAGCGTTAAAACTGTAAACGATTTTTCAAAAGAACAAGCATCAAACCTACGTAAATAATACACAAATTAAAAAACATCGTATTTTCCTTTGCATAGCACGGTCGAGTAAAAAACCAGACATTAAAAGCACTTACAGTAGGAATGAATTTACATTATAAAGATTACAAAAATATCACGTGCGATAAACGGCCAATATTAATAATCAATCCTAATCCAAAACTTGCTGTCCAAGATTCATATTTTGATCCATTTTTATGTTATCGCTTGCCAATAACATATCTATGGACAGGATAAATATGGCAATTAGATATAGGATAGACCGGCGGATACGTAGCTATCTAGATTGCTTGAAATCCATCTTTAGAGATACATTATTAACATTGGCCGTTAGAGTAAGTGCCATGAAAACGTTTTCAGGAGTCCTAATTAATAGTTACGAGGGTCAAACTGAAAGTTCTTAGAAAATCAAAAACTAAGCATTCTAGCAAGTTATTAGTTTTATTATAACTTTTCAAAATAGCGTCCATTTACATCAAAACATCGCTGCATTCGATGGAACCATTGAGAAAAGCACCTTGCCCACTCGGCCTTAGAGGTCTCTTCGACGGCGTTTTGAAACGCAGCCACTGCTTCTTCGGCGTCCATAAAATGTTTTCCTCGAAGTTTTTCTTTTATTTTCGGGAATAAATAAAAATCGCAGGGTGCGAGGTCGGGGCTATACGGGGGGTGACCCAGTAATTCCACGTCTGAGGTCGCCAAATAGTCGATCGTTTGCCTGGCGGTGTGCGACGAGGCATTGTCGTGATGAAGGAGGATCCTGCTGCGAGGTCGTTTCCCTCAAACTTTTTCCAAGACAAGTGGCAAACAGTTGTTAGTGTACCACTCTGCATTAACCGTTTTCTGATCCTCTAAGACAACTGTCGCGTAATGACCTGTCTTTCCGAAGAACGAGGCCACCATCTTTTTTCCAACACTTCGACCTCTCTTCACTTTAGTTGGCAACTCTTCGAAAGGAAACACCCACTGAGCAGACTGTCAGCGGGCACAAAGCTTCCTGACCGCTAACTGTTCATGGAGGATTTTGTGCACTTGACTCATACCTATGCCTAGACTTGTCCGAATCTGCTGATAGGTCACTCTTTTGTCAGTCTCTATCATACGCCGCACAACACTGATATTGTCTTCAGTCGTCGCTGTAGAAGGCCGTCCCTCACGCAAATCATCGGTGAGATTAGTTCGACCACGTTTGAATTCATTAAACCAGTTGTAAACTGTGGCACGAGATGGGGCTTCATCGTGGAAAGCCAATCGAAGTCTATCATAACTTTCTTGTTGAATTACATGACATCGAAAGTCATAAAAAATCATTGCACGAAAATTTTCTCGGCTTAAATTCATTCTGACGTGCACAGACAATTTTCAATTTGCCGCCAAATCGTAAAACAAATGACAAATGAATGAAATGTATACTCAATATTATTGGTAAAGAGTTCTATTTTCAAAATTTAAACTTATTTTTTAATATAATGCTTTTAAGTTGCCAGTTCTAAAAACTTTCAGTTTGGCCCTCGTATGTGTGTATTCCTTCATTATTGAGATTTGGCGGAGGGATGGTGGCTCTAGAAATGCAGATGTCATTAAGCCGCCAAACGGCGTAAACTAGCGCCGTGCCAAGTTTGAACGGATTAATTGGAAGATTTATTACCAGACGGGGACAAATATGAAGAAAAAGTGCCGAATTATCCAGTTTAGGTTTATACATTTACATTTTTCTTGTCGATATAACGTCAGCGCCAATCCTAATTCCTTAACCTGATACAGAATTCTTTTAGGGTCTTATTCAGGTATTTCAGGTATTATAAATATAACAAAACAATAATAAACCTAAATGTACACAAACAAATAATATTGGAATATCTGTTTGTACATAATAATAAAATAACAGCTTTTTTACTACAATTAATCTAATTGTAATTATTTTATTATTCATATTTATATGCTGGACATCATTCTACTTTCTAGTAAACTTGCCTGTATTCGTACTGTATTGTACATACTTAATATGTTTACATACATACGTATGTATGTTTCCTATAGATGGGTATCTAAAATACAGAATCGATTTCGATAAAATATTTGAATTGACCAATCCAGTGCAATTATTTTTATGTTATAACAATAAGTTAGTAAACAAGCAGGTAGCTCTCCTGATATTAAGAGGCCAGCGTTGAGCGTCGTCTATAAAACCCCATAGATATTACTGGTGAGTCGCTCTTACGTAGCCGAGATATTACGTCTAATGTATGAGATAATTTGTGCTAGCTTAATGGCTACTCTCACCTTCAGAATGGCACATGATGATGGCGAGCACTGACACTATCGTAAAATGATAGGTAAGGCAGTGCCCACTGGTACCAATACGGATGAGCTACTGCACATTATTGTATTACAAGTAAACCTCTCACCTGTACTAAATCAGCCAGTAGTAGTAGTACATACTTATGTATCTACGTACCCCATAAAATTCTAAACTGCTGTTAAGATATTGATGAAATTTTTAGAAAATTGACAGATTTCATGAGCAATTCGACGGCTCTCCTGATGGAAAAAGGTTACCGTTTTATTTGGATACCCTAAATATTACTGGTGCGTTGCCGTAGTATGGTTCGGTTTTACCCTCCGCAACTAAAAAGATAGGTAGCGAAATAAATTCAATAAAAACCTAGATTCAGAAAAACTAAACTACACGCCTGTCTCGTCAGCAATCGAACCAGAGCCGCGCGATTGGAAAAGAACACTAGGGATGTTCGCTAGTCCCTCAACTAAAGATAAAGATGGACGTTGGATAGAAGTGTTCAATTCAATGCGAGATGTTTTAATTTAAAAAGTTGTAAAGTTCAATGTGTTCAAATAACCATTGTTACAGAGTCTGAACAGCAACGATGCATTTGTTCCTGTGCTCTGATGGAATCGTCTGGAATTGACGAAACGAACTTACTAATGACAAAATGGAGTTTGTTTTTCATTATTAAATTATTATGTTACTTAATATAGACCAAGACGTCAAAAGCAGAGGGACGCTGGACGTCATTTTAAGACCCCATACTTAGTCAGCCAGAAGAGCCAAATGCCAAACACCCCGTTCCATGATTACTATGAAATATTGCGCTCTAAAGTAAATGTCTTAAGCGACAAATCACTATTTTTGACGCTATAAAAGTAATTTGAAAAAAGAAACACTTATGTTTTAGGTATAGTACTTATCTATGTTTATGTTAAATCAGATGTGGATATTTTTATAATTGAAGTAGACAGTTGGGTTTTGCTTTCAAAAATGGTTAACTTTTTGATTTTTTCTATCAAACAAAGTGAAATGAATCGTGTTTTCGAAACACTAGTCTTATAAAGCATGTTAATGTTAATCTTGTGTATTTTTGTCACCAAGATTCATGATTGCTTTACGTATGAAAAAAACATAATATTGCTGACGTATTTTAGCATACATGGACCCTTAAACGCACTTATTCCCATACGGGATGTCTAATGCTGGATCCACACGCTTGCCAGTTTTCCTGAAACCATTACAAACGCAAACGTGAAGATAAGGTATTTGACTGGGTTTTTGTCAGGATTTGTAGGCGATCCGATCGAATGTCGGTTTTTTATCATCAAAGTAATTCGGCACGAGCCACGCATCCACACAATTGAGTGCGTTTTTATAGAATTGTGACCTACGTTTTATCATGAATAAAAAGTGTATCTGGTTTACTGATGAAATTATATTCTTTTTGGAATCCAGCGTTTGGAGTCCAAATAACAACGATCACAAGCAAACAGCAAACGTGTATATCATTACATAGTATAAAACAAAATCGCTACCTCTGTCCCTATGTCCCTTTGTATGCTTAAATCTTTAAAACTACGCAACGGATTTTGATGCGGGTTTTTTTAATAGATAACTTGATTCAAGAGGAAGGTTTATATGTATATTTTACACCCATGCGAAGCCGGGGCGCGACGCTAGTCTTGCATAAAAGGTTGCAGGATACGTATATTATACATGTGTATATACTCATATTTAGATTTTTCATTCTTTTTTAACCCCTAATGTGTGTGTGTGTGTTCATGCGTGCGTGCGTATGTTAGATGCGCGATGCAATGTATGAGCGGTGACCAAAAAGTTGCAACACTAAAGACTGCGAGTGCAACTGAGTCATTCTGGTAAAATATAAGAGACGGAACCCTGGAATAACTGCTGGTAAATCCATCGAGTTTGGACTCATTCGAATCTATTTAACTTAAATAAAATTTAAGGGCTTGATGACAAGAACCTGATGAATAAAATGGAAGGTGGTTGATGAATCATGCTTTAAAAGCTACGCTATTAGGTACCTATGTTTCGTAATCTTTGTAGATCTTCTAAAGCAAATAAAAGAGAGGTTTTGTACGTTTAACTTGTTTGAATGTGTATCTGAATCGGTCTGCAGCATTGTAGGTCCTAACCAGTTGTGATGGGTTTTCTCAACCCCCGAAGCAAATTTGAGGGTTTCACTAACCCCTGACCGAAAACGAGGACAAGTTTGAAGTCTCATGCGAGTGTCTGTCTGTGGCATCCATCATAACTTTTGAACAGATGGACCGCTTTCGATGCAATTTTTTTATTTCAAAGCTGACGTGTTCGAGATGGTTTTTGATAACATTACATAAAGGGATTATAGAGAGTTGTCGGGGTTCATAGAATGTTTTTAATTTTAAGAATATTTAGAAGTTTGTTATCCCTTTTATATTTTATCTTATGCTATCTTTTAAAAGATTTCCTTTGAGAAAACATGGTATCAGAAATCTCAATGTCTCTCTTAATGTAGGAATGTGATGTACGATATATGCATGTATATAAGTTTAAAATTTATTTTAGATTCAGCTGCAAGTATGTGTAGCGACCCTTTCCGAACCATTTTATATGAACATTAAAAAAAGCCGGAAAGCCGGAAGGCACCTTTTTTCTACGAAAAATTATATAGGTTAATCCAATAAGATGTTCAGAAATAATACACACCTCCATTGATTTGGAAGTTAGGTAAATTTTTGATTGGATTAACGATTTACATACCACACACCCACCAAAAGTATTTTACAGGCACCTTGTTTACATTTATATCAGGGAGGTTGTTTTTCATGGAAATAAACGATTATTATTAAAATTGGTTAGCCGCCACTGGATATCAGTGCAGTATTGTATCGGTGGCAGCGTTAAATGGAAAAACAACAGCTATTTTGGAGCTGTCCATTGCATTATTAAAAATTAAAAGTGGTATCGTTGTCACGTAGGATAGAAAACTAAATACGAAAGCCTTTGAAAAACTGTTAGCACAATGTCCATTGTTAAAACTAGAAGCTTTACATTACATCCAGGATATATGTGCCACTGCCAATATATGTAAGCCAAACTTTTGTATCTATTGACGATTTCAAGCACGGCCCCGTAACCAGCAGACACATTTTCCACATAGGCAAAGGAAATACTGAAAATTAGTTGAAGAGTAATTATGCACTGAGTAGCTAAACGCTAGTGTACGAACACCACATCCTACACGTCTTATTAACACTAAGATTAAAAAATTTTCAATAACGTCTGACTAAGCCTATAATATGTATTGCAGATAAGAATCATCTCGATCACGTCAGCTTTCAAACAAAAAAAAAAATTAAATCGATCTACAAAAATAATACTTTGTATTAAGACATCTAAATTTTCATCACACAAATTATTGTCCCCATTAGTAATCTAAGCCTAGCGTCGCGGTCGGACTGTGTAGTTAGGCGTGTAAGCAAGTTCCTCGACCAACTAGCGGTCAAGTTATTGTATTGTTCTTGAACTTGGTATGTAGTGTTTCAATTTAATCACTTTTCAAGGTAGGGGCAAAAAAACGGGTTGCACTTCGGGAGTGCCGGCAGAAGTGAAAACTTGAATATTAACGTTGATCATTTTTGATATTTTGGAATGGTTAGGGAATAATTTTGCACGAATTGCTTTAAATATCAGTATGAAAGTGCTGTCATTTATGTGGTAGAATACAATATTCATTTATAACGCTGTCGTACACAAACATGACAACACGAACATTCGCACAAGCGCCCTGCGCTGTCTTATTGGCGCAAGCGCCCTGCACCGTCTTAGGAATTTTCGATCAGTTCATGTGCCCTGACGCGAGATTAGAAGTTTTTACCGAAACCAAAAAAGTGCGCAACGCCGCTAAAAAAGTTTTCGCTTTAAAAATCTTAAAAAGCAGTTCGCATATGTTCTTTTTTGTTACTGAGCTTGGGACCAACACCAGGATAAGACTTTCACCAATTCCAAGAAGGGCAACTAGCAAATCACATTCTCTAACACTTCTTTTAAATCATCTATAGTGATTCTGGTGTGATCGTAAACGAAATAAAAGTAGCTCTCCCCACAATTTATAATTTACACTTTACTACGACTTATCTTTTATACCTAATCTGATGAAGGCGAAAAGATAACACTCGCGTGGATAACGAAACCACAAACGAATTCTGACTAATTGATAATCTGTCACTTACGAAACATGGTCCAATTTTTAAAACCGCTAGATTTTTTTTTGCCGCTAGCGTCGTATCAGCTTCCATAAGATGCGCGTCCAAGAATCCAATCATGACATAGTTAGATTTCTGAATTCTACCGCAACTATCTTAATATTGAAATAAAAATGTAAATATCTTTATCTGCCTTAAGATAAAGGCTGTCAACACGAACACGCGAGGCAAACTGGATGGAATACCGTTTTCAAGAACAATCAGTAATATCAGATATAAACAGACGTTTGTTACAAGTTCCGGCTGCGATTATGTTAATAACAGGCTTTTGTTTTTGTTTCCAACTGCAGAAAAAAAATCTTGTAACATTCTCCTAAAATAATAAGTCTGTTCTTTACTTCATCGAATTGAAGTTTTAGCGTGAGGATGCTTGCCTAAAGTATCAGATTTGCGTCGTCTCGTTTAAACAATTATTTTAAACGGACTATTAAATTTTACAAAGTATTACCACAAATAAGATTTGTAAAAAATAGACAAGGTCTGGTCTGGTCGCCGTGAAATAAACCTTATGTAATCTCAGTTCACTCTTATCTCAGTAGATGAGGAAATATAATCAAATATCAATCAGCGGCATATCAAAATGATAAACTAATCTATACATATAAAAATGAATCCCCATCTATATTATACCTAATCCCCATTTCGCGGGGTTAACGGATGGACCAATTTTAAACAAACAGACGGATTTCCTGATAGTACCTAAAAAAATCCTAGACAGCAGCGGTGGTATTGAAGCGTTGCTAACCTGAGGCCGGGATGTTAAGCCTACCCTGACCTCCAAGACTGATATTTATGCCTAATTGCACCATTTTTTTGTTTGTAATTTAATAGTAAAAACATCCCCATGATTACCTAGAAATTAAGTCGAAGCATATTTTGATCTGAGAAAGTGAAAATACATGGCTAGAATGAAATAAAAATGTGGCCTTTAATAGTTATCAAAGAGTGATATAGGGCCCCATGTGAAAACTTCTTGAAAATGTTTTCTGTATTGCAATGGGTTTAAAAACGTATGCGCCTGATTGTACCTACTTTTTTGTTTGTTTTTAAACAGTTACCACTTACGAAGCCAAGACATTCATGGAACCCTTTATGAAATTAAAGCATGCTATTGTCCGAGTGTTTCGAAACCTTGCACTAATCAAATAGCATGAATCAATTTGGCCGAGGAAAAACCCTCAAAAGTGTCAAAATTCTTCTAATATGGTTTAGGGCCCACTTGCCATTTTTTCGGGATACAAATGTCGAAATTGAGTGAATTGTCTCGAGGAGGACCTAGACCCGAGTTAATACCCACTCAGACAATAGCATGCATGGTTTTTTTCGTGATATAATCCTCGAAATTGTCAAAATTCTAGAAACGTGATTTAACGTATGGAAAGTGCGTGTGAGCGTCCGTGTTTGTGTGTGTGTGTATGTATGTATGTGTGTGTGGCATCATAGCTCCTCAACGGGTGGACAGATTTCTTTAAAAGCTTTCGTGATCATAGTGGTTTTTAGTAATTACAGTTTATGGAGGCGTGGAGAGTAGTTCAACATCGGAATGAATATTAGACACATCACGGGTATTTATTTCACTCTTGAACAAATGTGAGACCTTACAGTTACAACACTAACGAGAAAAACGATTACGATGCGTTACAAGGGCAGGAGGGGGTCTTTCTTACAACACGTTACGTAACATTTTTTTTTTTAATAAAAAAATAGTTGGTTTATTTAATAAATATACATTTTATTTAGTATTATTACCGCAAAGGCAATTAAAAGTATACCAAGGATAAAAACTGCAACTTTTTGCGACTTTAGGGTAATGGTCACTTGAGTGTTATGTAACGTTTAGTGAGGAGGAGAGAGGGGTACAGAAAAACGTTATGGTGCGTTACAAGGAAAAGGAGGTGGGGGTCAAAAATCTTGAGTTACGTAATACTTGAACGCTCCCCTAGTAGCATATAAATACATATTAAAAAAATATTCCAGTAGCCTGTATCACAATTCCATTCACTACCAAGCCCAACTAAAATCTTTTCAAAATTACTCTGCGCAATTCATGCGGAAAAATAGTGAATTGCATCCGCCTAGAAACAATGAGGCTTTGCTGCGGGCAGGAAAACAAAAAATACTCTTCATCATTTCTGCTTCCTTCATTCGCAATACCCTAAGTAAACACTGTTCCACTATTAAGTTTTTCATTATGTTACTACAAGAATAAACTGAATTAATCGACCACGCGATAAATCTACAAATAATACACAGATTCTGCTTAGTCATAATTGTCATTTTCCACTGTTTTGGGCAATATTACCAATATCTAATACCTAGTCTTGCCATAAATATTGTAATAAAGAAAAAAAATATTTTTTTAACTGCAAATAACATATATTACTTTTACAGTGTGTTAGTTTAATACATAAATATACAACAATTAAAAATATAAAAAGCTTATTCGAAGTGGTCTCCATTGGCTGCAATACAGTCCTTTAAACGTTGAGGCCAGTTATCAATAGAAGCACGCACTCTTTCCATGGGAAAATTCTTCACTGCCAATCGTATAGATTGTTTTAGGGACTCCAAATTATCATGGCGTTTAGAGCAAGCTGTACTCTCTAAAACTGACCATAAATCATAATCCAGCGGATTAAGATCGGGACTAGACGACGGCCAGTCTTCAGCTCTGATGAAGTCCGAAACGTTCGCTTCCAACCAAGACTGCGTGGACCGAGCTTTATGACCCGGCGCCGAGTCTTGCTGGAAGGACCATACTTAGTTATTGAACATGGTGATGTTAAGGGGCTTAACTACCTTCTCAAGAATGGTATCTTGATACACTTGTGCC
Organism: Calephelis nemesis; assembly: GCA_002245505.1. Taxonomy (NCBI): domain Eukaryota; kingdom Metazoa; phylum Arthropoda; class Insecta; order Lepidoptera; family Riodinidae; genus Calephelis; species Calephelis nemesis. Next base: position 245,433 of record NJDD01002524.1, read on the forward strand.
GATGTTTTGATACCTTTTTCACAAAAATATGGCTCAGTCACTCCTTCATAGCTAACACCCCACCAAACCATCACTGAAGTTGGATAATGTCCACGTTGCACTCTGTCTACTAATTGGGAAGCTTCCTTAGAGCTTTGAGCATAAATACGGTCATTTTTTTTGTTAAAATGTTGCTCAATTGTAAAAATTTTCTCATCCGTAAACAAAATTTTTCTGTGACCTCCCTTTGCGTACCGCTTCAGTAATTGTTTCGATTTTACGACCCTATTCTTCTTTAAATTATCAGTTAAGAAATGACCAGAGCGTCTCTTATAGGCTGCAAGTCCTAAGTCATCTTTTAAAATACGCGACATGGTTCTAGGTGCTATCTTCATTTCCCGAGATAAAATCTTTTGCTTTCGGACAGGATTTCTTCGAATTCTTTCCCTTACTGCTTTGACCACCTTTTTCGTACGAACACTACGTGGACGGCCAGATCTTTTTCTGTCACAAACAGAGGAAGTCTCATTGTACCTATTAATAGCCCGGTACACAAACATTTTACTAAAACCAAGTGTATGGAGAGTTTTAAAAATTGCATTTGGCTCCATACCTACTTTGTGTAATGCAATCACAGCGATTCGGTTCTCTTTATCACCCCACTCCATTTTAATATCGCAAAATATTGTACAATGTATTGGCGCCAAAATGAGAAAACACAATGAACAATCGTATAAAAATGACAGATTCGAAATTCAAATGTAATATTTTTTTATTTTTAAGTGTAACAGTATTTATGGCCAGACTAAGTATATAAAATTCTCGTGTCACGGTATGCGTGATTGAACTCCTCCGAAATAGTTTGACCGATTCTCATGAAATTTTGTGAGCATATTGAGTAGGTACGAGAATCCAATATCTATTTTTCATATCCCTAAGTGATAAGGGTGACTCACCCCAATTTTTTTTTTACGAAAATCGCATTAAAATATGGCAGAACAACGTCTGCCGGGTCAGCTAATATCAAGAAATGAGTCTATTTGATTAATAAAACCAGTTTTATTACTGGTCCAATAAAAATCTAACGTTAACTATCCAACTAACAAACAAATACAAACAATAAAAGCGTAGTGTAACAAGTTTGACGTGTCTGTGTGTGTCTGTCTGTGGCATTGTAGCTTTAGAACGAATAAACCGATTTCGACGCGAATTTATAACATTCATCAGATCTATCAATTACTACCATTCATACATTAAACATTTGTTTTTAAGCAAACGAACGTGATCACGATGGTTCCTAGTTACACAATAACATAATTCGCAGGTTTTGGAGCAAAAATTTTCCAGATTTTTCATAGTTGTGATCAGGATCTTTGACTCATAATTACCACTGTTTAAATAAGTGTACTATAGTTTAATACTTTACTCATGGGAGTGACCTGAATATTAAGTGAAGTGGTTTAAAGGACATGTCTGAAGGACTGATAACACTAGGAGTTTTCAAATTATAAAAACTTGTATTAAACATATTCTGTCTTATTAATAAACGTAAAATAAAATACTCCAAGGTTCAGCCTGGCCTTATAGCTTTTATTACAATGTGATACAGACTATAATATCATCTAAATTTTACTCCTACGTTAGTCCAAGTTTATTGATAAGACGGATTGTGTTTAACAGATTAATTCAAATTTAAGAATTGACCTCACGGGCGTTCTAAATATTGTAAAATGTTATGTTAATCAAACTACTTGTAAAATTAGTTGCATATTTAGTTGCAATTAAAAATTACTCTTATTAGTTCATCTATGGTGCTTATGTTTTCTGATCACGAAGCCGACCTACATTTACTTAAAAGTATCCCATTATAAGTCTTAATAAATAATTTCCAATTTTAATCCCTTTTTAAAATTTAATAATTAATCAACTCCGTTTCAAAAATATGCCTTTTTTCGGTATTTATTGATTATAATTGAATTATTTCAAAACATTATTTAAGCGTTTACATGAAAGTCAAATCAGGTCTATCATTCATGAGAGCTCGTATAAAAGTCAAAACTTCATCACTTTTTCCCCGCGTAGCAAGGTCTGGGTCTATAGTACTTGCCTTCGTTACTGCCAAGCAGTTTGGAAGAGACATTCATAGATCAAATTGGGCATTACCACATTAGCAGTAGAATACCGAGCTGTAACTTATCCGGGAAGAGAACCACCGTCTCACATATTGCTGTCGTCATAATAACCATGTCATGTTTCAGTCTGTAGGATATTGTCCCCCCGGCCACAGGACCTACATACTTGGTGTTTATAGGCCAAGGTTGTCTCTACGATCTAAGTTGTGCGCTTGTTCGCTTTTACAACAGAAGAGAGCTCAGGAGATTTAAGGGGATAGACAAGCTCTGATGTTCCTAATAACATACCTAACGTCAGTAGGTACACTGTACAACACACGACTGTTATAGGTGTGTGTTTTCAAACTGAGGCTTTTGCCCTCTTAAACCTCACATTGCCTTCACCAAGAACATGATAATTCATAGATTTACTAATCACTATACACATTCGTCGCCCAAGGTCCGAGTTCGTTGCTCTTGTCATCAGTTTCGCAATGATTTTGTAAGTAGCACTGCCCTAAAAAAAAAAGAATTAACAGAAAACAGCGTTGCCTGATGGGTTTATCACGTTCGCATGAGCATAGCAGAGTTACCGTGACCACTAATTGCTTTTACTGTTTCAAAACTAATAAATGATTTGGGCCACAGGAGAGGCTGTACGTACGTTGCGGTATCTGAGACTCGGCGTCGACTTCGCTAAAGAGCCGCCGATGGCACAGGTCGAAGAGCCACCAGCGGGTCACGTGGTCCGGCCATTGCCAACAACCGGGCATGTCGCGCACAACACTTTACATCACCAACATAACACAGTATTTCAAATATTTAAATAATAATTCACTCATTTTATAAAGAAATAGAAAATATCAAAACTAACAACGAATGTCTGGAAAATAAGAGAGAACTTGTTATTTTTTTTATTTTCAAGTTTATTTTTTAGAACACCTATAGTTATGCGATTACGAGTAGCTGATCAAAATGTTTATTTAAATCAGAAATAAGACTATGGACTATGAAAAGGAAATTTATTCTTCTTCTATCTTCTCTAAAATTTTCAAAAAAGTTTCCTGAAAATTTCGACATCATTTTAATTTAATAAACCAATATTTTATTACACTCTTATCTTTATCGACATATTTTTTCGTTCGAACATATCGAATCGCAAATTTTAAAACTTACTGTGTGTCACAACAAGTACTCTTGTTGCTCGGGTTATGTTCAGGATCTAAACGACTATTCTGACGCGGAAACAAATAATTTACGTTAATGACTTTTGTCGGTGACGATTAAACTATGCCTAGTTTTATCACGGATTTCAGTATTCCTTCGTATTGTTTGTGGAAGAGCTTTTAAAGAAGCGAGCCATGGTTCATTGGTCACTAACACCCTGACTAAAATGGCTTTTAAATTAATCCTACAAGTGCCTGTGTTTGATACCACCGATTAACTATTTGTATCTTAATAGCGTTAGTGCTCGTGTCTGTATCGTTTTCCGATATGGAAGTTATGGTAGTCTGGTGATATTTTTCCCCAAGTTGGTCCGGGTCTGTTGGGTAGACTATTTTCCTTTCTACCAGGCAGCTCGTAAGTGACGACCACATGTTAAATAGGTCAATACCAACAATGTCACTGGTCTACCACCTATGCAGCAATTTGACAGGGTAGGGATCCGTCTTACCTATTTCGGCCGCTATAATGACTCTGTCATTTTCGGTTCGGAGTGTAGGGTAGTAGGTAGCTTGCACCATAGATCCAACTTCTCGAACTCGGGACAGGGATGCACCTACAAAAACTATCGTGTCGATAGGCAAGGTGGTCTCTTACTATCAAGAAAGCAGTGTGCTTTTTGCTACCCTCTCAAATAAAAAAGTAATTAATAAACATATTTACGAAAGAGGCTTAACACTCTAGCTTTATGTTGGAAATGCACTATTAACATCTTTAGTGTTATTGTATTATCTACCGCAAGTATTAATCCATCACTTTAGTGGTATAGGTTCTTTAATGTGTAGTGGTATATTGGTATATTATGTAGTAAGTATTTCTTCTGCATTTTTGTAATAAATATAAGGGGCCGTGCCCCTACATTCTACTATTAAGGAGTTTTTTTACAATGCCCGTGTCTCTGTTTACCTTAAAACAGACAAAAGCAGGGCTATAATTTTTTTTCACAATTTCCTAATAAGTTTTGCTTTTGTAGATAGTAGTTTAGATATTTGCTTTTGTATTATAAAATTATTTTTAAACAAAAAAGAAAACCGCCTTCAAAAACTCTCTAGAACTAAAAAGGATGAAATAATGAAGGGTACAGGGGCAAAACAAGGAATGTCAAAACAAGTTTTTGTGTAACTAACATTTTAATATCTGAAATTGTATAAGTTTTTCTTGATTGTAATTTGTTATAAATTCACTGATATGAGCTGTGTTCGTTCTTACGCTTTTTGCAAAATACCACCCAAAAATTCGGGCGAAAAGTTAAGTGTTACCATACTTTGTTTATATTTGAATTTCTTGTGACATTCCTTGTTTTGCCCCTGTACCCTTCAATTTGTTATATTATGTGTACAAACTATATCCTACCCAAAATATTTACAAGACCACAACAAAAAATATCGACGAAACTAACCTGTGAATAAACACTTATTTTAATTACTTACCTACCCTAATTGATACTCTTCTAATACCTAACTAATATTATACCTAATACCTACACAGTTTCTTATTTTTTATGTAGCATTTGAAGTCGGTGCCTCCATTCATCCATGCCATCAATTATTTTAGTTTTACAATTACTCAAGAGGTGGCGCTACACGCAAAGTTAGATCGCACTATCGTTGTGTTGTACTATAACTATATAAGGATAAAGCTTTATTCCTCCGCTTCGCAGGAGGCTAGAGGTGCGATATACTAGGTGAAACGCGTACTGAGTCTTGGAAGTACGCGTCCGTCTAAAGACTTGTTCCAAAAACTAGATCCACGAGTATTTAGGCGTCTCAAGTAGGAGTGTGTAATACAGTGGTCTCGAACCTACCGATTTTTCGGTATTTCTACCGATATGGGCTCTGTTC
>NJDD01002525.1:0-23088 GCA_002245505.1 Calephelis nemesis
ATACCATTTCAAACATAAATTTATTTTTATATTGATTAACAGGCCCATCACATAAAATATGTAATCGGGATATGGGTAAATTTTGTGTTTTTATCCAGTCAAAAATGGGTTTTAAGTGTGCCCAGCCATTGTGTCATGTCTATTGTCGCTAGAGAGAGAACAAAAAGATACAGGTTTGATGGCATTATCTTTACGCAAGTAAAGTACACCTGTATGCATTGTTACCTGCTGCCGTCCTCCACCAAAGTGAACAGCTTGTATTTCCTCATTATACTTGCAGCAATAATTTTCACAAAAAACATCTTGTTTAAAAGGTCACAAATAGCAAAATATAATGTGAATAATTCATACGAATTTTTATTTCAATTTTAAATTTTTAAACGTAATTACGAGTATTAAAAAAATGTATATTATTTATTTTTAATTACAAAAATTGATGTATTTTTTATTTATTAAAAGATTTAAGGGCAACTAAGAAAACGGAAACAGTTGCTATTACCAGAGGTAGCACAACATTTTTTTTAGGCAAATCAAGATTGAAATCTTAAAATTCTATCGTTTCATTCTGATGTACTACCGCTTTTACCCAGAGAAACGCTGGTGGGGGCTAGTCCTACATAAAAAAGGAAAGTGAAAAATTTTAAATAACCTTCATACACCACCTCATCTATTCCTGTCGTCATAACGTAAGAGCTTACCATTGACGTGTTCCGGTTCAGAGGATAAGGTAGCCGGTAAACTTACTTTTGCTCGAAGCCTAACATCCCGGCCTTAGGTTGGCAACGCACTATTACTATTACCACCTTTGGTGTAGAGACCTAGAGAGAGAGGCGCGAATTTCTTATCAAGAAATCCGTTACCTTGTTTGCCTTCCAATATCATAAAAAAAGTTAAGTTTGACGTTTGTTTTTATAAAATAAAATCTTTTATGATTTTTTATTATTTGTGACCTTTTTGAACAAGATGATTTTTATCTCTTTATCAATCTTATTACAGAAATCGATCAATATATATTTTTGATTCTTAGATTATGACTTGGATATGGACAAAGTTTATTTTTAAGGTAAGTAACACAGACAACTTAATATTTCTTTGCTTACAATTGCAATGCTACCAAATTACCCATATAACAACTACAATTGGGTAGTAGTAAGACGGGTAACACAACATTTTCATTCTAACAACTTACAACTGCAGTAGTAATGACGGTAAGTAAATCACCCGTGTAACAATCATAGTCACTTAGTAGTAAGACGGGCAATTTAGTATTAACCTTCTTGCAACTTACAACTACAGTAGTAAAAATGAAAAAAAAATACCGATCTTACTACTGGTAGTAACATTGGTAGTAACACGGGCAACAAAGGGTTATTTTATATTAAGTGGTATATTTCAAAAATCTAATGTCCTGGACATATTTGAAAGTCGCCGGCTAAGTGCCGGAATTCAGGAAATGTAAATTTAAAATAGAACTAAAAAATATTGACTGTTATCATTTATTGGAAGAAATTATTTTAAAATTAATGGACGATATTAAAGTTTTGGGTAAGAACTCTCAACTTCGACGAAGGGAATTAACTGCTAGAGTAAAAGTATGTACCTAAGACTACTATTTCGTGATCGCATTAACGCATCAAAGCTATGCAAGTTTTTTTTAATTCTAACTTATTCTAACCTACTAACAATGTATTATATAATTATTACTTTCACATGTCTTTTTATAATATTCCATGAAAGTAGATATAGTACACATACTTTCCTCACATAGAACCACTCATGACGTTCGTCTAATTCCTGTAGCAATTTTTATGATGTCACCTCTTCAAGTAGCATTTTATTGAGTAGACACGTAGGATTTTTTAGTTTAATATTAAATAAATAAATACCCCTATACAAGTTACACAACTTTTCCCCGTGTTGGTCCGGGCTCCTTGGTGAATAGATTATCTGCCTTCCTGTCAGGCAGCTCTTAAAAAACGGGCATACGCTTATTGTCACTAACACCGTAACATCTGAATAGGTATTAGAGTTTCACGGCAACTCGCCAATTGATACCATCGCCTCACCTATTCGTGCCACCATAACGTCAGTGAAGGATAAGGTCAAAGCCGATCAACTTAATTTTGCACGCGGCCTAACATCCTGGCCCCAGGCTGGCAACGCACCATTGCCAACTTTGATCTCTGTAGACGGCATGAATTTCTTACCATCAGGAAATCAGTCTGCTTGTTTGTCTTTCAATACCATAACAATGAAAAAATAAAAATAATTTATTGAATCTAACCCCAAAGTAATATTACATTATCAACGATACTAATATATAGAAATACTTAAATAAATACCATAATAAATTTAATAAACACTCAAACCTCGAAATGCTCAATGTTTATGACATAAATTCCTGCCCCCGTCAGGAATCGAACCCGAGCCTCGCGGTTAGTCTGTGTAGTGTGTGTGTGGCGTGTGCGCTACCCATTCGACCGACGAAACGAAGCCGTCAAGATTAACCGACTTCAAAAGGGGAATGTACCTTATCAAATAAGATTTTATTGTTAATGAGGTAGTTTCAGAACGTTTGTTTAGCCTACCTATTTATTTCATATCTACTATATTTCTTATAAGAAATATTTTGAATTTCTTTTTTTTTCATTTCTTCTATTCTTTGCGACCTGGAGCTATCAAAGGGTATGTTGAAAACACATTAACTAGTTTGTGTCACATCATTATCGGCATCTTGCAATATCCACAAAGTCATAGAACTAACCACTTGAGAAACCAAACCAACTTCAAAGAAACCACACATTATACCTATTTCTTATTTTCTTCAGTGACGCTAGAATTTTCGTATTATTTAAGAGTTCATTGCTTTTAAAATTACAGTTTAATTTTAATTCAGCCTATGACACAATAATAAAGATATGCTATGTCTATAAAAGGTGTAAAACAGCCGTTTTAAAAAAATATGTTTTAAAAATAAAACATAAACTATGTATATCGATAAAATAAAATATCGCTGTCCCTTCCCTTAGTAGGTGAGTTTCGAAGCGGGACTCACTTCACTTCGGCTGTGCCGAGCGGATGTTTACAGAATGCAAAAGCAAAAAGTCGAACGTTCGAAAGTGAAGTGAGTCGTATCACTCAGGTGAGATGCGAGTTCGAGCGTGTTTTTTCCAGAATACCATAGCAGCTCTATACTCAAGCGATGTGCTCAAATTATTAACAGATACTAAAGCTGAACTGGATTCACTGATTTTGTAAACTCTCAAACTTCAATTCAAAAAGTCCTCGGTGCTTAGGTGTAGCCAGATACGGGCAGAGGGGGCAGGTGCCCCACCCCTAGTCTTGCATTGGCTTAGAACTCCAAGAAGATTTGTACAAGAAAGAAGTTTAAACAATCTTCTGTGAAAAGCTAACTAGAACATATTTTTGCTAGTAAATCTATTATTGGCTACGTTATTGTACTTTGCGTACTTAGCGTGGGAGTAAATATATTTACTGATTATTAATAAGGACTTTTGAACAAACTTTCAACCCTTTTTTTACCCTCTTATGGGTAGAATTTCTAGAAACGCTTAAATACGTATCTAATCGTTTTTAATAAGTAGCCCAAAAATAAAGTTCCATATTTACAACTTAAAAAATGACGGTCTTTCATACAAACTTTCAACCCCTATTTCACCAACCTAGGGGTAGAAATTCCAGAATTCCGCCCTTAGTGGGTGTTTACTCAATAGAATGACTCACCAAATTTCATAGCTGTAAATTTAAGCTTCGCTCAGCCACGATGAATCGGTCAGTCATGTTATTTTATAAGTATAGATTATTACATCAGGACCTTTAGACAAATGGCACAAACGCTATTGAAATGGAATAGAATAGAATTCTCAATGTATGGTATTGACATAAGCATACGATATGTAATTTGATCCGACGAATAGGGTTTTTAATTGGTAGCCAAATGTTATTGTAGGCTAAACGATTTTACGAAACGTCAGAATACTTCATTCATTTTATCGTTACCCGTAGCCAAACAAATTCTACTAGAAGCGAACGACAATAGACGAACGCCAAACACTTGAAGTTATCGCTACAAAATGGCGAATATTTTGATCAGCTGACAGCTGTGTGGAAGTGAAAGTGTGTTTATGTGATTGTTATTGTATGTTTTGGTGATTTTTTAACGCCACCACCAAGATAATTTAATATATTAGCAAGTTCATTCCACATCCTCACACTTTTAATTCGTTCTTGAGAACCGTGCTGGGGTGTCAATAGGTCTCCATGCCTCTAACATTAACATAAACTACGATAAGGGCTTTGTGACTGGGCGATGTCATTGTTTATTTTTTGGTAGTTTCTTATTAGAATGAATGGGCTTTTTAAATAAATGTAGGAAGGTATTGATACCTTTCCATACAATGTATAAGAATTAGAAATTGCTATGGGTTTTTGGTTGCTATAAACTCTTCTAATACTTTAAGTAATATTATGATTACTATAATATTTTAGTGTTTTCTTAAAAAAAATATCTTCACGCCCATATCGCCGGAGAGGTAGGCAGAGGCACATCTAGGGCACCCATGACTAGCTGAAGGCACTAAGTCCCACAATGTGATAGGTGACAAGCCTATCGCCAACCGGGCACATTTCCAATCCCGAGCAACGTTTTTTTAATTGGAAAAATCCAATTTTCTTTTTGTTGCCCGACCCGGGACTCGAACCCGGGACTTCAAGCAGTCAAGTCCAACAAATGTACCGCTAAACACAAAAAAGAATAAAATAGAAAAAAAAAGAATAAAAATAGATGACAAACTGTCTCAATTTTTCACAAATCACTATAAAACTCGCGCGCTACACTTCAAAATGACGTTTGAGAACGGAATGAAGGGAACGAAATTCGGAAACATAAACAACTTTGGTAGCGATCGAATAGAATAAGCGTTCGCTATCTCGTAGTCATTTGGCTACCAACTAGTAAACGACATTGCTAAGGCGTTAATATTTGTTAGAATAGAAGCGTTTGCCATTTGTCTAGAAACACAGCTTTACTGTGTACTTACGTAAGATACTCATATGATAAAACCCTGAATAAATCAACAAAATCCTGGCTACGACTTTGCCTCACTGACATCAGGATAACAGCAGTCATCATAATCAATAATAGGTATGACGAGACTTCATGAGAATTTTTTTTCTTTTGAAAAGAGGATTATTTTGAAGGAATTTTAGAGAATTTTAGTTTAAAGTTCATATATTATATATTATTCTCTAACCTTGTATATAATATAAAACATGGACCCACATGCCTTATATTTATTATGGTTTATAATTTATATGCACTATAGCATTCACTGAATAACAAGAAATATTAAACATTTATATGTATTTGCACTGGACATTTATTTATAACATCAAATAATATAGTACACATTAGCTTCTACTCGCCGCTTCCCTCGAGTGCTTAAGTTTATCTATTTCTAAATAAATTCTAGCCTAAGTGTTATTGTGATGGATATAAACTAAACAGTTTTACCTAAATCCATTTAGTAGTTTTTGCATGAAAGATTAATGAACATTTATCCATTGTCATAAACTATCACATTTATAATTTTAGTAGGATACATAATTATTATATATAAATATACCATAAATATAACAAAAGACAAATACTCACTTGTGCTTTCAACTACTTCTGAGGATTTTGTGATGTTGATATCTCCCTGTTGGTAATAATTATGTTCACTTAAATATTCCGTTCTGAAAAAAAAAAATATTATATAACAACAGGAGTGGGTTTTACTTGATAGTACCTATTTGATCATTACTGCCTACAACATTTGCAACTGCATCAGAGGTTTTTCAGGTACAATTAGTGACTAGAAATCGAGTGTCTGTACATTAAATGTTTTAAAAAAAAATTAAGGGGGGTGATTTAAGGAGGGTAACAGAAACAAAAAAACCGTGTTTAGAGTGTTAGTCTATCTGATATGTTATAACTTCGAAACTACATACGGATTTCATATAATTAGGAGTATTGTCAAAACTTTGTTTCGTCAAAATCGGTTGAGGGAAAAAGAAGCTATGGTCAATTCAAAATTTATCTCATAATTCTTTCTAATAATCTTAATGCTTTAATCTGTATAAATTGTTAGTAGCTGCTAATGTCAAGTGATAAAAAAATCATCGGGTCAGCTAGTCTAAAGAAAAAGATAGACATTCTAAAGCAGTCATGCCCAAAGTGGGCTTTAACCCTTTCTATACGGGGCTTCAAAACCAATGTCATCGCTCAATTCGGGGTTTTTTTCGCGCGCGAACGTTATATGCTATGTTTTCATTTGGCTGTATCTCTTCAAATATAATACCTAGACAAATGAATTTTTGTACACTTGTTTATTATTTTACTCACCTTTGAAGTATATTTGTTTTATTCCAATTCCTTTTCTAATTTGCATATTATAACTAAAAATGTAGGTTATGACGTTATCACAGTTTTTGTCCAATCAAAACTTAATTTTAAAAGAATTTACATTTGAAATCACGGAAACAATATTTTCTAACACATTTGTCAACAAAAACACTGAATTTAGCCAAAAATAATTCAATAAAAACTCAGTTTTAAAACAATCAAGTTTACGTTATAACTTTCGGCGCATACTAGTGATGTGCATGTATCGATACAGCGCTCGATGAATCCGCGTTGTGACGTGGTTGATTTCATAAATACCTATTATAGGGATAATGAATAAAGGACAATGTATGTATCTTTTAAGCATATTTTAATTATGAAATTCGGTACAAAAAGGTTTAAAAATATTACTTTATTTTTATTATATTATTGTATATTTATTATTATTAATTAAAATGTCAATAATGCAACTTTGTATGGTAAGACTGAAAACACGGATAAACACACAGTGGTACATTGCATTCTATGCACATGTACTTCGTCATAGACCTTCTTCTTGCCTCTCGTTGATAAGTGGTTGAACACACGTGGCAACGTCGAAAAGGTTTTTCTCGTTTATTTGTCGGTGGCACTGGTTTGGGAAAATGTCTTTCTATAAGGCGAATTAAACCGTCGTTATGACTAGAAATATGTCTTCCTACTCACATTTCACCTTTATATTTTAAAATGAGTTGTTCTATTAAACAAAACTGAAAATCGGCTAATGGATATGACTCTCTTCCAGTTAGTAATTTAAAAGATGCATGGGAATTTAATAAAATCAAATCAAAAATATGAAATCCTATTTTTTTATACCATTTCTTCGATTTCCTCATGCAGGATAATGAACTTAACAGCATGTCGGTTTTATCCACTGAACCCATATTGTTGTTATAGTCCAGGATGCCTTCTGGCTTGAGGATTGAGTCGTTAGTTCTGTAATCCCTTTTTCCTGTCTCCTTCATTACATTTTTATGAAAAGTGCTCAAAAAATGTACATCTCTGCGATCATGCCACTTGATTGCCATCATTTGGGAAGTGTACTTGGCTTGGACTTCACCGGCTGCAACTCTAGTAAAGGTAGGCATACCTACTCGATTTTTACGGACTGTGCCGCAAGAATTGGTTTGTTTAGATAACAACAGTCTTGAGAGCGATGGGCTCGTATACCACTTGTCAAGGAAGACAGTGTGGCCCTTGTCAAAGTAATCTTGAATCATTGTGGTAACTACTGCACCAGATTGTCCTAAATTATAACCATCGCTTATATCAGTATTACTTCCTACATATATAATAAATTGTAATATATAATCAGTCTTTGTATCACACAACACGAAAAATTTAACGCCAAATCGACTTCTTTTCTTTGGAATATATTGCTTAAACATCAGTCTTCCTTTAAATAAAATTAAACTTTCATCTATCACGAGATTTTGGTAAGGCACAAATGAAGTTTTAAATTTGTTCGTTGTATGTTCAACCAGAGGTCGTAACTTTGTCAGTCTGTCTGAACTTGTTTCACTATCAGGATCATTATAGTGAAGGTTACTAAGAATACTCCTGTATCTATCCCTTGGCATAGTTTGTGAAAAAATTGGTTGGTATAAAAGAACATGAGTTGCCCAATAGTCCTGTATTTCCAAAGTTTTTTTTCTGGTCATTAGCATTGTCAAAGCAATAAATAAATACATTTCTTGTGGACTGACATCTGTCCACTTACGTCTATGATCAGAGTTAGTAGATCTCGATGATCTCTCAGCATTTTTATTTGTATACAAACAAATTATTTCGATCATGTCGACACCCAAAAAAAATTGATAAACTGCACCTTGCATAGATCTAACTGTTAAATTAGTTTTTAAGCCACTATTAGAATCATCAAAAGAATAATAAGTAGGTGTATATCCTTGTGTATTCCACGCTGGTAAGATGTTAGGTCGACCTGCTTGTAACGTCGGCAATGTTGGGGAATTTTGGGAAGTATGTAAAACAGGAGCTTCATCAATGTCAGTAGGAATATTGTTATCATCATCTTCATTTAAATTTGTTAACGATTCTGATTGGTCTAATTCAAATTCCGCATCGGAATCAAATTCATTGTTATCTAAAAGAAATTCAATTTGTCGATCATCGATAGCTGAGCAATGTCTCTTCTCCCTATTAGATGGACCCGCTTCTTCCGACATGATTAATTTTTTTCTTATTAGATGCCTAGGAACAACCAATATCAGTAGTTATTTATTATATATTTGTAAAATAGCGAATATATATCGTATTATGCTTAGAAACTTATTATACTCACCTAAAAACAGCGACGATAATTTCTACACCACACTAACTGCCGCTATTAGAGTTTAAACTTTTTGACATGTCTTGATATGGGTGGCACCAATAGTTGCCAGTGAAAAGACGGGATTTTTTTATTTTATTTTATTTGCATGCCATCTATTAAAATATTTTGGTACTTTTCAAAGTAAAAACCTGTATTATCGACTTCATATACTAACCTTTAACTCAAATGAATAAGGTATAGTTTTGAAAAAACAACGCCTTAAAAGAGGCCCTGTCTCAGATCAACTATAGTCGCCACCCGTATTCAGAGATGACGTCGCGAAATCAACTATAGATGTCACCCGTACACAAAGGGTTAATGCCCCCTTGTGGGCACTATAAGCCTAGAGGTGAAACAAATATTTTGTTATTGAGATTTTTGACAAAAAAAATGTGGTGCTACAAAGAACTAATTTTCAAAGTGGGAGTTGAAATAAGTTTGGGTTTTCTTAATAATTGCTCTTTAGAGAGTCCAATAAGAATGGAATTCGATGGCACTAAAAAGGAAATCCACAAATTTCGAAGTCGGTCGTTCTTAGGAAAAGTAAAAATCGGTGTTTTGCACTTGCAGCTTGCAACCGCCAACACAGCAATTTTTGGTTTCCATGTCGATCCGAACGAAGGAATAGCACTTAAAGCAAACTTGTCTCAAAACTGTGGAGGAATAATTTGCGTCTCCAAGGATCTCAACTCAGAAAAATGCGAGGACATACTCTTGGAAAGCAGTATTCAACTCGGAAGATTTTTGACATCTGTTAAACTTTGCAATTGTCATAGATTATCAATACAGAAAAAAATAAGATAGATTATCAATTTTGTGATTTAGATATTTAATGGAAACGTGACGTCACAACGTGGCGGCGCATGAGCGACTATAGCGATAAAACGGAATTTTGGAACTAAAGCTGTCATAGGCCTGTCTTGAACTGAATCGAGAGTGGGTGTAATAAGCTAATAACGTTATGGATACCCAGAATCAACTTCAAAAATGTGTTTCTTTACAATATTTGAGAAAAGGCAACATTAATTACCAATGGACGCTGATCAAAATATTAAGATAACTAATTACCAGACTTGTTAATTTTTTTGACGAAGCTTGCATATGAGTGGAGGGCTTCTATCTGATGACCATATATGTAAATCGTGTGTACCTCTACCGAACTTTGCATTAACATTTGTAGTGCTAATACCACTATTGCTGTGTAAAATAAATGTTTTTGGATTTTTTAGTGAACTCAACATGCTTGGAATGTATTCAGAAAATAAGGAAATCGTCGAATCACTGTTTGCACATTTAATGAATGGGAAGCCTTTTCTATTCTAAAATAAATGATCTTGATCATTGGGTTTTACTAAAGCTATGTGATAGCAATCGATGCATATTTTTACGGCTAGCAGTCTTAAAGCCTTTTCTGTTGTGAAATAAATGTCCTTGTTCCTTGGGTTTTACTAATACTATGTGATTTCAATGTATTCATCATATTACGCCTAGCAGGTCATTTTTTCTTGAAAATCTAAAATAGTATCAAAAATATCAGGTAGTTGTACACCCAAACTGAGACCGGTATGTTAGGCCTCGAGCTTAAGTAAGTTTACTGCCTACCAAATCCTCCGAACCGGAACAAGTCAACGTCAAACACTGATGTTTATGGCAGCAGGTATAGGTGAGGTAGTGGTACCAATCCGGGCAAGTTGTTGCAAAACTCTAACACTTAGTCAGATGTCTCGGTTTTAGTGACTAAAAGCCAATGGTTGCCTTTTATGAACTGCCTGGCAGGAATGCAGATGGTATATTCTGCAAAAGAGCCCTGAACGACACGGGGAAATACATCTTAAAGACTAAATAAATTCATTTACTAACTAAATTTTTGTTTACAGAATCGGACCATGTGTTACAAAGCGTCAAGAGAGAACTGAGCAACCAGCACATAGATGGAGATATGGGTATGTTTTATAATTTAATGAAAAATGCAAACTGGTCAACATATGTCGCGTGAAGTAAATTGCATTACTTTGCTTAATATATTGAATAATACGAGTATATCATACCAAAATATGTCATACCAAAGTCCGAATAAAAGAACAAAACACAACTAATTAAATCTGGATATTTAATTCAAATGACATTTGGTGAGTTGCCAGTTTATAGCTAATTATTATAAAGAAATAATTTGAAAGCTTTATCCAATTTTTAAAATATTAAAGCTAAGGTTAAAAAAGTTAAAATTAAACGCAACAGTTTTCGCGACGACGGAAACGGTTGCAGAAAACGGTCTTCGTCGCATCTGGTTTAAAGATGAGTTTGATGAGACGATAACAGCACGCTTGTGAGACCTTTTTACGTGAAATAGTTGCAGTTTCTGATAAAAAAAAAATATGACATTGGAAGGCAAACAAGCAGACGGATTTCCTGATGGTAAGAAATTCCCACCGCCTAGAGACACCGAAGGTCTTTTCAAATTAGTGCACGATATTTTACCTGGACATTCTGAATACATAAATAAATCAGTAAAAAATATTTAAAAAAAAATCGGACTTAAAATAAATAAATTACAGCATTATTAATATTTCATATTCAAATGCGCAAGTTCAATGACCCGTCACCCGCACGTCGAGACACACCTAGATACAGTGTACGTGTAGTACGTAGGTATGTGTGTGTTACATTTATTGCGTGTCCTACCCAATGATAGGCTTTGAACTGATTGATAATAAAAAAATGTGAATGTAGGCGTGTGGTGAAGATAAAACTCAGGCTTAGGTATGTACCTAACTACAAAAATGATTTACGTACCTACCTCTTCACACTATTTAGGTACATCCATGTTTAAACATATCCACCATTGTAGGTATTCGATGCACAACTTAGCACGGTTGTTGATGTGTCTTTAAGTATTGTTAGTAGTTTCCTATTTTCCTATAACTTTTTAAGGCAAGGTCAGTTCAATTGTAAGGTCTACTTTTAACGTTAGTCAAATCTTCGACTTATGGGTAGGCCATATGAAAAAGTCGGGAGGCGTCAAGTCAGGTCAGGATCACACTAGCCACCCCCTATTCAATTTTCACAATGAAAGGCACTCATGAACACTTCGCGAAAAATAAAAGCAAACACAAACAAAATCCTAACGCACCCCAATCGCGATCAAACATCAACTGATTTGAAAAATGATCGTATTAGAAATAATAATTTGTAAGAAGTGGGGGACGGGGCGGGAATTCGACGAGCGAAACGCATCGATACATGACCTTGATTAGAGGCCCTACCTAGAACGCATAAAGACGTATTATTTCTATCTTGCTAAATGTGTCCGCTTTTATAAGCAACTTTATGGTATACGTCATAAGGTCGTCTTTCTCCGATGACAATAAGTATTATTGAAATAATACTGTTTTAAGAGCTTATGGTAACCGCCCAGAACTTACACATGTTTTTTATGACTTAGCAACGGCTATTACTTTCTCAGCTAATTGTTACCTAGGTAAGTAAATACTACGTATTAAATTAAAAGAAAAATATTGGACCTAGACATTTGTACTGTGTAATAGGTAGGTACGTAAAGTTTTTTAACTGATTAAAATTTCAATAAAACAAAAATATAAATAGTTTTTAGCAATTTAACAGATAATAGTGTTACATAATAGTAGCCTGCAGGTACAAATAAACATTAAGTAGCTAGGTACATTGTCACGCGGGCGCGGCAACCGTGAGATAATCAGCTTTCGAGAGTTCGTTGACCCCCATGCTTTATATCAACAATGATTACTTGTTATATTCTTTTTATTTTTCGTTTTAGATTTTTTTATTATTTTTCATGTTTTCAGACATGCATTCCGAGCCCGTGGTTAAAATATCGTTAACTAATTTGAGAAAGCCCTGTATATACGACATCATCTGACATCGTTTATTTAAATATTTAAAACAATATAATAAGTAATTAGAAACTAAATAACGAAAACGAAAATGTTAATATTTTGAGCTTTGATAAATGCAGTCTGTAATGTAATGACTCTTATTTTCTATTAATGACATTTGACAGAAATAGTTATTCACTATCTTAATCATTCTCACAAAACGGATCATTATATTGTACCTATTTATGTACGGAAATGTACTTGGTACTAAAGACCATGCAGTCTACCAGTAGCGATAAGTGGAAAAAAATTCCACTCTTACACACCAGGGGGGATACGTTGGTAGAGACAAGTGGAACACCCGGATTTTTATTGTACACGTCATTTTTATGTATGATTGGGCTTTATAGCCAGTGAAAAATTATTGGGCGTCTAGGGTTAAAGACCAGTTGACAGCAATAATTAATTAATAATAAATCTCGAGGAATTTAATAAAACGATAATATTTTGTAGTATGTATGCAAACGAGTACTACGATGTTTGTACGGTGTGTACAAATGAAAACATGTTAAACTTACCAGTGTTATTCTTTTCAGATGATGAAAGCATGCTGTACGGGAGTGTGAAACAGGAATCATTGGACGGCAGTGACTTTGATGATCATATAGGTAAGATTAATCGCGATCGGTTCAAAATTTCGCAGCAAATATATTTCAAAGGCTTAATTTACTCAGAGTTACTGGTTTAAGCTGGAAACATACTACCTATAGGACGCGGCTGACGGATGCGGCTGACGCAGTTGATAGCGGAGTGGCTTACGGGGTTTTTAGATAGAGAAAGTACACTGAGTCTTGTAAACTATCGGACGTGAATCGCGGACATGACCTTGAGCGTTCGGATGTCTAAAATATCTGGGGCGCTGGATGTTTGTGTCAGCCGAAAGCATCCGCGGGCGGTATGTACACATTTATCTGTCGCGGCTTAACGCGTCCGATAGTATTTTTCCAGCTTTACTCGTGATATTTGAAAGTTTATCTTTCTTTTGTTCATATGCTTGATAAATTGTCAGTTTTACTTACCAGTAGCTTAAAACTATGAACCTAATCCTATCGGATCCCAAATGTATGTCACAGAGTGTCTGAATTCAGGGCGGACTAGTTGTATAAACAAAATGTAACATTTTGGATTATTGTTGAACATGTAAAACAATACGTAAAATGTTTTATAACAGATGATCAATGAAACATGAAATTTTTTTTTTAATTTGAATCCTATAACCCATACACACCCACAAAATAATATAGCAATAACGGAAGAGTTAAAACTTTATTTTGTGGGTGTGTATGAGGAAGGGTATATGACTGTATTAAACCCTTCACATAACGTTATAGGATTCAAATTAAAAATGAATTTCATGTTCAAAATGTTGTCAAAACAATGTTGCGAGTTCAGTTTCATTTGGTGTTCCTAGTACATATTAAGAATATTCTGCATTACAACAAAAAAAACGCGAGTTGTATATAATGATAGATTTTAAGGTCGGTGGCGAAAAAGACTAACTGTGTTACCTACGTACGTACGTCAGACCTTTTGAGTTTTGCGGTCCCACTCAGAAATATCAATTATATTTTAATCAGTCATTAATTCTATCGCTTCTGAGGTCTAGCGGTCCGTCGTTGGATTTGACTTCTTGAGATCCCGGATTCGATCTCCGGGTCGGGCAACAAAAAAATAGAAAATGTATATATTCAAATTTCTAACAAAAAATATGTCGAGCAACATAATTTAACAGGAAAAAGCAAGGCGGATGTACTAACCCGGCCGAATAGCTGCGAAACTACCACCTTGTCAGATTTCTCGGTGACCGGTGCTAGTGACGGTTGGCCTATGCTCGTCTTGTACGAGCTGCCTGGCAAGACGGCACATGGTCTATTCTTTAAAGGAACCCGGACCGACAGGGGGATGTTCATAAGAAATTCATTCACCTAATATTCATGCTGAGTATTAGGTGTAGCCCACGAAAATTAGTTGTACTTGGAAGGTTGATAGCAATTTATTAACACCTCCCTTTTTTTCTTACAGCACTCAATGACTTATTAATAAAAAAAGAAACTAGCGAATACAGAACGAAACGAAGAAAAAGATTGCAGAATAAAAAGAAAGTGTCATACACCGTGAAAAAGAAACTAGATCTACAAGAGACAGAGAAGATGTTGGAATCTGGATTATTTCCTTTCAAAATGGGCAAGAATCTAATGTTTTCATGTACTATATGTCAAGAAAAATCTTCATGTCTAGATGGTATTAAAACACATGTGAAAGATCACAATATATCCCATATACATTTAGCGTTTAAGAAAATGGCTTCATCAAGTCTTCAAAGGTTCTATAAGTCTTCCACAAAGTTACGCTGCAAAACGTGTGATTTTGAAGTACCTGATTATGATATATTAAAAAAACACATAGATATGTGTATACGTCTTAATTCAGGCACATGGAACACATTGCCTTTCAAACTAGAAAAAGATCAGTTAGACTGCCCCATTTGTAAGAAAACTTTCTTGAATTTTGTCAGTTTAAACACTCATATGAATGTGCATTATCCAAATCATATTTGTGACAGTTGTGGAAAAGCTTTTGCCTCCAAAGCTAGACTTCGAGGTCACATGAGGACTCATGAAATTGGTGATTTCCCATGCAGATATTGTGACGCAGTATTCGATAAGGTAACTAAACGTGAAAACCACGTATCCAAAGAACATAAATCTGGAATCCGATATGCTTGCAAACGGTGTAATATATCATTGACGTCATTTTATGCCCGACAAAAACATTTAGCTGAAGTTCATAATGAAGAATTAAAAAGATACAAGTGCAAAGCATGCCCCCAAAGTTATATTACTCCTGGCCATTTATCAAGTCATGTTAGAAGAGATCATTTGAATGAGAGGAACCATAAGTGTAATAAGTGTGATTTGGCATTTTATACGAGGAATTCTTTGAAGATGCACATGATTAAACATGATGGGGAGAGAATACATACGTGTAATATTTGTCAGAAATCGTACCAGAGGAAGAAGACTCTTAGGGAACATATGAGAATTCATAATAACGACAAGAGGTTTATCTGTCCGGTTTGTGGCAGGGCATTTACTCAGAAGTGTACGTTGAAGGGTCATTTGAAGGTACACGAGAGAAAAGTCGATTTGGATGAAAGAATTTCTCAGCCGTTGCATTCTATTTAAATTTATAGACAGAAATGTTTTAAAATAAAAATTGTGAGACATTTTTCTGAAACTACCCAAGACATTTTTAGTTATTTTTGAATATTATATTTTTTTGTTTTATGCATGCTTGCGGATATTTTATTAGATATTTCATCTCTCAAAGAAAGGAAAAAAATTCAATTTTGTCGTTTTTTTTTAAACTAAGTTATTAATGTCTCTGAATGGGATTTATATATAAAAATGTTGTTTATTTTTCATTCATGGCAATAAATGTTTAAACTTAATCAATATAAATGTACGAGGAATATATGTTATAAATTAAAAAATAACATTTTTTACAGTGTTTTCTGCCTGTCTGTTTGTTTCTGCTAATCTCGTAAACGCCTGGACCGATGTTGTCAGGACTTTCACTGGCGGGCCTAGTTATAAAATAAGAATGACAATTTGAAGGTTTACGAGTAAATATTGTGCAATCCCAAAAATATTTATTTTTAATTTAAAATGAATATTAAATTACTATGTTTATCAGATTTTACATTGTTTTTATTTAAATGCAAAAACAAAAAAATATGTCAGTGATCGGACTCGATTCTTTCGCCATTGTGTTTATTTTTTAAAAAATAAGAAAAAGTGCAATATTATATTAAGCTAGATAAAAGTCATCAGAAGGCCTAAATCAAACTGTAAATAATACATAAGTGAAATAAATTATGTATCTAGATAAAATAATTTCATAGCTTTGTATAGAATAGCTAAATAAAGTAATATTCTTTGAGGAGGTGTAAATTTTTTTTTATTCCGTCTTTGGTGTCCATTGCATTGATACAGCAGTATTTGTAAAGCGCTGTTTTAATATCGATACATCTGTATTTTTTAATAAAAAAATGTTATTAGCACAAACATTTTGTATTATTGTTTGATTACATTGAAACAGCGGTATTAATATAAACGGACTGTATAATTGAAACATTTTGAAGAAATGTATTGCAACATTAATGAAGTCGTAATGTTGATGGAAATGCCCTAAAGCACATCTGTATTGTTAATTAATACAAGTTTACAGATTCCGTCGTCAAAATTAACTTCTTGACGTTCGTTCAATGTCCGGCATCAAAAAATCAATAGGAAATGTTTTTTTTTTTTAATTTCCTGGTAAAAAAATAACGTTGCTCGAGATTGGATATGTGCCCGGTTGGCGATAGGCTTGCCACCTATCACATTGTGAGACTTAGTTTTTTCGGCTAGTCGTGGGTGCACTGGTTTTCCTCTGCCAATCTCTTCGGTTATATGGGCCTGAAGATAGTATTTTATACATGTGATACAGTATCACATATATAAAATACTACTATGTGTATATATAGGGTAGAAGTATCAAAGGTTTTATTTAATAGAAAATCAGTTTTTGAGTAACAGTGTGCAATTTTACCTATAATTGAGCTTTGTTTTTGAAGAACACATTTTTATTTATTTTACAAATAAACAAATATAGTTAAATAAATGTAGGATTACTTACGGCACAGTAATTTATAGAGTTCGCATCTATGACTCTCCATAGAAGTTAATACTCCCCATAGAATAGAAGTCCTCCATAGAAGTTAATAAGTTAATACTCCCCATAGAAGCAATAGATTAACTGTGGTTTTATCCAAAGTTACACGACGTCTAACACGTCACAGTCACGTCTTTATCGAATTGTCACACTTAAAAACTCCAAATCCCAGGTAATCAGTGCACTCGTCGTGCCACCAAGCTTCACATATTATGCAACATTGAATCCAGTCTTCAACTGTAGGATCAACGTAGACTTCAATACATAAGGCACAATACATAAGGGGAGGGAATTTGTAAACCCTTATCCGTAACCACCGGTGCTGGTCTTTTTGGTGTCATAGATATCTTCTTCTCTAATTTTGTCTTTATCTTCTTGGCCTTCTCTTCCCTTTTTTTTTGATGTGTCTCTAACTGGATTTTGTAAGGAGAGCTGGTAAGAATTTCTGATTTCTTACATTTTATGTTTCTTTTTTTCTGAATGAAAGATCTGCTGACTTTATAAAGTTTGAAACTGGCAACACATTACCAGTAGCACCCAATAGACCATCAGGTGTTTGATAAATTTCTTCAATAACTTGAGACAATTCTCCATCAGTATCTGCAATAAGTGGTGGGCCAGCATCAGGCCCTTGGTGAACAGTTAGTTTCTGTAGCTGATAGTGGCAAATCTGCAACTAGATTTAAACTATTGATCGTTTCTACTCTAGTACTTGAAATTTCTGTGGTTGGATAAGGTAAAATGACTATTCAGTGACCTCTGCAGGAGCGAAATTATCATTTAAAAATATCTGATCGTTAAAATCCCATACGCCACATGATTCGAATGATTTTTGACCTCTATCAATTGAAGCAACTTGATAATATGCTCTACCAAATATTCGAGCAACTTGAAACTGTGTTATCGCACGACCAGGATTTGAAACTTGCCAATTGAGGAGCGTTTTCACAAAGTGAAATACCTATTTACAATTATTTTTTTCAGTACGCAGCTATTGTTATTTTTTTCTATTTCAGATAGGAAGATTCGTTTGTATACCAGTTTTTTTTAATTAAATAATTTTTATTTAATCTGAGATCAAAATCACGGATTTTCATTTACCTATTACCCATTTACATATTTACCCATTACCCGTAACTTGTAATCATTTTTTATTGAATGCACTAGCTTTGCAGTAATAAATCAAATTCATCAAGTACAAGTTTTATATCATCGTATTTATTTACAGGAACTGAATTTACTGTAAGCAATTCGTTATAAAACTTCTTAGCATCATCGTCCAGGTCACAAAAAGCTAGCATTTTTTACATCTTTTTTCTTTACTGATATCGTGTTCATTTTCAGTTTTTTTGTGATTTTTCGAACAAAGCATCCATAGATTTAATCCCAGGCTTAAAAATTTCCACATTGACTGGATTTCCGGAATTAATTCTGTGTAAATAATGTTTAACTTTGTTCCGTTTTTTTTCATACTGCAGGTTTCGAGCAAGAGTCGTTTTAAAATTGTTTTAAAGTTGTTATTATCTTCTTCGTTGTTCATTCTTTTCATATAGATTTTTATCCAATTCCTGCAAGTAACCCAAAAAAAACCGAAGACATCTCATTAGCACCCCTGGCAGCCTGTATTTCCATGTATAAAAATGTTTTTTTGTATCATCCCTATATTGCATAATACACAAGTTGTACAGCCAAGCTTGTCAGGCATCAAATATTTCTCCTATACTTAGTTCAGTTGATGGCTACATTTTTAATTTTCAAAAGTAACTCTTTACATGCTGTGCATGTGACGTCGTGGGGATTTCCAAATCTATAGTTACAGCACTTGTAAATTTAAAGATTAAGAGACAGAGCTCATGGAGCGATTTTTACTCGAGCGGTTGCGGTTGTGCAGTTTTATTTAAAAACTCACGAGAATGGTTATTTTTTCGGTCCCGCAGCCGCCTAGGCTGAAATTATCGCCCGCGAACTTGGCGGTTGATGATTGCGCGGTCGGCAGTTGCGGTTAAATAATCAGTACAAATAGTACAAACTGGTCGCCCGCCAAGCGATCACAGAGCCCGCGGTCCCAACTCGCCGAGGCGGCGGGAATCGCCGCCCGCACGGTTCTACGTGCAAGCGATCGCTGCCGAAAACAACCGCGGGCGCTGCGGGTGTAAATCGCTTTGTGAAATGTGATCTTACTTCTTGCGTTTTTCCCATTCAATGGGAAGTCGTCCAGCATATCCTCAACTTGATTAATTAACAGCTGAAGATAGCTCCCGGCATTCAGTCGATCCAAGAAAAAAGGTCCTAATATCTTTTCACCTACCAACCCTGCTGTTCACATTGAACCTTGTTAGAAAATGGTCCGGTCGCGTCACCCTAGGCTTTGCCGGATACCAGTGGTGAGAATTGTGGGCGTTTCATATACCGATTCGGGTAAAAGTGCTTTTATCTGTTCACAAGATGTGTCGTTGATGCTCCAAATGCCACTTGCAAAATTCTACTCGAGGTGCGTAGTCACGTTATTGCAATTTCTTCACACGAGTAAAATGAAATGGATGGTACGCAAAATGTTTCACGCGTGAGAGTTGGAGATTCCAAACACGTGTGCTGCCGTTGTTCTGGCAGTATGATGCCGATCAAAAAATCGAGGAGCTCTTCTTCCAACTCCACAGGGTAACGCGCAGCGCCTGCGTTTACATTACGCGGTGTAAATGTCCCCCAATCTCTATGCCGTTGCACGGCGCTTAATATGGTACGACCTCTTGGCTGCCGCCGAAACCGTTTCATGTAAATACGATGAGCTTGCATCGAACTATGGCCTTCCTCTTGGTAGGCCTACGCCATCTGCAGGTACTCTTGGCTGGTATACGCGTAACGCATGTTTGTGGTTGTCAGAAACTAAAAATTAACGCATCTCAAATGTGACCAAACGTTGACTGATTTAAAAACTGAATTTTCTCAATTTGTAAGTAGGGTAAAACACCCCATTACTTGGATTTTATAGGTTTTTTGTAGAATAAAGTGTTAAAGATTGTTTACACTATTGAAATAACAGTTAGGCAAATCTAACCTTTGAAACATTAGCATCTCAGGTTAAAGAGTACTCACTGATTTTCACTGTCGCCCACTATATGACTAAACGCGGGACTTGCAATTTTTTAAGGAGACGTACGAGATTTATTTTATTTTTCGTCGATTATGGTCGAATTTTGACAAATAGGCGACCACTAGTACCTATTATTGCGGGAAAATCTTTAGTTTCCATTACTAACCACGAAAAGTTATTTCAACGCGTAACGAAGTCGCGGGCAACAGCTAGTTATTAATAAAAAAACGTGGTTTAATATTGATACCGGTGTATTTTTTGTCCTTACTGTATTATTAAGAAAGTTATTCTTATTACTTACAGCAATATTATAATAATAAAAAGTATTTTCACACTGTATTGTTAAATTATTAAAAGGTTAATTTAGAACAAACAGAGTAGAAAAATATTTGAATGTGATTAAAATTTGTTAATTATTTATTCAGCTGTATATTATTCATATGCACTGTAATATTAATACAGCTCTTATAATAGCAATGCCCCATAATATTGGTGCCGTTTAATAGTTAATATCTGTTACTGTTAACACAAACTTGTTATGCTACTACTACAGCTGTACAATTAAAAACGTCACGTATTGTTGATACAGCTATATTATTGTCAGAAATGCGCTGTCTTATTGATGCATCTTCAAGTTGCTCGCGCGGTTAATGGTCCCACAGAAACATTTTTCAGAAAAAAAAAACTATCCTAAATGTAAATCCAAGTTAACTTTTATGTGTGTGCCAAATTCAATGATAATCGGTTCAGCAGTTTTGTAGGAAAGAGTAACAAACAAACATATAAACTTTTTGTTTCATGATCCGCAGCGGATTCCAACCTACTTTGGTTGGATCTAGAGTTAAAAAGTATTTAGCCGTACTAACTGGAGTGCATAATTTGATAATTAAGGTCAAATAAAAAGTGTCAAGATCGTAATCGCCTTCAAATTTTATAATAGATAATAACACGTAATTAGCACATCGGGATGTTGGGCTATTATTTGTACGAAAAACCCCGGAAAAGCTTCGACTTGGCTTCGACAAGGAAGACAGCCACGCTCTGCGCAAAGACCACGATTCGCCATAGAATACAGCGACCTTCCGCTCAAAGACAACGATTTGCCATTAAATGCCTTTCAGTTTTAGTTTATTTTACATTTTTTCACAACTGAGGAGTCTAGTTTCAAACCCCGCTAAAATATTTTTTACTAAATGAAGGCAAAATTAAAAATAACCGCATTTTATAATATATTTGGCAAAATAAGACACTTCATGTTACATCCATTTTATGAGTATGGCAATACTAAAATATTTGATATTTTCCATCGTCGGCGCTTGGTAAAACTTCCAAATATTCATATTTTTAAATGAAGAAACACTTGTACTGTTTTACGTGTCACTTATATTTTATTATTTTATAAATAGCCTACCGGTTTCGCTTTTTGCAGCATCATCAGGGCTAGAACTTAAATTACTAAATTAATGCAATACTAAAATCTGCTTTTCAATGACAAACTAGCAAAATGTAACGTAATTATTAGCAAAAACATTTTCATTTTAGAGGGTTTTGATGTGAACATTTCATTATAGCGGGAATTGCAATAAACATTACTAGTTTTAGCGGGATTTGCAGCTGAAACTTTTTTGTAAATGGATGGTATTATTCAGCTGTAATGATATTATGATGAAAGTTAAAATTTAAATTGCAATTGTATAATATGAAATCACTTATTTATTTATAATAATAACTTTACACCTGGGAGCCAATATCCTCAAAACCAGGTTCACAAACATGTTCATCATTATCAGAACTGACATTGATCAATCCTTGTAAATCCTCAAAGTTCTGTCTTTCTCAATGCGCTTATAATAATCTAAAGTAGGTAAATTTCGAAACTCAGCTCCGAAATGCTTTTCAAGAAGTCTCTTAACGTCGTCCATTTTAGCTTTCTTTGGTAAAATTGTATTTGGTGGTATTATTTCGGGACATATCATAGTAATTTTTTTGTTCTTTTTTGGGATTATTTTTTTATGGTTAAGTTCGCTTTTGTAATTTATCTCACCTTGAACTAATATGTTATCTATTTTAGATCTAGTCAAAAAAAACCGCTTGGATTTCATAAATGGAAAGTGCCAGGCAGTCGTAGTTTTATAATAGCTTCATAGCTATTCTTCCAGTTGTAAACTGGAATTTTTTAAAGATCTGTAACTGTTCCGTTTTCTTCAAGAACAGACACATATTCTGCTGGTGAAGCTATTACCTCTTTAGTTCTTAATATTTTTTCAATTTTTGCGAATACGCGATCTGGTGGAATGAATGAATGTCCTACTACGGGATATATTATTTCTACCTTTTTTAAATGTCGAGGTGCTTCCGTGTACAGCCATTTTCCCAACATTGCAACCATACCAGTGATTTTATTATGTCCGGAGCAGCCATCGCAAATCACACGTAATATTTTAACTTGTTCGTTAAGTGTCAGTTGTTGTAGGTTTCATTATATTCCCCCGCCTGATGGGAGCGGCTGCCTCTCTAGGGCGGCTGCTCCCCAACATCGGGGGACCGAGTGTAGCATGCCGCCGCCTCTACCTGGGGGTGGTGCGCTCGATGG
>NJDD01002525.1:37846-67530 GCA_002245505.1 Calephelis nemesis
CGCAGTAGTTGACGTAAGGCGTATATTTATAATTATAGATTTAGGATCCAAGGGATCTAATTCAGCGATAGTGGAGTTTTCTTGCGAAGCGAATTTGGAAAAAGATTACATAATGGTCAAATAAGATTACCTGAAGAGGAGCCTTTGACTCCCGGTGGACTCAACATCCCTTACGTATTTATCAACGATAAAACCTTTTCGCTGCTGTTCTACTTAATGCGCGTATACCCCAAAGATATCGACGACGGAAAACGTATTTACTGCTTTTTAGCCACTTACAGCAATTGACTTTTCATTTACAGACCTTAAGAATATCGTATTTTTATTTGTATTGAGGCAGCTTAGTGCTATTCATTAGCCGCGTACTGATTGAGCGAGCAGCCTCGCGAGGCAGCCTCGGACGTTTGCTTCGCAACGTTTGCCGCGCGAGGCAGCCTCGGTTTGTAAGTTTTCTAATCCGAAGCTGCCTCGCGTGGCAAGTCCGAGCCATCGTCAGCATCGACGCTCAGTTTAACTTGAAGCCGAATAGAGACCGCGCGTGCGTATAGTTTGCCCGATACCACCATGAGGCTGCACATTCGAAAAGCTGTCGCTACCATTGCCTTTTTAATAATTCTAAGGCTTGCAAAAAAAAGAAAACAGAAAACTAAACGTTTTTGGATTAAACTCTCATACAAAAATAGATTACAGGCTGGGAACAGATTGTTTGAAGAGTTGTGCTTCGATGACGAAGAAAAAAATTTCACTCGAATGAGTAAAATCGAATTTGACAATGTGTATTCTCTCATAAACGCCAAAATAAGCAAGAAGGAAACAAATTTTCGAGAAGCAATATCCGCTAAGGAAAGATTGTTAGTGACGTTGAGATTACTGGCCACAGAAGATTCTAATACCAGTCTACAGTATCTATTTCGTATATCAAAACAAAGGATATCGGTTATAGTTCCTGAAGTCTGTGATGCTATAATTGAGGTGTTAAAGGATTATGTTAAGGTAAAATAAAATTACATATTTTTATTATTTTTTTATTAATCTAATTAGAAAATTGGACAAACAATATAAGAAAATTGAACAAACAAATATTTAATGATGAGGAGCTGGAGAAGGAGGAGGGGGAGGCATCGAAATTGGTGAGATAGGAGGCATCGGTGAGGCAGCAGGCATCGGTGAAGTAGAAGGCATTGGTGAGGCAGCAGGCATCGAATATGTAGATAACGTCGATGAGGAAGAGGGATGAGACATATATCTTAATAACCATATATAATAACCATAACCACTGTATGCTCCCATATCTGCATCAAAGATAATTTTATTTATTGCATTTTTTACGTATGCTAATGTAATTTTATCATACTTTCTCAACTCATTTCCTACATATTGGCCATACACATTATAGGGATCATTTTTTTTCTGATATATTATCGCTTGCACACTGTTGTACGAGTGTTAATGCTTCAGATATGGCGTTATCAGTAAAATCATTACTTTCGTTCATTTTGGATCTCTTTTTAGGTCTAGTTGACTTTTGTTTAGGTCCTTCCGTTGTCGTCGAGTTTGAAGTTTCATTTTTTTCTACGTCATAACCGTCATCATTTCGAGCACTATCCAGACTTGCATTCTGTAAAGATAGAAATTATTACTTAATTTTATTTACAGATACCATCATCCGAAGAAGAGTGGCTTAGTTTGAGAGCCAATGGAATTTCCCACATGTCATAGGAGCAATGGATGGGAAGCATGTTATATTACAGTCGCCGATAAATAGTGGCAATGATTATGACTGTTAAAAATGTTTCCAAGTATAGTGCTGTTTGCTTTAGTTGACGCTAACTATAAATTTCTGTACGTAGACGTTGGCAGCAAAGGACGTACATCACATGGCGGTTTGTTTAAAAATACCAATTTATATAAAAAGGTCGAAAAGAAGGAATTGAACATTCCTTCACCAGAAATATTACAAATACCGTATAAAATTGCAGTGCCCTATTTTATTCTAGGCGATAAAGCTTTTGCTCTCAATGATTACACATTGAAACCTTATGAAGGTACACCAGAAAGAGGTTCAATGGAAAGGATTTTCAATTACAGGCTGTCCAGAGCAAGAAGAGTTGTGGAGAATGCCTTTGGCATTTTAAGCTCCGTGTTTAGAGTACTGAGGAAGCCGCTACTATTAGAACCAGAAAAAGCTGCGAAAGTCGTATTGACTACCATATGCTTATATAACTACTTGCGTAGAGATTTAGCTTCCTCACAAAGGTTCACTTCCCCAGGATCATTCGATGGCGAAGTTGAAGGGACAGTAATACCCAGCCGATGGCGACAGGACATACCACGGCGAGGATGAACAAATACAAAAGAAATACGTTCACATTTAGGGAGACATTTCATAACAAACGGAGCAATTTCTTGGCAGAATAATTATCAGTAAATAATAGGTACTCACTTCTTCACCTAAAGTATCTTGTGTATTTCCTGGGTGATTTCTATCTCTTAGAAAACTGAAGGCTTCATAGGCATACCAATTCGAAACATATATTTCACCACGACCTGCAGTATAAAATAAAAAATAATAATTTTAGAAATTATATAAAAACCGATGTAACTTTGAATATAATAAAATAAATGTTGTTAACCCTAATCATAAACATTAAATAATAAATACCTGATCCTGTGATTCGGCTTTTTTTTCTCTCGACTTTTCCCTCCTATAAGACCCTAGTAAAGAGTCAATTTTTTCTTTAATTCAGCTATTGGAAGGTTCATTTCCTGGCTTATTTTTCTCCATGCATCTTCCCTTAGTCCTCTATTAGTGTAATCAGGACATTGCTCATCCCAAAGTCGTCTATATTCACCATGTAGTCGTAATAATTTAAGACACTGTTCTTTATCCATGACGCACAACTAACACGCAACGAATAAGCGAGGCAAAACACTACCGTGTTGAGTGAGCGCGGCAAACGTACTGAGGCGCCTTTGAACATCGACAAAAACCGACAACGTTCGGCTCGGGCCGCGGCACGCTCGGGCGAGGCAGCGCGTGCGTTTGCCTCGGGCGAGGCACGTCTTGACCGACCGAGGATTTGCTGCTCGCTCAATCAGTACGCGGCTCAATCAGTATTTACAGATATATAAAGTGTAGATCCTTAAATATTATAACTAGTATGTTACTCTACAGAGATGTACTATCGGCAAAGTTCGCGCTGATACACTTTTCAAACAAAATCGTTTATCAAACTTAAAAATTGTAACCCCGTTCTTAATACCGGTAAGCCAATTAGAGACATTTGTTTAACCACTTGAACGTCAAGGCCGCGCGCTCTGATGCACCGGCACGTGTCCAGCGCGATCGAAAAATCGCGAACTAAAAAATCGCGCAGCAGATTTACCGATAAAAAGATAAATATACGAGCTGGTATAGAATAAAAAATACCATAGGATAGTCTGATTTACAGACTATATGTATTTGAAAAAATATAATGCTCTAATCTTAGACTTTAATACTTTAAAAAATCGAGAACTCTGAAAAGCAGCTATTTTTCTCGCATATTTCGACATTATTGTTTTTTTATAAAAAGACAAAGCAGTTTGTAACCGTTTTACCGATATCAAAATAAACTAGACTATATTTCCAATAGAACAATACCAGAATACTTACAATTGACGCAAAAATACTATGTTTAATAATCAAATCAAAATATGTCTTATATTCGTGATTTTCGGTTCAAGGCCGAGATGTTTCGATGTACAAGATGGCGCGCGCCCGGGGCTGTGCAGACGAGATACTGTATTTTATGACAAAATATTACTAATATTATAAATGCGAAAGTTTGTCAGTTTGTTTTTTACTACTTCACGTGAAAACGGCTGAACCGTTTTTCATGAAATTTGGCACACACATAGAGGTTAACTTGGATTCACAGATATGATAGTTTCGATAGATTAGTTTGGATTATTTTACCTATCAGTGAACTAAATTAGGGATGCATAGTTGAATCAAAAATCATTAATTTATGGAACACATATTTATTAATTTGTATTTTCTTATACAACCTGTAACATTTTTGAATGAGCATCCTGAAAGTAGTTTGTTCAGAATCGATAACTGAATCCATTTCAGGCATTTTTAATTTAGTTTTTTTTTTTTGAAAAAATATTTGCAAAATGATGTAAATTACAGACACTTATTTCTATGAACCGCCGAAACAAACAAAAATAAACCTTAAGTCCAAGCAATAGATAACACTTTTTCAAATACGACTGCAAAATAGCTCCACAGCGCGAACTCACACATAAACGCAATACAATGTAGGCACAGGTGCCGAAATGGCACCAAACGGAATACGACCAACAAATTAATATTTTTCATCTGGCATCCCCCTTCCGCATACCTAAAACAATAAGAAAGAGAGAGACGTAAGTATATCACTCCCGCTGTCCCTAGTTTGGGGTTTACAATTACAGGTTGGTGACAGCGCCCGCGCGGCATGTCAAAGGATTTATGCACGACAACGATCAGTCATCTGCCGACCGCTAATAAGTTCCGCTAAAAATCAATAAAAAAACTTGTCTTCTCGGTATACTAACGTACAGTACACTGAAATGGTGAGGACTTTGGCACAGTGTGGTGACAATGTGGCACTAGTATGCAGAACATTTAATAGTAGGTACGGTACCAACGTAACCCGTAGTACTATGTTAGGAGCTACTCAGCGGCTTCGAGATCACGGAACATTTCGACCGAACACTGCCATCGACAGGGGAAGAAATGTGAGAATACATACTCGCCTACAAGAGCAAATACTCGACTACTTTGACGAGAATCCTCATCAAAGTACCAGAGAAGCTGCCCCGCGCTTTAACGTCAGTCACATGTACCTGTGGCGAACTCTTCGTGGTGACCGCCAACACCCGTTCCACCTAAGAGGATGTCAAGAGTTAGCTCCAGGTGATTATGTTCCGCGTTTGGAGTTCAGTCGCTGGTTAATAGAAAATTGGCAAAATAATATTATTTGGACTGATGAAAGTACCTACATTCACTCGAGTGGGTATGTACAATCAACATAACACACATTTATGGATGCATGAAAATCCTCACGCCAGCAAAGTCGCCTCGTACCAACACCGGCACTCAGTAAACGTCTGGGCGGGACTCGTCGGAACGCATGTACTGGGCCCTGTATTCCTTTCGAGGTTAACAGGCGAGGCCTACTTCTGCGGGAAAATTTGCCGGCACTGTTAGAAGAAATACCTCTTGCCAATTTACGGGACGTCTATTACCAACACGATGGAGCCCCCGCACATTTCACTTGGAATGTCCGACAGTATCTTGATGCAGAATACAGGGAGCGGTGGATCGGTCGTGGCGGCCCTGTTCCGTGGCCTCCACGATCACCTGATTTAACACCTATGGATTTTTATTTGTGGGGTCGTGTTAAATCACTTGTCTATTCTGACGAAACCACTAATTCAGAGGACCTAAAAATTAAAATAGTGGCGGCTTTTCAAAAAGTGAAAAGTGATACTTCGGTTTTGAGTGCCTTGCGTCAACAGCTTCGCAAACGGGCAGTAAAGTGCATAGAACAAGGTGGTGGACACTTTGAAAGTGTTTTAAAAGGAGTAGGCCGCCGTAGGAGTGCCGAATAATTGTTATTCAATAGGTATGTAAGTTATTTGATTGTTTAATACCTAATTGCAAATATGTACATTAAATGATACACATATTTTAAATCTATGAATGCCCAGTGTCTCATCAACTATCCAGTGATTTCATTTACATCTGCCTATGAGTTTTTCATTAACAATAACTTACGTTTTACATAAAAAAGTAGGTATTCCAAGAAAGGCAAGAAACAATTGCATTGCCTGTCGACAGTCCAAAATCTGAACAGTACCTGAAAGGAGTAATTGATTACATTATCTAGTACCTAACTAGGTACATATTATCAATTTTAAAATGCCTAATTTGTGATTGTACCTACGTAGCCAAATATTTACAGAAACTAAAGAAAACATGAAACCGTTAGACTTTATAAGTAGGTACCTAACTACGTTTACACGCGTCGTCCACCCGGCAACAAAGCGACCGGCAACAGGGCAACGTCTCCAATCATAAACAATATTTAATTATTATGAATACAAGATTCCAATTTCAATTCACAAGGCGACAATTTACATTGCCGCGGTTGGATATGTAGCAAATTTTTGCAAACAAACCTTCATAGCATAATGAACTTTATGTCAATTGTATAACGTACAAACTAAATAGGTAGGTATGCCCCAATAAAAATTGCGTGGCATCGGGGTTTCCCGCGCTTTTCCCTTTAAAATCATAGTGCGTCTCACTCAACACTCACACTAGCATGAATGAATTGCATAGATTTGAACGTATAACACATCTCGTGTGCGGCTGTGTGCTAATGTTGTGACAACAATTTTTGTTTACAATTGGTACAAACTCTTTTTAACAAAATAAATACTTACACAAAACAAAAAAAAATTCAATGCCTGTATTGTCATTTAGGAGGGATTTTCTAATTGGGGTGTCTGTAATGTACATTCAATTCTGTTACACGTTGTATATACATCACGTACTTTTAATTTTTATAATTTTAACGTTTTATTTTACGGCTTGTGGAAGTTCCTGAAACAGCCGACTACGCAAAGATAAACTCCACACTCTATACATTTATAGACTGTTCGACTCACGACCTTATTTTTATTATAGCACCACCAGCAGCGGCCTCTGGAGGCAGTGGTATGCATCGGGAAGTGTTCCCCCTCGACGATTGGTCGGTTTTGTAGCGTCAGTTTCGAATTCCATCTAATCGTCGTCGTCGTCGCCATCGTTGTTGCCGTCGTTGTCGTCGTCGTCGCCGTCGTTGTCGTCGTTGTTGCCGTCGTTGTCGTCGTCGTCGCCGTCGTCGTTGCCGTCGTCATTGTCGTGTCCGTTATCTGTCTGTCGTTGTTTGTACCACACTCGGCCTTTTTCCCGTTCAATGGGATGGGCGGATAGGTACTGATCTTTGCGATCAACACCCCCCATGTATTTATTATAATCCAGAACGATACTGGGCTTGTAGGTCGTTCTGTTGTACTTCTCGTGTGTCCCAATTTGAAGCGGATGGTATGTCGAGATCATGCTAACTATATTAGCATCTCGCCATACTATCAGCGACAAATCGGAACAGTACGAGGCCACCAGCTCTCCTTGTCTCAAGTCCGTCTTTGTAATAGTCTATAGAGATCTGGGAATAAATTCCCGGTTAAGTCGTTGCGTTCCGTAACAATCAGTCTGACGTCGTTTCAGACATCGCGCTAATAATGGACAATTATAAAAATTATCCATTATTAGCGTATGGCCTTTGTGCAAAAGTGGCTGCACCAAATCGAAGACTATCTTTGCCGTGGCATTCGTCGGTTGGGATTCAGTGGAAGTCATTGGGTCAGTTTGTTCTGTGCTTTGATTTATTTCAGCCTGGTCAATATCATTGTCATTTTCGTTGTCGTCGTTGTCATTTGTCGTGGTCGTTTTGTCTTTTCCAGCGTATATTATATACTTCCAGAGATAGCCAGTCGACGACTCACATAGCTCGTAGCTTTTCACCCCGACTTGGGCCGCCTTCGTGCTAATTTTTTGGGCGAAGCTCAACCGGCCGTGCCACTTCAGAAGTGATTCGTCGATGGCTATCTCTTGATGAGGATAGTATAAATTGGAAAATTTACAGTTGAAGTAGTCGATTATGGGCTGTATTTTAGAAAGTCTAGTTCTTGTCGATAAGTCATTGTTGTCCACAAAGTGAAGCATCGTTTTGAGTAAAGTAAATCTGTTGTAAGTCATGATGTTGCAAAAATAGGGCATGGTTCCAAAGCCATTAAATGAAAAATATAATTCCTCATTTGGCAGAGGATATAACCCTTGCAAGATCATTATGGCCAGGAAACTAATCATCTCATGCTGGTCAGTCGGTGTCCAGCGCTGAAACCTTGAAGATGGTGTCAAGTTTTCTCTAATGGAGTCTAATTTTTGGGCAGCGTATCTATTCGTCTCTTCGCAAAGTCTGTCGATAAAGTCCATATCAAACATTTTGTGGAATATATCAATAGGTGTCGTAATGTCCGTCATGTCAAAAGTAGGCCCAGGTGTTCCGGTAAATGTTTCCCGCTGAGACACAAAAGTTGATCTGTCCTTAGTCCAGTCAAACGTAAATCAGTCGTTGGGTAAAAGTTCTTCTATCGCAATGTCATTAGCCCTGTCTTCAGCTGCAAGAATTTCTGTTTGTTCGGCAGTCAAGTTCTCTTCAGTTATATTGTCAAGTGGTCGTACGGCCATAGGGTAATTAAGTTCGACATTCAGATTGTCATTGTCACCGTCACTGTCACTGTCACTGTCTAGCCAATTCGACACTGTCTTTTTGAATCGGCTATCGCCGGCACCTGAAAAATTAAAATATTTGTTGTAATACACAATTGCGACAAAGAGATATAATCATCATGTCAGCCAAAAAAGTTCTCTGCTGGAGATAAGCTTTTCCCTTAGATATCCAAAAACATCAGTTGGGATAGTTAAAAAAAATAGTCTCCAGTGGCTGTATCCAACCGTTAGTAGCCAATATACCCCTTGATAATTGGTAATGCTCACCAATAGACAACCGTCGTCGTTGGCTTTTTGTTGTTGCGACCACCACCTCCCCTCCAATAGACGGCACTGTTAACGGAAAACAAGTTTATTAACGACACTTTAGCAAAAATACGACTACGATAACGGAAACTAATATACACAGGTACGTGCGTACCTCTGGAAACTACAATAAAGAAGCATCCGCCGCCTCAAACTCACAAATTAACTATTGCTATATTAAATGTTATCAAACTTTACGATGTTGCGGATCTGAAACGGAGATAAACAACCATACATACTTACATACATACAACTTACATACCAATATACATACATAGTTAGATTCTAAAAACATAACCTACGTTATTATTCAGATTCACTTGTGTGGGAGCGCCTGCGATACTGCCTTTTTTTAGGGGTACGGCACATATCTAATAAGTTTTGGGCCGTGCTCAACCGATTAGGGTCCAGTGAATCTAGAGAGCTGGGCGAGTTCGGCACGGTACCGATACCGAGCATCAGGTGTGGCGAGTCCCCGGGGGTCAGTCGGGGATTCGGGGCTACCGACGGTTGCTGAGTCCTCTACAACAACAGCTTCATTTGAATACATTCGCCGTAAACAAAATTTTATTTTGACAGTAACACCGATTAAGCCAAATTCAGTTTGAATCAAACAAAAATATTTACCCCATTCCTCTTCCGCTACAATCGCTTGTCCGGACGTAGAAGGCTGCAGAGACGGTAGCCTAGCCGACGTCGAAGGCTGCGGAGATGGCAGTCTAGCCGACGTCGAAGGCTGCGGAGAAGGCAACCTTGGCCCGACAAAGATGCACTGCGCCCTCTCTGGCGATGGTTGTCTGTTCATAAAAAAATAAGTGTAAACTTTTTGTCGAAGACACGATTTAGTATAAAGTATTAGTATAACATATATGTGAGGATACAAATACATACTGTCTACGTCTTTTCCGCGGTGGCGAGTCTGGGAGGAGCACGCGTTCTAGCTCCGCCTCCCTTTTCCTACTGGCATATTCTTTTTTTTGGGCTGATGTTAAACCCTGAACCCGTTTATGTGTCAGTTTTAGTTGTGTTCTAACAACCTGTAGGATTTCCCTAAAAAACAAAATAGTTCTTGTTATTATCTAAATAATCTGTACATAAATTAGGTTATTTAAAACAGATAACAATAGCGATACGGCAACCGAATTGTAGACAAGATAGTTTGAATGGTTTATAATAGAGATAAAAAGGCAAAATATATGCCAATACTTACGGGTCTGTCGATTTTCCTCTTCCTCTACCTCTCCCTCTCCCTCTGCCTCTTCCTAAATCTTCCAAAGATTGTTCATTGGATCTAAAACATGAGAATATCACTTAATTATTAAGTAATACACACATTTCATGACAAAATAAGAGTTTTTGCAGCACAATAACTCCACACACCAAAAGCAGTAATTGTATTCTGCGGTAAAGCAAGAAAAGTGATTTTAGCGTAATTCATTCTAAGCCAATTTATTTTTTGTAATAAATTTCAAGATCATAATTTAAGTTCCCTACATATTATAAAAAGTAACAAAAATAGTTCATTGTTAGAAAAGAACTCAGACCCACGATTCCATGAAGTGTATTTAAAAAAAAACCTACAAAACATTTTCCTCCAAAAAAAAAAATTTTTTGCTTCTTTGAACAAGCAAATTAAAAAAGTCACATTAATATTGTGTAAATTCATCTTTCTAACAAAAAATAATTATCAAAATCGGTTTACCCGTTTCAGAGAACGGGTAAATCGAAGATCTGTCTGTGCACAGACACACACACACGACAAACTTAACACTATAACACCCCTCTTTGCGGTGCGGAAATAAAATTTTTTTTTTTTTGAAAATTAATGATTTTTATAATTACCACATTTTAAAAATTTTATTGCATAGAAAAAATTAATGTAAGCCCAAGCATAAGTAAAACCAGAAAACAAAAAAGGTCACAGAACACAAAAACCAAGACCAAAATATCTCGTCTGCACAAACCTTGAAACGCATTACGTCAGGTATCCACTTTTGGGTACTCTCCATCAGCTACTTATGACGAGGTTATAATTTACCTCAAATCTGCATCTATCATTGTGGATTGCGTTAAAAATAGATTTAATACTTAATCTAGGTAGAATAAATAAACGAATGACAATAATTCAACCCCAAAATATCTGTTTATTTATGTTTTATCCCTCGACAACTTGAGATAACATGACACACGTCGACCATCTTCAATTTTAGACCACAATATATCAAACATGACCTAAATAAAAGTATGAAAATTATACACCACGAAAACGAGAAAATCTTTACGAATCTTTTGATATAACACACTATATGATTAAGTTAATAAAAACAAAGTACTCACGACATGTTTGCTTGTGATCCGTAATGGCGTCACGACAAAACGGGCACTTGAACGCGGACTGGCTTAAAAAAATAAAACTATATGGAAGGAATGAAAGAAGGGCAACTTCAAGTACTAGGATGCCATCTATGTTTCATTGAGCGTATTAAATACAACAGACACTGCAAAAATATGTTTTAATTCAACTGCTTAAGGCCGATTTCTGAAGATGGTCATGGGTATCCACTTTTGTGTACTCGGACAGATGCCGCCAAAATATTTTTTGTACGTTTAGTTGAGACGTTGGAGTCTGACGTTCAAGTGGTTAACAGGAGACAATACAAGAAATTGCAATTGATTTTTAGTTGCAATCTGTGTCTCACCCATTGTTAACGCTTCTCAGTTATTTGTGCTTTCTTACATAGGTACGACATTTTTTTCGCGTCACGGAGTCTGATTCATCTTGCTTCAACGTTGACCCCTATCTACTTTTCCGGACTCTTGAGTGCCTTACGTTTTGGTACTATGTTTTCTGCGTTACCTATCTAGGTATTGTTTACATCATGCACCGAAATCTGACGAGGGACGAGCGGAACCAAATACTGGCTCTCTATTATGAAGGACGGAACATTTTACAGATATCGCAAGAGTTAAATGTTTCGGTAAGTAGAACTTTATTAAAATTATTTTTATTAATTTTAATTAATCTAACCACAAGCTCCACACTAAACTTCTTGTTACTTTTTATTGTGATGCGTTTGGCCTTTCTTTTTCCCTATTCAACGAATTAACTTACATTAGTACTGTAACTTATTCTTTGGCTAGGTATCTACCTACCTATCTGGTAGGTAGGAATGTAGTAAGGTTTCGCAATGACGCTTGAATCTTGTCATCATGTCAGTGCTCGCCGATTCCATTAGAATCTAAGGAAAGATATCTACTTACTTACTTTTGTTTTGAAACTAAGTGTCTACGATTACATTTAATGTGGATAAAATTATAAACATACTACATTCGGTCAGTAATATTTTATCATATCAGACTAGTAGATAGGTATGCAGCATTTATTGTTACTAGAGTACCTAATTACTAATCTCTGCTAAAATTAACATCCCTTTTTACTTAGCTAGTTAAGTAAGACGTTAATAGGTAAACAGACACACAAACAAAATATATTTTATTGTCTCAGATCTGGTAATTAACAGTAATACAGGCAATTAGGTATATTATGTTGAATAACGATTTAGACTGACTTTTGAGATTAGAATGACTTTAGATTTTTTTTACTGGGGTTGTCTGAAGGACTTGGTGTATGCGACTCCAATATCGTCACTTGAACAGCTGCGAGAACGGATTGTCTCAGCCGCCGAGCATATCGATAATGCGGGTTATGCACGTCATATTAAACGGTCGTTTATAAAAAGGTGTCGAATGTGTATTAGACAAAAAGGCCGCCATTTTGAACATCTTTTGTAATTTAAAATTAATAAACTTATTGTTATTTACATGTTTTTTTTTATTTCTATCCATACACCCAGACATGTAAAATTCTACCTTACTCGTTTCAAATCGAGATTAAAATTTGAAGAAAACTAAAAAGTAGTAATTATTATACCATTTTCGAATCCTTATTAAGTGAGTAAGTTTTTAAAATAATCAGCACAAAGTGCGTAGTATAATTTTTTTTTACCAGGGCTGGTTGAAAAGTAGACTAAAGAATAATTTTGAATGAAAAATAATGATTTATTTTACTTTTTAATGTTTTAACATCGAAAACTGTTTTGTTTTTGTATTCTATCGGTAGCTGAATGATTCAAGATAAAAATAAAAAAAACAGAAACACAAAATGTTTTCATTTGTAGAAACGGCATGAAAAAAACGGACTGAAGGTCGAGATTTTCCAAAATTACAGAAAACATCTAATAATTTTGAAACCATAACACTTTTACTAAGGTAATTTTTTTTTATTTGGTAGAACGCTATGTCACACACCACCAGGTGAAGGGTTATCCATGACTTCCTGGACACGTTGTATAATTACGAGCCTTAATCTGGTTTTTTTTAGCGGGTGACTGTTTCGTTGGATTTAATAAGATGCCGCCGAGGGATCAATTGCAGACCGACCTCGCGCTCGTCCGAGGCCTCACCGAAGAGGATGTGACGACAATGGTTAATGTTTTTGCATAAAGCCCGTTCACAAACACGTCAACGTTCGCGAATCAGCACGATTGCAGCATGCAAACAATAAGCCGAGGCGTGCATCACAGAACACCCTCCAAAAAATCAATTTTAAGTGAGCTGCAAAAACAAATTCGAGTGCGTTATGCTCGCGAATTTCGGGATTTTGACTCTCTTTTGACTTGACTTTTGCGCTTATATT
The DNA here is from genome assembly GCA_002245505.1 of Calephelis nemesis. Classification (NCBI taxonomy): domain Eukaryota; kingdom Metazoa; phylum Arthropoda; class Insecta; order Lepidoptera; family Riodinidae; genus Calephelis; species Calephelis nemesis. The sequence continues at coordinate 51,220 of NJDD01002525.1, forward strand.
TTATTCATGTGATAAATAAAAAATATTTTGTGTTATTAGTTTATAGAAAAACGTATACATTTTAAAAAATAGATAACTGTGTATTAGTTTAAATCATTTGGTGTTCTTTGTTCTCAGGTGTTTGTTTTGAAATCACCTGATGGTGCCGCTTTTGTTATTTATTTAAAAGCACCTTATTGTTTTCTCACGCTTTGGCAATTTGTATTTTAGTTGTCTTTGTGAAAAGTAACCGTAGACGTCAACAAGTCGTAAAATGTAGCGCTCTTGTTTCTTTTGTTTATTCCTATTATTCATAAATAAAAATTAAAATGTGATGTCGGTTTATAGAAAAACATACTTATACATTTAAAAGGTAGATAATTTTGTATTAGTTTAAATCATTTAGTGTTCTTTGTTCGCAGGTGTTGGTTTAGAAATCAACAGATGGTGCCGTTTTTGTTATAATTACAAACATCCAATTTTTCTCACGCTTTGTCAATTTGTATTTTAGTTGTCATTGTTAAAAGCAACCGAAAAGTAACCGAAGACGTAAACAAGTCGAAAATGTAGCGCTCTTGTTTCTTTTGCTTGTATTTACCTGTTATTCATCTGTGATAAAATATAAAAATCACTATGTGATGTTAAGTAGACTACCTATATACCTAAATCTTTAAACTTTTTAAAAAGTGTTTTCATTAAGAAAACCGTTTCATTTACTTAACACCTAAAACCTGTTAAGCTAAATAACTGAATAACATATTTTGTAATGAAATTAGGTATTTGTTTTAGGTATTAATTGTTGTTAATTACTTTAGTTTTAATTTTTTTATGCCTATGATGCAATGGGCTTTTTTTAGTAATCAACTTGTATTTTATTTTTAGTTACTTATGTTATACTTTTTACTAATAAGTAATGTAAAATTATAAAATATAGCAAGCGTGATTTATCATTAAACCCCAATCCCTAACAACCAAGTCCTTTATTTTCTTAATCTAAGTGCTAGATCATACTAGTATTATAAATGCAAAAGTTTGAGGCGGCAAACAGAAAAATGTTTGTCTGTTTGTTTGTTACTCCTTCACGCAAAATCTGTTAGCCGATTTTCATGAAATTCGGCACACACATAGAGGGTAACTTGGATTAATGGAATGAAATGAAATGAATGAATGGAATATGATAGTTTTTATCCTAAAAAATATTTCCGTGGTCCATTAACCACGCGGCCAGCCAGACTCGACACAATTTGATCTTAACCATAATTAGGTTATGCTTATGTTGTTGTTTTCCCTGTGTTCGTCCGGGCTCCTTTGCAGAATAGACCATCTGCCTATCTTGCCAGGCAGCTCGTAAAAGGCAAGCGTAGGCTTACCGTCACTAACATCGTGACATCTGACTAGGTGGTAGAGTTTCGCAGCGACTCGCCCGGATTGATGCCACCGCCTTACATATTCCTACCGCCATAACGTCATGACGTGTTCCGGTTCGGAGGGTAAGGTAGCCGGTAAACTTACTTTTGCTCGAGGCCTAACATCCCGACCTCAGGTTGGCAACGCACCATTACCACCTTTGGTGTCTCTAGGCGACCTGAATTTCTTACGATCAGGAAATCCGTCTGCTTGTTTGCCTTCCTATATCATAAAAAAAAACGCTTATGTCATGAGTGTAAGACAACGGTAATACCTAATACGTCATACAAATACTTAAATATAATCAATATTTCACATTATGATAATGAACGTCTCTGTGGTCTAGCAGTCCTGTTGTTGGACTTGACTGCATGAGGTCCCGGGTCGGGTAACAAAAAGAAAATTGTTTTTTTTTTTCAATTTTCTAACAAAAAATAAATGTTGCTCGGTATTGGAAATGTACCCGTTTGGCGATAGGCTTGCCACCTATCACATTGTGGGACTTAGTGTCTTCGGCTAGTCGTGGGTGCGTAGTTGTGCTTCTGCCTACCTCTTCGGGGATATGGGCGTGAAGATACAAACAAACAAAATAATAATGAACAAGAACACGACTCTTCATTCTCTAGACCAGTAGGGATACCTACTCTAGAATCTCGGATATATGCAATACCTATTGAAAATCGGAATCGGATCTGTCACTTTTGGTATGTAGGTACTCTTGAACACAATACTACCGAATTATTAAAGTTTAATTAATAGGTAAATAATCAATAGATGATTTTATCAGATTCATTTAATTTGGTTGTAACTAAATGTTAATCATTCGCTGTTACTGTGTCCCAGAGTACCTAAAATGACAAATCCGATTCAAATTTCCAATTTGCATGAAATCGATATTCAAAAGTAACCCTACAGATCACGATATCGCACGAAAATATCATTGTTGCTGCAGAAATAGACAAGCGCGTACTCGGGCAAGTTGATGTATTGATGTCACGCCCATATCCCCGAAGGATAAGGCAGAAGCACAACAAGACTAGCTGAAGACTCTAACACCCGTATTTAAGAAGCTTACTTGGCTAAGTAATGAAAACATGCTGTGCAAAGGACGACATTAAGCTATGCTTTTCTTACGTCAAGCCATCCAATTCATGAACAATGCATTCAATAATCAGTTCTAAGTATTGTTCAGGAATTGGGTGATTGGAGGATTGGATTAGCTAAACAATGTTATCTTTCTATTAACGGATTACGGCTCTGGTTTTGAATTACACTTTGTTGAAATTGGTATAACGTCTTTTTAAGCTCGTGTTGCAATTAGAAGCTCATACCTCAAAAATATAAGCGATGACCTATGATTTTTGATGTTTAATTATATTATTTAAATAGTAGTTAATATGATAAGAAATAAAACCATACACTCGCCCATACATATGTATTTATTTACAGGCCTCTAAATCCTTACCATTATCGGCCGCCGCGTGGCATAATTTATGTTAGACTTAACAAGGCACACACAAATATTGTTAGGAATATAATTAAGGTAAAGGAAAATTATTGCATTTTAACTTGTAATTTACAATAAAAAATATAAATGATTACCTGATGTAACTTCTAAATAGCATTTACTACGAAAATATTGTCATTATTGATAAAAAATGATGCAATAATTTCGATGTTTTGAGCGCCAAAATGTATCCACCGTATCTCTACGAGATAGTTGTTTACATATCTTCTTGAAAAACTTAATTTGAATCACATATTTCACGTACCCTGAGACACAATAATACACAACACAATTACTTTTTCTTCTTTCTGATGGCCACGGAACGGACGACGGAATGTCACGGAACGAATAACCAAAAAGTATTTGATGTTTTCTTTTTTTCTGTGGCATGGTAACTCGGCTGGGATTAATACGATAAAGAGCTTTCTAAAAAAATCGTATTTTACAATGCCTGTAAGATCGCGATGCTTAGTGCAAGACATTTTATTCTTAATTTTTATGTTCAAATTAGCATCTAAGTGCTGAACATGTCTGCTATTATAATGTGAGTCTTTTAGTGGATATGATTTAATATTTCATCAATAGATAGGATAATGTCGTCAGTTAGTGATAACCGTGGTAAGGTTCGGATGCTGACCACGTCTATCTTTAGGCTGCTTACCATCAGAAAGGATAGATGTGAGTTGGTAAATGGCTTTGTTTTTTGTCATAGAGAATGTATAAAGGTTTAAAAGCGGCATACTTCAATCCTCTCAGCGTTAGATAAAACAAAATAGGTAAAAGAGTAGTCACGTTTTTTTCTGTTTTCATTTGTCGATCGTTTCGAGTCACAAGTGAACATTTTATCAAACCCATAAGCAACGAGTCTTGCTCATTTTTCGGTCTTCCATTGTACACGCTTTGTAATCGTACTCGTCCTTCTTCTATTCCAAACTTTAAAGTGCAATATTTTTTACACTTGCACTCCTCTTCGTTCGTCGATTTAGCCTCCGCATACTTACATATACAACTAGAAGTACTTGTGTAAGCGTCACTATGAAGACGATGTGATTTTTGTACCTGACTCTTATACAAAATGCGTATTTCTTACATCCTTTTTCCTTTTCTTAGCCGACTGAACTTCAGTAGAAGTGTCCTTATTAATTTTGTCACTATCACTAGACATTTTTACTACTAATTTAAAAGTTAAAAAAAAAACAAAAGAACCGTACACACAGTAAATTACTAACGTAATGGCTGACGCAATAACTATTAGTATTAACTGTCTATCTTTTAAAACACAGCCAAAAGGCACCGGCGATATAATCAACAGATAAAACTCAATCATTAACGTCATAGGTTTGAGATTCGAGATTCGAAATTATTGCATTAGTTCGACGAAGGGAATAAATCCAGGATTTTTATCCTTCTTAGAACTGATAAAATTTTTGACAGTTTATAATTAAGTGAATGTAGTTTTTATTCCTTTCTTAAGATTATGAATTATTTACTTACGACGCTAGCGCATGAAATGTAATTTTTTGAAATTTGACATTTATTTTTTTACAAAACTGATAGTTCAATTATTATGGATTCAATCAATCAAAAACGTATGCAACACACTGATGATTTTAACACAATACAAGAGACACCTCGCAAAGATGTTTTGAACTTTCAGACGTTCGTTAGCCAACCACGCTCATCTTTCTATCTTTAACATTTCTTGAAATTTGAACCTAAAATTTTGCTAAGGAGTAGTTTTACTCGTCGTACAATTACAGAAAAGTAAGTAGGAACTGATGTAGTTAAATGGAAGATAGGGCCTTTTTGAAATGTTCTCGGAGGATGTTAAATAATCTACAGACAGAGGCTTGTCTACAACATATTGATCTAAAATATATTGAACCTATTAGCTGCTGCCCTCGGCTGATCACGCATGGTTAATGGTCCCACAAAATTATTTTTCGGCATAAAATTTATCCTATGTGTTAATCGAAGTTACCCTCTATGCGTGTGTTAAATTTCATGAAAATCGGTTTAGCAGTTTTTAAGTGACGGAGTAACAAACATCCGAACAAACATACAAACTTTCGCCTTTAAAATATTAGTAGGATGTAATACAAACTTACTAAACCAACCAAACCAACCAACCAACATCCGAAACAACAAAAAAAGAAAAAAACCACAACAAACGTAAGAATATCAAATAGTAACAAAAAGATAACGGAGAAATTTTAAAATTTTAAAACTTTTCGGAAATGTCCCTTATCACAAGAAACTTGAAAAAAAGAGTCATTACCGTAGATTATTATTTGTGTATGTACTTTGATCATCAATGCAGTCATGATCTTCGACGTCAGAGTCAGATGTTATTTTAACTCTCCGCAAACATACGAAAGAGTCGCTTTCTATACAATTGTGACTATATATTGACTGTGCACCCATTGCTATCAGGGGTGGAAAATGGTCAGTAAAAGTCAGTTTATTGGGCTTAAGTCAGTAAAAGTCAGTTTTTTCGAAAAATGGTCAGTAAAGTTAGTATTTCAAGGATATTGGGCTAGTGGTTTCTGTTTCTAAGACTATTAAAAAATGTTTTGTTTTCAGTTGCTTTCTAAAATATATTGCTTAAAGAATTTGTTCTTACTGTCACTTGAATTTTACGCGTTATCATTTAATTAATAAGGAAATTTGTATTTTTTCTTTAAGACGAAAAACGCAAAAATAAGTAATTTTAAACACTAAAATACCGTAACGTAAGTCTTGCTAAACTAAACAGAAGACAATTTTTTGCCAAGTTATCTCCTTGAAACTGTTAATGGCCATCATGCCTCTCCGCCCCAATGCGTGCTGTTAGGGTGTCCCCGCCGATAGTCTTAAAAAAACTAATTTTGGGAACTCACCAAGTTTATTCGTTATACTTTACACTTTTAAAGTCTTTGACTACTTAGATCACACGACTCTGAGTATTTATCGATGTTTAATTGTGGCGCGGTAATTTACTCTCTCTCGAGTTCACCCTGTGCAGACCGGCGGGCAGAAACCAGGTCCGTTGCTGAACAGAGAATCGTCAATCTGACTGCCGGTGCATAGAAGATGCATGGCTTATATTATATAGTAAATGAAATAGAAGAATCAGCGATTTTGGATTTGGTACTAGGGAGGGGTTGTAACACCTCCCCCCTTTAAGACGAAACATCCATAAAAAGGATGTGAGTTGTGCGTGATCTACGAAGTTTTACAATACACAACATTAAAAATAGAAATAGCAGAGAATAGAAAATATTACAGTTTGCTGTGTATTTTGGAAATTGAAAAACTAGAAAATCAGATTTTTAAAATTATATGAAGTTAATAAATGGATTTAGCAAAACAAATGGTTTAGTAACAATTGGAAATAGTAGTTTTAGCAATTTTGAAACAAGGTTTTTCTTTCGAGGAATTTTCTTGTTTATCCGTCCATTTGAATTCAATATCTTTCTTCAAAAGCGAAGTTCAAGGTTTAGTTATGTTTGAAAAATCTTTAATAAATCTACGGTAGTAACCAACTAGTCCTAAGAAACTTCTTATATCCTTTGGATTTTTAGGAGTAGGATAATTAATTTATTATGGTATATATTATTTTTTATACCAGTATTATTAAAAATGTAAGTTATCGTATCATAAATTAGTACAAATCTAATATTATCAAAGGGATTAGAAAAGTCAGAGATAGCAATATTCTTAATATCGGGATGAAAAATAATTAAATTATTTCTTAAATCTTTAAGAACTTCAAAAACATCTTTATAGGAAATTGAATCAAAGTGGTGAACCTATGAAGAAATAATTTATCGTTTACAATAGAGGTTTTGACTGTATGTAGTTCCTTTTCTGATGATATAAATAATTCCTTATTGTCAATTTGATTTAAAAATATCTTCACAATAGAGATTAGAATTATCGAGATCAATTGATGTAGGATACGCGATGGCTTTAAAAGGTGATTTTATAAGAGACTGATTCACTTCAGTTAGCTGAGTGTCGTAAATATTAGGACTTGATCTAGCACACATAAATGACTCATATGTGACAATGTCTACTAAATTATCGTAAATTGCATGAATAATAGTACGAGATAAAGCATCCGCGTTACTATTAAATTTTCCTGCTTTAAAAACAATTTCATAGTCGTATTCTTCAAACGAAGTTATTTATTACGATTATAGGATACTATATTCTAGAAATAATAATTAATTGAAATAGTAATAAATTGATTGAAAAAGTGAATAATTGAGATAGTGACTAATTGAAATAGTAACTAATTGAAATAGTAAATAATTGAAGTAGTAATTAGTAGAAATAGCAAATTTGTAGAAATAGTATTCTTAATCTAAAACAGGCATATCTAAAGTTGCTGTAGGTATATCTACAGGACAATCATCTGGACTTGATGATCCAGGAATAGCAAATTCATGGGCTAGTTTGATTTCGTCGAAATGGTAGCGAGTCTTTTTACGTTTAATGAGAACAGTGACATTGTTATTACTATGAACTTGAATGATTTTAAATGGACCTTTCCATATAGGTGACAGAGCTTTACGAAGTCTGTGATGGTGTTTAACATATACCATATCGTTGACTTTGTATTCTACTTTTCTAGTAAGTTTGTCATAGTAAGTTTTGGATCTCTCTTTACTTTTAATTATATTTTCCGTTTTATTAAGTTAATTAAGTTTCTAGTATAAGTTAATTTATATTTTAATTTTTTAATATAGTCGGGATATGTGACATTAGGATTTATATCATAGACTGAACTTGGAATGTAAAGTTTACATCCAAAGAGTAGCTCATGTGGAGTGAAGTTAGTACTAGAATAAGGGCATGAATTACATGATATTAATGCGGTAGGTAAATACTTATGCCAATCATTTTGACTGTCGCTGACAAAGGATTTGAGGTATTATTTGAGAGTAGCGTGGTTCCTTTCTAAAGAACCGTTAGTATGAGGGTGGTACGGTGACGAGAATAAGTGTTTGATTTTAAATAGATTAGTAGTTTGTTTAAACACTTCTGCAATGAAGTGTACACCTTGGTCTGATAGAATTGTTTTAGGTATACCAAAGTGGCTAGTGAATTTAATCAAACATTGTGAAGTACTGTTGGGCGTTGGCGTTAGATTGAGTTATTGGGTATGCATAAAGTACTTAGTCAAGTCATCTTGTAATGTGACAATATACTTGTAATTTTCTTCACCAGATTCTGGTAGTGGACCAACAATATCTAGAGCGATATAGACTACAGGCCCATGTTGAAAAAATTATGAGTCATTTGAACCACCAGGTGACCTATCTAGGACGATATAGAAAGAGCATAAAATAATAAGATTCAGCACTATGCCGTCACTTGTAAGCTGTCCAACTGAGTGCAGGTGAGAATTCGGAAGTACAGGTAGAGTGAGTACATTTTGGTCACATATTTTTGTGCGGCATTCTTACCACCGATATATCCATTAAAAATAATAAGAAAACGCGCAGTGCGGTAAAAAAATGGTGCGCCACAAAGTCGGTTTTTTTTTTTTATTTTCCGACAATTACCGGGGTGAATTTAGTCATTTGATTTTGTACGGCATCTGTGTCATACTATTTCAATACTGCTTCTAATCTATTATTCCGCAACGCCGTACAAAAATCATGCGACAAGGGGAAAAAATAGACGGTTGCAATCCCCTCTCTTTCCGTAGTCCAGGGGGTGATTTGAAAAAGTACGGCTTCGGTTATAAAACATTATCTAGCACTCAAAAGTACTATTAAAAGTAATGCCATAAAAAATAATTGTTCCTTTGAATGTATATCAATAATCATCTTAATTTCATCGTATCCTTGATTTATAGAGCTGTAAAATCATTTGATCCTGTACGGGAATTTTTCTTTTTTATTATAAAATACAATCGTTATATAGTATTGCCGTTCAAAAGAAACCGTTCTAAAAAAATTATAGAGAAATGCAAAAACTAAAATAGTTTAATGAAATATAGCAGTTTTCTACATTTTATCCCTTGTTTTAAATAGTATTAACATAGATAAATTTGGAAAAAATGATGCCGTACATATTTATGTAGACCATATCTTTTAGAGTGATGAAAGTGACGCTACAATTTTAAGGGTACTTTATGGCCATCTGATACAGTACGGCATTAACATATTCTTGAAGAGAACAATTGATAACATGATAAAATCACTATGACGTCTAACTGAACTGAATTTAGTTTTATGTACTTTTTGGTTTAATATATACTTCAAACATTATTGATACATACATATAATTGATTTATTTCATTGTAATGATGTGAATTAATAAAACAATCATTTTTTAGAAAAAATCGATAAATTTAATAATGATAATAAAAAAAATTGGTTTTTCTTTCAATTATTCAGCATCGGAAAGATAAGTTTGTTAATTGTTTATAACACTTTTGATGGTATCCTTTTTCCTCAAGATCTTTAGGCAATTGAATTGCAGCAACATCAATGGATCTTCTGGAGGTGTTAGACTGTTGTTTACTCCTAACCTCAATTGCTTCGATGCAATTTTTTAAAATTGCGCTTGACAAACATTTTATCCGGTTATCAATAGGATCACCTGGCAAATTACAAATAAAACACTCACGTTCTTGCTCTTTTTCTCGAACATTTCTTTCACTTTCACTAGAGTTTTCATTCTCCTCGAGATCAGACATGATCGGAGTGCTCACAATACGTAAACATCAGCTGTTTTCAATCACCGCGCCGACTCCGAAGTGAACAGTACACACATACTAATCGAACTATGTGTGAGTGTATGCAAACACCTTACTCGGGCCCAAGCCGAAAACATCCGAATATAATACGATATTCCCTACAAATGCTAAACGTCGTAACAGAACGTCGCTCCAAAAATATGCGAGTGCTTATGATACTGAAATTAGCAGACATGTAACAATTTTTGTGTTTTTTTTTAATTGAAAAAATATTTCGTTATATGGATTTTTTCTTTTTCAGTTTTTTTTCCTCTTTGAACCAACGAAAAAGTACGACACACAAAAAAATATTATCTATGCATAAAATACTTTTAAAATAAATTTATTTCATGTTGTGTCAAATTACCCCCTGGACTACGAAAAGAGAGGGGATTGCAACCGTCTATTTTTTCCCCTTGTCGCATGATTTTTGTACGGCGTTGCGGAATAATGGATTAGAAGCAGTATTGAAATAGTATGACACAGATGCCGTACAAAATCAAATGACTAAATTTACCCCGGTAATTGTCGGAAAATAAAAAAAAACCGACTTTGTGGCGTACCATTTTTTTACGGTACTGCGCGTTTTCTTATTATTTTTAATGGATCTATCGGTGGTAAGAATGTCGTACAAAAATATGTGACCAAAATGTACTCACTCTACCTGTACTTTCGAATTCTCACCTGCACTCAGTTGGACAGCTTACAAGTGACGGCATAGTGCTGAATCTTATTATTTTATGCTCTTATATCGTTCTAGATAGGTCACCTGGTGGTTCAAATGACCCATAATTTTTTCAACATGGGCCTGTAGTCTAATACGTTGCAATGGTTCATGTAACGAAGTAGTTATTTCCATAGGAAATTTATTTATAGTTCTTAATGCTTCATTTTGTTGGCATTTAGAACAAGGTTTGACAAATGATTCTGTTTGATTTTTCATTCCTTTCCAATAGTATAGATCTTTTAGTTTGCTATACATACGGGAAGAGCCTATGTGACCTCCGATTGGAGTATTGTGATTGTCTTTAAGAATTGTAGGAATTTGATCAGGTGTAAACACACTTGACTCTAGTAAAACTAAATTAGAAAAAAACGACCACAAACAAATTTTTGATATGGCTGTTTTTATTTTTATTTTCTTTATTTAGAAATAGCGAACAGCTTACATTATCGATCTTAATTGTTCTTAAATTACAAAACATATTTAGTAATAATGTAGCCAACAATGCTATTCACAGATTATTATTTCATTATTATATTAAGCAAAAAAAGGTAAAATTTCATATAACAATTACAAAAATTATTGATTGCATGCAAAAATCATAAATTACAAAAGCAAAAAGTATCAAATATTTCATTTCATAAAACATATATCTAAGTTGTTAATTACAATCTAAACACATAAATATAGGTACAGTTGGAATAAGTATTACAATTATATTTCACTTTGTTTTATTTTTCTATAAACAGCCGATTTAAATTTATCAGGATCATACGATAAAATGTCATACATACTAAAACTTGTATTATAAGTTTCAACCATACGCCTAATGGGAACGCGACGGCCAGCGTTTGTGCGACAAATACCCACGGCAAACAAATGACCAGCTCGTATCTCTCGTTTGTGTACAGTCCGTGGTACAGCAAAGGATATAGATCTTACTAAGTTAATACAGTCAAACTTGTTATTAATAATTTTACTCAGAGTTGTGACATCTAGATATTTACGTCTGTTCTCTAATGAAATTATATTATATTTTGTGAGCAACTAGGAATATGATAAGTAATTTTTATGACAACGGTAGTGCATAGCACGTAAAAACTTTCTTTAGACCTTCTCAATAGCCTCTGTATATTTTTTATAGAAGGGGTTCCAAATAGGAACAGTATATTCCAATTGTGATCGTACAAGTGTCTTATATAAATACAGGTAGGTAGATGTTAGTTTAAAACTATAGGAAGTCCGCATCACAAAACCGAACATTTTAAAAGCCTTGTTTATAATAGTGTCGACGTGCAAATTAAGGTTTAATTTGCAATCCAATTGTATTCCCATATCTCTTAAATTTTCAACGTTATTTAGTAAAGTATTACATAGTTTGTAAGGATTCTTATATACATTTTTATTTCGAGTGAAATTAATATAATGACATTTAGGAATACTTAGCTGAAGTTTATTGTTGTTACAATATGCAGTCAATCTGTTTAGATCTTCTTGAAAACTATAACAGTCTTCTCTTGATTTTATAGCTTTAAAAATTTTTAGATCATCTGCATACAGCAGAAATTTACAATTTTGAAAACATTTTTTAATGTCATTGATGAACAATATAAACAGCAATGGCCCGAGTATTGAGCCTTGCGGTACACCTGAAGTAATTAAAATAGTTCTTGGATGATATCCATTAATTACCACTTTTTGAGATCGGTTTTGGATGTAGGATGCAAACCAGCGTAGCAAATTTCCACGAATACCATTGAACGCCAACTTGTTCAATAATAACACATGGTCAACTTTATCAAAAGCCTTTTTGAAATCAGTGTATACGGCATCAACTTGAATTCGTTGATCAATATGCTTAAATAAATAATTTGCGAATTCTAATAAATTAGATGTAGTAGATCTGCGTTATACAAAACCATGTTGTTCCTCAATAATAGATGTATGTAAAATAGGGTAGATCTTATCATGGACTAACCTTTCGAATAATTTAGACAAAACGGACAGAATAGATATATTTTCAACATTACATTTAGATCCACCTTTGTGGACGGGTGTTATATTAGCACGTTTCCAAATTTCAGGAAAAACGCCTTCAGCTAAATATTTATTATAAATAATATGTAAGGGCTCACATATAGAATCAGCAGTTTGTTTAAAGAAAATTGGAGGTAGACTATCAGGCCCAAGTCCCTTTGAGACATCAAGTAATTTTAGTTCCCTCAAGAGATGATCCTTGGTAAGATATATGTTAGATAGCAAGTTATCATTATTATCAGATATAGTTTGAGGTGGCTGCCATTGATTCAAGTTAGATAAAGATGGTTCAAAGACTGATAAGAAGAAACTAGAGAACAAATTACATATAATTTCAGGGTCACTGGACCTAAAGTGTTCATATTGCATTGTAGATGGAATATCTCGATTGCCTTTTCGATTGGAGACATATTTCCAAAAATACTTTATGTTCACTGGAATGCTTTTTTCAACAGTCTCCATATACTCCCGGTAACATTTGTCACATTGTTTTTTAAATAATCTTCTTTGTTGAGAAAATAACTCATAATCACATTCATTTCTAAACTTTTTCCATTTAACCCAAGCTCTATGTTTTCTTTTAAAAGTTTTTATTAATGACGAAGAGAACCAGACCGGAAATCCATCACACCTAGAACTAGCTAGTGGAGCACATTGCTTAATTATTGTATCAATAGTATTAAGAAGAAGTTTAACGCCTCCTCAGAAGGAAGTTTATATAGTAACTTTGACCAATTAATATTGTTTATCTTATAATTCATTAAATCGAAATCTGCTTTGTTAAAGTTATACTTAATCATAGGTTTTCTTTTAATTGGTTTTAATGTGTGGGGTAAATGAACATCGGCTATAAATGGCGGATGATGTGGGTCGCGAGGTAATAGAGTATTACTTGATATATTCACTGTAGCACTGGCATTAGATATGAAAAAATCTAGTATTTTCTCATTGGCATTAGTAATGGCATTATATTGGAAGGCACCCAAATAAGACATAAAGTTAGACAACGTAGACTGCAAGTGTGATGCACTCCCAATCCCTTGAACATATGGCTGTCCGCTTGAGTCCCAGTTGATGTCAGGGGTGTTATAGTCTCCTATTATACAAAAACTGTCTAAGGAGCCATTAATAAGAGAATCTTGCAAAAAGTCAAAATGACTCTCATATACCTCGGGAAGGGTTCTAGGAGGAATATATGCGGCACTCACAACATATTTTTTTGAATTTTTCATACTAGAAATTTCTACTAGCAGATGCTCAATGGATTTTGGTTTTGAGCAGTCAGTCAGATTAGTTGTGTTAAATATAGATGATTTCAGTCTGCGTAGAACAGCCACGACTACTCCACCCCCATCTTGCCTACCTGTAGCGATCTTGTCCCTGTCACAACGGTATACATTGTATCGTTGATCTACAAATTCGTTGTTATCGATATCAGGTGTCAACCATGTTTCAGTGAGCACGATTATGTCATAGTTATTAGCTAAGATGCTCATGTAAAGTGTATGTAATTTAGTTCTTATGCCCCTACAGTTTTGGTAATAAACTTTAAGAATATCCACAGGTGAAGTGTCAGTCATAATGTAAAATACAGGCAATAAATGCATATAAAGCATAAAGTATTTGTTCCAAGAACCAATATGTTTTAATAAGACGTAGTTGGAATATACATATTAAGGAATTGAGAATGTCCAAATCAACATTACTACTCACACTTATTAGGACGCGACTTAAAGACCAAAAGCAAATAAAAATCCCATTGCTCAACAGATTAAGTAAATAATAAATACATAAAACATAAAATGCATACAAAAAAAGAGTAACAAACATAATTAAAGTAAAACCGAAGTTGATAATAAGATAGAACCACACATTCAGTACAAAAACTAAGTAAACTACCCAAATTATAATAGATATTACTTTTTTGCTTTAGATTTAAGTTTTTCAAGATCAGCCTCCGTCCTAACAGCGATTGCTGAAGTGATGTCACTTTCACGCAAGAGAATAGTTCCATTTTTAACCCAGACGTATTTATATTGTAGTTTCTTGACAATTTCGCGACTTTTTCGAAATAACTGCTTCTTCTTAAGCGTGAGGTGCTCATTTAAAAATATTTTAGAAGAAGTTCCAGCTATACCTAGCTGATCTGTGTTTAAAGATTTTACTTTTCGTGATGCGGCTAGCAAATTGTCTCTCTGTATACGAGTAGTAAATTTCACAATTATATTTTTAGGTCTATCACTTCCATGTTGTGCATGTGGCACTCGATGCACTGATACGACGTCTTTTTGAGAGAAATTATATCGAATAGCAGTACTGATCCACTCGATAATGCCAAGTAGGTTTTCGTTTCTTCGCTCCGGAACGTTACAAATTTCCACATTACAACTCCTAGCTTGTTGCTCCAACATATCGATTTTCAATTGTAAGTCAGAGTGTATTGACGTTGATTGTTCGCTAGTTTTATTAACAAGATCATTAACGCGCTTCTCTAAAGTAACGTGGTCATCAAGATGAAATTGAAGTGAACTTCGCAAACTTTCAGATTCTTTTCTTAGTTTTATAATATCCTCAGCGGTTTTGACACATTCATTTCTAATTTCTTCATGTTTATTGCTTAGACATGTCATAGATTCACGCAGTTCACTGATTTCCTTCTTTATTGGATTCAGTTCAGTATTAATTATTGATTTGACAGACTGATTAAAACGTTCAAAAAAGTTATCCATCTCAATTTTAAATATGTCCCTTATTTCTGCACGTGTGATTGGTGAAATAAATGTTTCGGGAGGTGAAGACGCTTGCCTTTTATTCGATCGCACAGGGAGATTTAAGCTAATCATTGAAGACGATCCGGTGTTTGTTTTTTTCTTTATTGGTGTATCGTCACTGATAGTCTTTCTTTGGTTAACACAACGAGGACATTTCCATTGTGAAAGATTTGAATCCGAAGTTTCTTGTATACATATAACAGGGTTCGAGATTTCAGATAATTTTGAGTAATAATAAATAAAATTATATTTAAAAAAAAACACAATTATGAGAAATAATAAAAAAAAGAAAAAAAAAACAGTTTTCCGCAATCGAGACTCGAACACCCGATTTCTTCTTTCAATACCGGCGACTGTACAGCTAGGCTAATGTGATCACACAGCTATGAAACGAAATTTTCTATCACTTAATGCAGTTTTTTGCATGTATATGAGGGTAACAGTAGATATTTATTATATTGCGAATGTTACTAGTATAGTGTTACCTCCAACTTCACTTCACTTATCTTCACATAAGAATTCACGATATTTCAAGATTAATATTAGGTAATACACTTTTACGATTAAGAAGAATTTTTCACTCACAGTTTTTTATCGTCTATAATTTAATTCCCTCACATACCACAAGTTTAGACTATTATATATTTTAAGTTTTCAAGAGAGAAACCTAAGTACGATTTGACAATCGACATCCAACTCGTTTTGTGGTGGTTTGGCTGTTATTTCATTGAAATAACATTGAAAAGTACTGGGCTTTCTTCACATTCTGTATCCTAGCAAATATTAATCAATTGATTGAGCATAGTTTTGCAGATGTATGTTGCATTGGACTTAGAGGTTTCAAAGTGATGCTGCAAAACACACACTGGAAACACAGCCCCAGATTCTATACGAAATTTAAATTGTAGTTTTCAGAGTTGGTCGGAAGTACTCCCAGTTTTCATTGATTTGTGCCGTTCTTAGACTACACAATTGATCATTAACAGTTATTTTTGTATTAGGAAATGTATTAAAAAGTTTTTGCCTGCTTCGGCAGCTATTTCATAGTAAAACCTTGGTCTTTTTGAAACAAAACAAGCCAGGGAAATATAGAGCGGTTTCAGAGGAGCGTAATTTTCTAAGCATATACAGTCGCCTTTGTTGCCCGTGTTAC
>NJDD01002525.1:79561-91434 GCA_002245505.1 Calephelis nemesis
TGTATATAATTAGTGAAATTTGAAGTGAAATTCATGTTAAGTTACTTTAATACACTTAAGTGAATTTAATTTTACCAATAACTTAAAATACACTTATTAATAGTATACAGGTTTTATTATTGTTTGTAGTATCTTTTTTTTTTATTACATAAGGGGGCAAACGAGCAGTCGGAGCCTTTTTATTACTACCGACGCCCATAGACATCCGCATGAAAGTCACGCAGATGCGTTACCCTCCTTTCCTCCTCTCCTCCAAT
This sequence comes from Calephelis nemesis, assembly GCA_002245505.1. Taxonomy (NCBI): domain Eukaryota; kingdom Metazoa; phylum Arthropoda; class Insecta; order Lepidoptera; family Riodinidae; genus Calephelis; species Calephelis nemesis. The sequence goes on from NJDD01002525.1 coordinate 79,819, forward strand.
TGGCCATATCTAACTAAATAAATTTAATTTAACAGTTGTACGCAGTTTTCGACATTGACATTAAAAAAATAAGAATCTCATGGGCGAGTCCGATTAGAACCTGGGGACTTTATTATAATTGGTAATTTTTATTATTGGTCATTTTTATTGACCGACCTTTTCATTGTTGAGCATATTTATTTTTGGACATTTTTAGTTTTAGACATTTTTATTATTGGACATACTTATTTTTGGAAATTTGCGTTGGACGTTATTCTCTTTGGACATTAGTCGTGTAAACGAAAAAAATTACGTAGCAGGTTAACGAATTAGGCCGACGAAATGAAACTGTCGTTTTAAAAAGATTAATTATTTAAGTCACAGATAAAATTATATATAGAACTTAGATACGCCACTATATTGTGTTATTTGAAGAGGACAAGACATTCACGTAGTCTTTGGCTACACTAAAGATAACGCTAATTAAAATAACTTATTTTTAATAACGCTAGATGGTGCTAACCTCAATAGTACAAAAATGTCCTGCTAGATGATGCTATTCTAACTAGGGTAATAATTATGGGTTAGTCCACCTAGTATACTATTAGTTATACGATATAACAAAATGGACAAAAAATGTCCAATTAGTTATACTGCTCAGTATAACTAAATGGATTCGATTAGTTTTGGTCAAACATGTCCATGTAGTTATACGAAATCTGGTTTGAGGACGAATCGGGCCTGATATTTCTACGAAGCAGTCGGACTATGTGGTCTCAGAGAAATGATTAAGGTATCTGTATTGGTATTCTCTTTACTTCATTACGAAAACTAATTGAACCTCGGTCAGTAAGACTAGGGTTTCGCCAAAATTCGCAGCTACAGATAGTCAGTTTTGTTAGAATCAATTTCACATTATGGTTTATTTAAATATAACTTTAAATTCGAAAACAATCATTTTTATTCAGCACAAATATATATTTTTCTAAAAAAAGTATCTTCACGCCCATATCCCCGAAGAGGTTGGCAGAGGCACAACCAGAGCACCCACGATTAGCCGATGACACTAAGTCCCGTAATGGTATAGGTGGCAAGCCTATCGCCAACCGGGCACATATCCAATCCCGAGAAAAATTTTTTTTTAAAAAGGAAATTGGAAAAATCAAATTTTCTTATTGTTGCCCGACCCAGGATTCGAACCCGGGATCTCGTGCAGAAAGTCCAGCACCTGAACCGCTAGACCACAGAGGCTATCTACTTTCCTAATTAATAATTACTAATAATCCAAACATAACCACATTGATCACTACCCAAATGATGGCCATTTGGTCTAAAGGGGCATCAATCAATAAAATAACTGCTGTTAGCCATTTAAAATGAATTTGTTTTATAAATAGTATACAAAATAATTGTAAGTATTGATCGATAAATCGATAACACTTAAAATAGTTATTACAAGAAAGCACATGAAATTGAATGGGTTTACTGGGATTTCCATGTTGTCGTCTAAATATTGTAGCATAAATTTTCAAATTTCATTGACTTGTTTACGCCCGGGCCGCTGGATTATTAAAAATAACCCTTATATTTTGGCTACAATTAAAAACCCCTATTTCTTTTATAAAAAATTGGATCGAACATAACTTATATGTACCTAAGGTTGAATTGTTATTTATTAGATATATATAAACTTCTGCGGAGTAGGCATAGGGTCAAGTGCCAATACCTACAGACCTGGCGAATTTCCTCCACATTTAGTTTGCCTTTCATACAAACACGCCAGTTTCGGATACACTTAACACTATCCTTCGATTAAATCCTAGCGATTTGGTCATAAAACGTTAATGACAACATACGTTTGTCCAAGCTACCTAGAACAATCCATTTTTTTTATGATATTGGAAGGCAAACAAGCAGACGGATTTCCTCATGTTAAGAAATTCACGCCGTCTAGAGACACCAAAGGTGGTAATGGTGTGTTGCCAACCACAGGCCGGGATGTTAGAACTCAATCAAAAGTAAGTTTACCGGCTACCTTACCCTCCGAAACGGAACACGTCATGACGTTATGGCAGCAGGAATGGGTAAGGCGGTGGTACAAATCCGAGCGAGTCGCTGCTAAACTCTACCACCTAGTAAACCATTAAAATATCTTTTTTATTTCTTTCACTTGCTCTTTTTTCCAAAAGAACAAACTAACAGAGCAGGACGTTTCTAATTTTTACACCAAGTTTTTTTAATCCCACAGAATCTTTCTCTCTCTCTCTCTCTCTCTCTCTCTGATCTCAAAGTTGCAAATGCGATTGATGAGCCCAACAGCACAGATTTTTCTTACGCTTTCATTTCCACCGAATTTATTCTACTTTCGTGCTTTTTCTGACTTACTTGAATCAGACAGAAGAACAGAATTGTACAAAGCGGGCCTATTCTTAACTCAAAACCTGGCTTCGAAGTAGCTTATCAGCCCTTTTTTCACATTGTTAACTGCAAACAATCTCCTTTCTACACTCTCGCGATAAACTTCAAATTTGATAAACTTTATCCAGGGGTGTTTTCGTTCAAATCTAAATGTTATATAACAATGTAATCGGCGGGAAAAGCAACGGACGTAGGCTAGTTATAGTTTTTCTCAATAATACTAAACTGATTTAGTCAAAAAAGGTATGAATGAAGTGGTCAAATTATTTTTAGAATTGGGTGTTGCTAGTCGTCCGCTAAGCGGATGAATAAATTTAATTATTCGGACGAATAAAATAACTTAATCGTCCGATAACATAAATTTATTGTTATACTATTTAATTATATGAATACGTAGAATTACAAAATCATAATGTGGCCTCTGATCAGTATCGTGTCCGGTAGTAATGTCGATTCTAGGCATTTAACAAGTCTTTACGTTACATGATATTTATACATTTACGATATGTTCAGAAAAACACTGTGAAAAATAAAATGAAATTCTCGATAAAAGATTCATAAATATTTAATTAAAAAATCCGTTGAATAAAATTGAAGTGTTTTTTTAACGTGGACCTATCTGCGTTAGGTCCAATACTCATATAAATAGTAGAGAACTACTGTAAATTAATGTAAACTTGCCTTATAAGAAAAAGAAAGTGGCGTAAGCCCAAAACACAACTTAATATTATTCGCTTACTGTACTACGTACTACGAAATTGGTTTAATCCATTTTTTTAAATTATTATGTTGTTTTTAACAAATAATTTATCTTAAATACTAATTTATAAATATAGTTTACAGGGATTAACAAAGTCAACAAGAACTAAGTACGATTTCTGATGAAAGGTAATAACTCAGCAAACAGTAAAATATAAATAAATGAGCTTATTAAATTTTAAGTATTTAATTTTCATTTTTCTTCTCTCTACAATCGGGGCACATCCATAATTTTCCTTTTGGTTTATTTTTGAGTTGGACACATTCTAAATGATATCACTCCAAACAATAGTCACATCCGATACTAACTTTGAATTTTTTAATCTTCTTAACTTCATCGTTGTCATTTTCAACAGTTTTATTCAAATATAATATACAACAATTACAGCTCCATTGCTGTAATATTTTTTCGTCATACATTGTCATCATTTTTTTCCACCCTTTATGGGTAAAATATTTTTTTATAATTGGTAAAATTACATTTGTGTCATCAATGATAGCGAAAGTTAAATTTTCAATATCAATTTTTATATCTGAATCATTAATGTGTCTTTTGCCATCCAGTACATCTTTTATAATTTTTTTTTCTATCAATAACCACTTGAATATTATTTTGCATTGTTCGATGGTCGAGTTTTTATTAAATGGTTGTTCATTTTCTTCATTACGCGTCGTATAGGTTGTCGAAAAGGCGTAAAGGCTCTGCATGCTGAGGCTTTTACTCCATTTATTTTTAGAATTTAAGAATGTATATGTAAACACCTATATGTAAAACCGTATTTAGAGCAAATATATTCATTTCATTTCATTTCATAGTCTTTGAACTAAAAGATTAAGTTTAAATTCTAAAAAAGTAAATTCTGCTAGTTACTAAAAAACTTGTGTTTTATATTATTATATAGTTCTTTAAGATTCTGATACATTTTATTTTAATTAAAAAAGAGTCGTGGTAACACGCATGGTATTTCAAAATTTACGGACGACTTAACGCTAACGCTAGTCGTCCGTAAATTTTGAAATACCATGCTAGGTTATCTAGTCATACAAGATTGGACGATTAAGTTATGTTATTCATCCGATAATCGGACGACTAATTTATATCATTTATCCGAACTAGTGGACCACGTCGTTAAAAATTTGGTTAATCTTCATTCAAGATAAGAAAAAAAAATGTTTTGAAATAACTTGAAAACGAAAAAAGAAAACAAAAAAAAATGTTCTAATGTAATATATTGGGCTTAAAAATTTACATTAACAGGCTTTATTACTTTTTCTATCGGTCGAAATTAACTGAGTTATGCAGGTTTTTAAATTTTCGTGATGATCATAATGTACACATAATAGGATCCACAGTATACAGGAGGTAATGTTTCGTTTTGTTAGTTATAAATCCTAACTAATAAGTGGATTTTGTTTTTTAAATTTTTAGCTTAAACTATTAATCAATACAGCTTTAAGAAATAAAAAGCTCTTTATTTACTAAATTAAATTTACTTATCACTTACATACGATTTTTACGTAAAAAAACGAAACATCACCTTAGTTAATATCAGCTTTTTATTGAATGACTGCAGGAATCCATAACAAAAAATAATTTAACTATATTTTTAAGTATACTGATGTACAGCTAGCAATACATATATCTGATATTTTCAGTGTTACATAGAATAATAAAAGGCGCAGATATCGGTGTTGCTTTGCTGTGCACATCGACGTATGTGAAATGACCACCTTTTCCTTTTTTTAAAAAATATCTCTAGCCTATCTACATTTTGACAAAACCAGTTTGATCGAAATTACTTTCTTTACCTTTTCATAACTTATTGACCCCTTAACACCAACTGTGGACAATAATGTTGATACATATTTCCATAACATTTTTTTCTAATTATGCCCTATGTATTTCACAACAGAAAATATTAAAGTCTATTTCAATATTAATTAAATATTTCATTTTCTCAGCCAAATTTTTTTCGTGTGGTGTCTCTATGAGGCATAATATTATTACATCATATATTTGTTTTGTTAATAACACAAAATTTTCTGTCGCATAGATTAACGACTTTTTGAATAGCCTCGAAAATATGTGTAACTAGCAGAGTCATTATTTAAAAAATCTGCATTGCAAGTTTCGCATGATTTAAAAACTTTTCTTTGGCATTTATTTACTATGTAGCCTGCAACGTATCGCTTTGCCATGAGGCTATATATAATACTTTGCTCGTCACTCACACTTTGATTTGTAAGCTGCATTATGAAATTATCAGTATCTCTTTCTTATCTCTAACATTATCTCTTTCTTGTGAATCATCTTTTTTGAGAGTTAATAAATTGGACAAAGATTGGAAACATCAATTGTCATCTGCCTAACAGTTGGCATTTACAGAGTGAGGCAAATTTCAATTGTTTACTAAAATAATGGATTAGTGTTCATGACACCGTTGCTCCTAATAACAAAAAAAATTCTAAAAGGGCCTGATTGAAATTTCTGGTCAGTAAACTTGTTACTTTGTACTCTTTTTTTAAAGATTCCCACATTTCTATAAATGTTTTAATATTATTGGCCCAATTTGAAGTTGATGGCACTTTCTTCTTTCATATTTTACTGTTTCAGTGCCATCTCTCCCTCTTGTTACCTTTTTAAACTGTATTTTTTAAAGTAAAATATTTTTTGCCAAAATTATTCGTCTCTCGGGGGAGAACGGCGGGTTATGTCGGACTCGAACCGATTAAAAACCACACTATGACCTTTCTGCCGCCCGGCTAGGAGCGAGATGGGGTCGCGTTGGCATTCACCATCTCGCTCCGCGGCTACGGCCCGCTCCTTACCGGGCCTCCTCCCGCGCTAAAAGAGTAGCGACTCCGGCCACTGGAGTCGCCCCCCAGGCGTGCGAGGCCGTGCTGGCCAGAGGAAGTCCCCCGACTCCCCCCGGCAGCCCCGCATCGGAAGCAATTTGAAGGCGGAGGTACCGCTTTCTCACGCCCCCGGTCCGCCTGCGCCGGAGCGGGCCTGAGTTGGGATCGTCCTCCCGGGCCCGCTTCGCGGTCTCCTTTTGCGTCATCACGTCTTCGCAAAAGGAGACCACCGGCTGCCAGGACCTGTTACTACCGAGGATGGCGTTGACTACGTTCGGCAGCGAGAGGTACTCTCCTACGATCGCTGAGAGAGTACGCCGCTGTTGCTCGAAGGCGTCGCACTCTCCCAGCGTGTGGGACGCCGTATCTTCTGGCGCCCCGCACTCGTGGCAGGCGGGGGTCGCCTCCCGTCTCGAGATCTTGTGCAGATACTTCCCGAAGCATCCGTGCCCGGAAAACACCTGCACAAGTCGGAACGTCAGCGACACGAACCGCCGCTGCAACCACCCTCGGAGGACCGGTCGGATTGCTTCCACCGTCGCCTGTCCAGGGACAGGTGGGGCAAGGCCCTCCTTCCACCGCTCCAACATGGTCTCCCACGCCTGCCTCTGCATGCGTCTCACGTCCTCCCACGCCAGGGGCTCCCCGCGCGCTCTCGCCGACGATACCGCGAGGTATGTGTCAGCAAGAGCACGCGCTTGAAGCTCCCAGGGCGGGTCTGCCAGGACGCATGCCGCCGTCCAGGACACCGTCCGTATCCGCGTATCGCCCTGGTCGCGATGACCCGTTGGCGCGACCGAGGCCGTCCGCCCAAACAGGTGCCCCATACAGGGCCATACTCCGTACGACGCCGGAGTACAACCGTCGACAGATGGCGCTCGGGCCTCCCACGTTGGGCAGCAGCCTCCCCAATGCAGCGGCTGCTCCCAGGACTCTCGAGGCGAGCCGGACAAAATGTGCCCCGAAAGTCCACCTCCCATCCAGGATGAGACCCAGGTACTTCATCTGGGTCCCAACCCGGACCCGGACCCCGTCCAGTACCACCCGCGTACCTGGAGGGGGCCCCCCTCGAGGCCCATGGAACAATAGAGCCTCGGTCTTGGGGAGGTTCACCTCCAGACCCAGGGAGCGAATGCGGCCGACGATGATGGTTGTCCCCACCTCCGCCAGCCGCAACGTCTACGCGGACGACACACTGGCTACGACCAGTGTGTCGTCCGCGTAGCACGCTACCCGAAGGTTGTTGGGCAACGTGCCGTGGAAGACCCAGTCGTAGCCGATGTCCCACAGGAGTGGGCCCAGAACGGACCCCTGTGGGACCCCGCAGGTGACATGACAACGTACGATGCCGTCGCTTCCTTCCACCAGGACCTCGCGGTCCCGGAGGTAGTCGGCCAACAGCTCCCGCAGATACAGGGACACCCCATGGTAGCGCCTCCTGTATTGTTCCGTGCGGGAGGCTATTGAAGGCATTGGCGATGTCGAGAGAGACCGCCAACGCCTTGTTGCCTTCGCGATTCGACTCTTGCGTCCAGGCCTTGAGCCAGAGCAGGGCGTCTAGACAGGAACGCCCCGCCCTGAACCCGTACTGTGCCTCCGACAGGTCAGGCCCCGTCCCCTCGAGATGCCGGACGATTCGGGCCGCTACCACGCGTTCGAGCAGTTTCCCGACGTCGTACAGCAGGACGATGGGCCTGTAACCTGAAGGAGAATCAGGTGGACGATTCTCCTTCCTCAGGAGGCACAGTCGGCCTTCCTTCCACAGCGTCGGGAATCTCCTCGACGCAAGACAGGCGTCAAAGAACCCCCGAAGCCGTGGCTCAAGTGGTCCCAGAGCGATGTCCAGGATTCGCCCTGGAACCCCGTCTGGGCCCGGCGCCGTCCTCTTGTCCCGTAAGCGGTCGACAGCGGCCTCCATCTCCTCTTCTGACACCGGCGAGATGGAGGCCGGGTCGAGCGCTTTCCCGCGCAAACTGGGGCGGTGCCTCGGGGAACAGAACCCCTAGCACCCTGCCCAGGAGTCCCGGGCTCCCGGGCTCTATCGACCCCGTGTGGGACGCTCCGTCCGGATTTTTTTCCGAACGGAGCGATACGCGCGTTCCCATGGATCCCGGTTCAGGCTCTCTAGCGCCTCTCTCCACGCCCGGCTCTTCGCCTCGCCGATCGCCCGCTGCAGGACGCGCCTCGCTTCTTGATACGCGTCGTACAGCAGGCGCTCGGCCTCCAGCTCTGAGGCGGAGAGCTCTCCATCCGCACGACCCCGCCGTCTTCNNGGCTCGGAGATCAGCAAGCTCCGAGCTCCACCAGTACACCTCCGGGCGGCGCGCAGCGCGTGGCATTGCTGCGTCGCACACCGCCCTTAGGGCCACCCGGAAGCTGGCAGCCGCGGCGTCGACGTCAACTGTCGTACGGGCAGGCGTGGCGACCCAGGCTAGGACAATCGCCGCCTCCTCGGCGATCGCTGGGTCGAGATGAGCGATGGCCCAGCGCAGGAAACTCCTCGGTGCTTCCCTCCCTCCCGGACGATTGGAGGCGGAGACCTCAAATCGGACATATTTGTGGTCCGACAGGGTCTCCACCTCCGACTCCACCCTCCAGGCTCGGACTAGGGCTGTCAGGGCCGGACTGGCAAACGAGAGGTCAACGAAGGACCCCCCGTTCCACCTAACGCACGTGTGAGCTAAGCCTCTGTTTAGTAGGCTCAGCCCCACGGCGACGGCCCACTCCCTGACAATCTCCCCCCGGATGTCCGAGGAGGGGTTGCCCCAGTCCCGGGCTTTGGCGTTCATGTCATCCATGAGAAAGACCTGACGCGGCGCCTGGCGCAACACCGCCGCGGATAGGAGGCCCAAGAAGGCCTCAAACTCCACGACGGGTCTGTTGGGGGAGAAGTACACGCCGAACATCGTGTACTCCCCCCAACCGGCAACGACGAAGCCCGACCCCCTTTCCAAGAGTGGAAAGTTCCCACTCGCCGAGAGTGGGGGTGAGTCAGCAAGCACCCTCCCTACTTATTACGGCCACTGAGCCGTCGACGTCCCCCAACCAATTGGAACGGGGAGGGACGCAGTACGGCTCAGCGACCACTGCCAAATCTATCTGCCACTGTACCAGGGTTTGCATGAGCAGGTCTTGAGCCCTGGCGCAGTGGTTAACATTCGTTTGTAGAATATTGCGATGTCCAACTGCTTCCATCAGTCAACCTCCACCGGCTCTTCAGAAGAGGCGGGCACAGCCGCGACATCAGGTGGAGTGACAGGCTCAGCAACAAGCCTGATTGTCTCCGCGCCAGGGCGTGTCATGGGCCTACCCTTGACATTCGGGGGAGCATATTTTCGCCCCCCCATCACATGCGCAGAGGGCCTTACTGCGTCTGCACATATGTGCAGGAAGCCCTCTTGTGACCTGAACCTCCACATCGGAAGCACAGGTCACCCCTTTTTGTTGCCGTCGCTGGTGCCGAAGGGAACAGGAGAAGTCGATCTTCGAGCCCCGCTATCCGAGCGTTCAGCATTTCGCCCAAGGAAATCGTGAGGGAGCGTTTTAACTCCTCCATAAATTCCCCGGGCGCCACCGCTGAAGCAGAAGTCGGTGTCGCTGCAGCTCTAGCGGCCCTGGCTGCCTCCGCTTTAGCCTCAGCGAAGTCTTGGCGGAGTGCCTTGACTTCCTCCCGCATTTGCTCGATCTCGAGGCGAAGACGGTTGTTATCTGCCCTCAACCTACGGGTCTCCTCGGCCTCAGTACGGCCAGCCAAAGCCTCCACAATCTCCTGTAGTTCAGCCACCGATTTCTTTAGCCGGCCCACGAACTCACCCTTGAGGTTGCGTGATTTGGTCGCAACCTGAAGGATACAGGAGAGGTTTGCTCCCTGCTCGCGTACGCAGCGCTTGCCCGTCTAAGTTTTCGATTATTTCGGGTCTTCCTGCATCAGACCCGCTTTCGATTACCTCGACGACACCCCCACCTTAACGCGTAACACGTCCTGAAGAAGGCTTCAAGAATTCCTCCCTCAACACACCTTGTACTCTCTTTCGGCCTCTCCTGGCTGATGGTACCTTAGCCGGGAAAGGCCCCTCCGTATCTGTGCCTGACACAGCAGGCACGGAGAACAACTTGGACGTCCTTTTGCGGGACATCCGCATTTCAACGTTAGACTGGTCATCTGACGATGATGCCAAGTCCACTGGGTTAGAACCAGCAGACTGTACCTGGGCTGAGCCCTTTGCGCCATCTCTCTGGCCCTGAGAAGGGCCTTTTGCCTTTTTCGTGTGGCCCTTAGAAGGGCCTACAAGACCTCCTGCATCCGTTTGGCCTTTACAGCTTACATTCTGGTCTTGAGAAAGGCCAAACAGCCATCGCTAACCTCCTCCTGGCCCTTAGAAGGGTCCCTGTCGTCAAAAGTGTGGCCTTCACCACCTCCTACTTTTGATTGGCCTTCTCGGCCCTCCACCGTGACATCAAGATTTTTGTTTTTAATATTAGAATTTATTTTGATTCCCACGCGTAGCGGACGAAATAAAACGACCACCACGCCGTTACGCTGCTCCAACATGGCTAGGCAAATACTATGGGCCTTGCCAAAGCACCCAAAGCTGGAACCGTTTGCGACACAGACAGACCCCTGTGCAGCCCTCGGCACGGCTCTACACCTTGGCTTGGGGTAATTTTTTATAGAGGTTTTCTTCCTCGCGGCCCGGCCAATTAAGGTAAGACCCTCGGTCCACGATCATAGGCCGATAGACATAACATCGACACCTCCCGTGGATTACGATTTCAACAAACACGCCAATAGGGTTAGTATCGGCAATGCCTGCGGTTACTGCGTCTCGAGCACTCTTATATGGGAGAGTATGGAGAGCAGACTAAATGAACTAATTAGCTACCCCAGGGTGCTGGATTGCACCCCAGATACTGAGCCTTGGATCTTGGACAAGGCTTGGATCCTTGGGGGGGAGAATAGACCATCTGCCTCAGTGGTATTTAAACTCGTTAACCGACAACAGTATTTATATTTCTATATAGAATAATAAAATAGAGGTACTAAGAATTTTCATTAAGTTTCTTCATTAAGTTATCATGTTTAAAAAATGGTTGCAAATGCTTTTGTTCATCATTCATCAAAATGTAATAAATAAAAACGTACCTCCAATGCAGCGTTTTGATGCACATATGTAGCAAAATCAGGTTGATTCACAGCAAGATCTGCTGTCAAGGGGTGCCGCTGATATCTTCTGTGATGCAGCCCTCTTTGGCACATAACACAATTATTATGACGTTCTTCCATCATCATCAATCGCAAGATCACAGAATCAGATAAACAAGCACAGGTCAAACAAATAGCCAGGAACAAACAGGTACAGTTGATATGCAAAGGTCAAGTCGAGAAAAGCGGAGAATAACAAACAGCTCGTAATCCACAAACAAACGTAAGCAGACGACTGACGAACTGAGGTGGTGTGGGCAGGTAGGTCGCAAAGAAGTGGCGGGAGTGGTCGCTCAATGATGATGTTTTTTTACAAATACACATACAGGCAAAATATATAAACAAGGTAAAGGTAATATTTTAAGAGACTTAAAAAGTGGCTTGCATGAATGCAACTGATT
>NJDD01002527.1:6825-37021 GCA_002245505.1 Calephelis nemesis
CGCACCCTCCCACTTCCACCGCCCACACACTAATCACACCATCCTGCGTCGCTTCTTACGTGGTGTACCACATGACTTGCACCCCCTTATCACTGAATGTGGGCTACGGTAACAAAATAACAATTTCAGCAAAAATGTGTCACTTGTAGTAATTAAATTGTTAATCTCGTGAAATGTTGTTCTCTATTAAATTCGATAAATTTATTCATGCTCTCTTGATTCTGTGCTTATTTCGATATTGTCACCATGCTTGCTTTCCGTGAAGGTTAACTGTTTGTGAGCGTGCCATACCTAAAATAGGTTAAGTCATTTTTCATTGTCTAATTTTCGGGAGAGGGCTATCATCGTAACTGTTATTGTACGTTTACTAATGTGCACTTCATATCCTATAGTTGTAAGTATTTATAATCGGTTATGGAGTATTCAAAGTGTGAAATGTTCTGATAGTGTTATGTCGTAATTTGTAACTAAGGATGCAAGTATCTGAATGTATTTAGTTTATTCGGTGGATTGAAGATCAGGTGCAAGTTTTTTATATCACTTGGTCTTTCCACCTTTTTAAGCCAACCGGTTTGCATCCTAAGGACCTGTGTCCTGCAGAGTTACTCTTGGATCTCGATTTCTTAAGCGGATTATTAACATTTAGTTAAAAAAAATCAACGTATTTGTGTTCAAGAGTACCTTAAATGCCATATCAGAGCCTTTGCCGTGAGTTGATATAGACTACGTTCTTTAAATTACGTGTCAAAATCTATGACATCTTGATCTAAAAATGTGTTTCTCTTAGTTACTAATGGAGGCGCTGTTCAAATTGTCATAGATTTCGACACGTATCTTACCGAACGTAATCTATAGCAACTAATGGTAAGGGTGGTTTCCAATTTGCATAGAATCGAGATTCGATAGTAGCTGTCCTGATGACGTTTGAACTACAAAACTGGCCGGCTAAAAATAAATTGTGGAAACTGCGAGTAGCATTTATAAATTTTGTTCAGAATGGAATTCCACTAAGTGCCGACGATCACTATTATATTTTTAGCTATACTTCTCTATAGCTAGAAATAAAATAGTAATTTTACGTCACCCTTTTTGTAGGGGACGTCCATAAATTACGTAAGATGTTTAAGGGAGGGAGGGTGTCAAGTCAAATCTCATATAATCTTACGTTGGAAAGAGGGTGGATCATGCAATTTTTTTTGAAAGATACAAAAAATATACTAATTTGGTCCATTTAATCCAGATTGTACATTCTTAAGATATAATCTTAAGTGTAACCTTAATACGATTAGGATCATTCACTAATTCGTTTGAAAGAAAATAATTTCATTCGTACTTCGACGTTAACATCTAGTGACTGTCAATTCATCATATTTGTTTTATATTAAATAGCTCAATTTTATCTGAATTTACACTAAAGTCTGTACTTTGTTTTCACGCCACTTCACAATCCACATTTTGAAAAATCTCACGTGAAAATGGGGGGTTGGGGGAGGGGGTTAAATAAAATCTCACGACATCTAACCAAGGAGGGGCAGAAAATTAAAAAAAAACTCCTCACGTTATTTATGGACGCCCTTAATAAAAACGAACAGGTCATTATCGTTTTCTACGTATTACGACAAAAATACAAATGATATTTTAGTAAAATCAGTTTCTGTCTTTCAGAATAATTTTATTGTAATTTGTATAACTTTTGTGTAGAATTATAGACTAATAATAATAATAATATTTTATATATAATGTGATCCGTAGGTGGGACGTGCACTGTCATTCAACAAGACGCCGTCGAAGTTAAAGCGCGCGATGTCTTCAATGATATCACCTTTCGGATCCACCTCCAACTTGACACCGGCATCGCAACTAGCTCAAATGAGACTAGCTAGCTGCAATAATATTAATGTAAGTATAGAATAATTGTTTAACGTTGTGTATATACAGGGGGTACCACTGTCTACCCTTAGGAAGCCAGACCGTGAAGGCCATACGGTGTGTAGCTTATGAAAAAAAATATATAAAAAAGGCTAACATTTTTTTGCTATCCTACAAAATTAAAAAACATTACTATATGTAATCTGTGTTACTTTACACCTAATCGAAATACAAAAAAAAATATGTAGTCAGTTTTTTTTACATAAACCACACATTGCGTATGGCCGCCAAGCGCTGGCTTCCTAAGGGTCTACTGTAGCATCCTGTAACTATACGCTAGTTTTAGTATTTACATAAACCACAAGTCGAATATTTCTTTTCCGCCAATTAAAAAAAAACAATCTAATCTGTCACCACGGGAGTTTGAGCCCTCAGTAGCTTCAATGCTGAGAGCATTCTTCGTTACTTTTTTTAGACTTTTAGACATTATAACAAAATTTAAATATGATTTGATAAAATTAGTAAATTTATAATATTTTTATTACCTTGTCCTATCCTTACTTTTTATTGCAATTCATAAGGATAGAGTTTAACTGAGGACGAGTACTTCATGCGAATGCATACTCAAATTACAATCTATAATCTTTTTCGAATGTTCCGTTACTTGAACTTGGCCACAGTTTTTCACTGGTGTATGTATTTTTTTGAATGTGAAATTCATGTAAACTAGGGATCTACAACATGTTAGTTACCAATGTTACTTTGCCAATTAAATATTAATTATATTTGCAATTACACTAAGAGTAGTCAACTACAAAGAAAGAAAGTTGTTTTAAGAGTTTTAGTCGATGACATATAAAGTATACAAAAATACTATTCGTTTGGTCTGGGGGTTAGTGTGTAAGCTAATTCTTCGACCCACGACGCGGTCGAGGCTGGAACAACCGCCTACCACAAGAACCATTCGTGGAATTTTATATTTTTAAAGATCTGGTGTTATTTTTAATAATTTATCGAAGATAAGAGATTGGCGCTTGCTTAGATCAGTTATCACTTTAATTTTTGAATAACTAACAGAATATCTTAGCAGCGTAAATTCAGTAGGATTGTCTCTAACAGCAGATAGGTTATCGAAGTTCGCCTAAGTCCATAGTTATACAGTGACATAATGTTGTCCCCCCCCCCACAGGAGATGGGCGCGGCGGGGGCGGCGGAGGGCGGGTCGGTGCTGGTGGCGCCACTGTCGGTGCAGCCCACGAGGAAGGCCGCTCCTGGACTGCGCCGGTTCTGACCACTGCCTCGCCGTCGCTGACCACACGACCGACGTACACTATAACGTACACCACTACCCGCTCGCAATGTCACTTGCTAAGGCGAGTACCATGTATAGTTACTTCATTAAGGAGGGGAAACGGGAAGGATTTGCAATGGAAAATATTTATACTAACCACGGATTCCATTGGAAGGGGAACACATTTATTATCTACAGAAAAAAACACCTGTGGGAAATACATGATGGTAATAAATTGTACAAACAAACCAACGTAACTGGCCTTTTAACAATAGTGTCGTTTTTTGTTTGGGTTATATTTTAACAAAAAATGTTAATATTTGACCGCTTTTCTTGACAGTGACTTTCTAAATGCTCTATAGCGACAGACTTAATGCCAAGGGCACAATTTTGAAGAACTAATAAAAATTATTGTTGAAAACAATATAGAATGACCTGACAATTAAACATAACATAGTTGACAAGCAGTAAACTAAACGTTGTGAATATTAAATTTTAACATTTGTCGACTGTGTTCTGTGGAAAAGATTTTGGACGCAAAGAGTAAGGACTAGACGAATTAATGACGAATTAAATTTGATAATGTACAGGCTGGTCCATTTATAAATATCCATTAACATTTTATCACTAAGAATTAAAGTTTAAGAGCAATTTGATAAAATCATAAAAAACACAATGTGATGAATGTCAAACACGAATGTCTTATGATGTTACATTTTAGTCTAAAAAATCAGCTATAAATCCACCTACAAGTCGTGAAATATTTGTGAATAGCACGCTTTGTTAGTAAAACTAATAAGTGATTTGTAAATACATCTATTTAGATTCAATATTTGGATATTAAAGATATACTCAAAAATTGTGCCATCTCACTTTTTAACTTCATCTGTAACATATAAACTACTTTGTTACATGTATTGCTAATTGTAGCGTCGCATAATATCTTGGTCGCTTTTTATAAATGTTTATCTAACATTTTGTACATAAAACAGTTTTGTACTTTGTCACATTCATTCGTAAGTGGATATAATTGAGGTTAAATCATAGGTAGCAATTTGGCTTTTGATTAATTTGAAGATAAATATTATATGTATGGATAATTTAGAGCAGGGGTGGGCAAATTACGGCCCGCGGGCCGGATCCGACCCTTGAGAGGTTTTAATCCGGCCCGCCGAGGGTTTTTTTAGAAAAAATATGAACCTCCTTAAAAAAATTAATGGTCGAAATGTTAAAAGACTATTGAAATTTGAACAATTAAGATATTGAATCGATACTTCAAACATATTTATTGGGTATTTCATATGTTAAGACTTCATCAATAGATTTTTTTTTAATAAAGGATTGTAAAACAATAAAAAAATGCCTGATGTTATCTTTGTACAACGTTTTATAATCGTAATATTTACTGCTATTTTTAGGTGTCTTAATAAACCGGCCCGCCTCAAGATTAATTATAATTTACTGGCCCGCCACTAGATTTTTTTTTTAATTTACCGGCCCGCGGTCAAAAGAATTTGCCCACCCCTGATTTAGAGTGATTAAAAATGTAATGGAGTATTCCCAGTTTGATTACTTATTTTCCCAGTACTATTAAAAATGCTATGGTGTCACCTATGGTTATAGAGAACAATTCATCTTAAATTGACAAGTAGAACGCAAAGTATATAAATAAAGTTCTCTAGGATATAATATATATTTATTTTATTAAAACAATGTAAGATATTACAATGACACGCTTATCAAGGATTTTGTTAATTACAATAATTTGATTGTGTTAATAAACTTTTTAATATTATTATTGAATCTGATGTTAATCTTGCAAGTCCAAGTTGCATGTAGACGAAACTGATTATTATTTATAACAATAATATAATAAAATACAAAAAGTTATTGTTAATTCTATTTTGGCAGCTAGTATAAAGTTGAGGATGTATATTTTCTACCCGATTCATAGTTGACGTAGCCGTTGAAAGAGGTTTCTTCTTTATTGTAACTGTCAGAAGTGGGATAATTTCATGGATATAGTATACAGGATGTTATTTCACCAAACTACTGTTATGCTACTTTTGATTATTTTCCTGATTTTAGAAGGGTACGTGCACTGCTTTATTAGCCTTTTACTGCAGTGCTATTGTCAGCATTTACCAACCGCTAGAATCCAATGTGCGATTAACTAATACTTCTTTTTTGATTTCGTAATCATGTTATCTTTAAAATGTTTGCCTAACAGTGCAACACCCTGTATTAGACGCAAAGTTTAATAAATAATTATGTACAAAGAATAATTTTATAGCTACATTAATCAGTGTGCTATAGTGATTCCTAGTTGCTGTGTAATAGTGTTGGCGAAGCGGACACGATTATGGTAAACGAGTGCCTTTGAACAGTGATTTAGTCGAATCCATCGGTAGTCGTCGGATAGTATTATGTAAAGTGTAACGAATGGAATGGTGAGAATTGATAGTGCCAGTCGATATGTGCTCATTGAAATGCTAAACATAAACCAAATAACAGTTTTTTTTTTAAATCTCGAATGATGTAATTATAAGAATTTACTCCACTCCAGCAGCTCATTGTAGCTCGTTTTGGGATCTGTGTAATATGTTTTAAAAGGATTTGTCATTTTGGATGACTGTAAGGGTTTCATCTGAAACGAAATCTATCTCATTTGTATACCACCGCTTAAGAGCTTGATAAAAAAAAATTAAGCATGTAGATGCTTAATTCGTCGTCTTAGAACAAAGAGACTTAGTTAATAATAAGTAAGCTTTATAAAAAAGCTATAAAGAATAGCACAACTTATAAACACAATTAGATTCAGTGTTACACCATTTTTTTTACTACTAAGCTATTGTCGCAAACTGCGCCAAGGTACTTGTACGATTTTTACTTATTTTAAATTTTAAACTTTGATGAAGAAGTGTTCGTAGATTGATTTATAATAATTGTAATAGCACTGCAAATTATCGTCTTTGCACCATATATATTTTTTTAACGACTTTAATGTTGCTAACCTCGCGGTTTTTACAACTATACCGGACTTTTAAGTTTTACCAGATCATATAACGCAAAAGGCATCCAATGTGACAAATCCTTAATCGTTTATTAAACTTTTTATCACATGCAAATATTGATATTATCAAAACTTTCGAGTAATATGTACATATTGTGATATTTTAATTTAATGGTGTAATAGATATTGTAGGCTAGCTTAGTTTGTTAATAATGTAGAATATTCATCTGCGTTGATTGGAGCGTTTTGAATGTAATTCATGTTAGTAAGCAAATGGTTGAACGTCTCCAAAAAAACGCTGCTATTAATAAGAATGTTATACTTTGGACCATCTCATAAGTGCTGCCATTTTTATTATAATTGAATAAAAGTAATAAAACTACAGTTCGTACAAAAAGAGTAGAGAAAAAAAAGTGAGGGGGCCACCGTCTATGACATGGCAATACCATACTACGAAAAGTTTCGCTAGGAGTAAATTATTTTAATCGTTTTGTTAGTCATAAATTGTATATTAGTCTGTTTTGCTATTTTATCTTAATTCTTCTTAATTCCTGTTAAATACGAGTAACAGTTTATAAATTTCTAAATGGAGGCAAAATTTGCATTGCAAATTTAAAAATCGAATAATGGTTAAAAGATCTAGTAAAATGTAACTATAGAAATTTGTAAAGGTTTATATAATATTAATAATTGTTATACTCCTAGCGGAGATTGTGACATGTGCTCATCGTGTTACCAGATATATAATTAATTTCTGCTCTTTTTACACGGACTGTATGGTTGATTAAATATTTCGAATACCATTGCTTTTCCATAATGTTTAATCATCTGACTCTTCATTTTTATTATAGCTTGCTCGAATACTGATTTCCAAGTGTAAGATGTTTATTAAGAGCAGTGTAAATGTATAAAGCGGATGTTATGTACATAGCGGGCGTGTGGGACTTCCTGTTATGAAGGTATCTTGCTGAAATCGTCCAACACGCAAAGTATTCATCTTGTGTACGCACATTGATGGAATTTGTACAAAGGGTCTATATTTATAAATATTTTAAACGATTGAATGAATAAACGTTTATTTTCTGTCCAAAATTTTCTTTCATTGAAAAGCTTGCCACCAACCTTTTTCTTTATTTTTTTAACAATAAGTAAAAATATACTTCTGATTGAATCCAGCTTTAGCTTTAGAATAGCTTTAGATTTTACAATGACTGCGTAAGAAATATTTTCATACAATCTTTTATCTTCCATTGTGTCATCCTAGGGGATTGACTTTGGATTAAAGGAGCTTAAGTTTGAATTCGAGTCAAACCATTTGCATACCAAATTTCATCAAGATTGGTCTAGCGATTTAGCCGTGAAAGCGTAACATAAAGAATTTAGCATTTATAATATTAGTTATACTATTATGAATGTAAAAGTGTAAAGCTGAGCTGATTTCAATTTCTACCTCAGAAATGAATCAAATAAAACTGAGTAGAACAAGGGCTCTTTTTAATATCCATAACGGATAACAACAGGTTTGACATATTACAATAGCGATGAGAATGTAAATTTATCGAAATAAATTAACCTAATTCAAGTTGCGTTAGCCTTGTACCTCAATGAGTATATAATTTGTGCAATTAGCTCGTTAAAAAGGTTTCTTTTTTTTCATCTAATGATACCAGCGACAACCCGGCCAATATAATATGATGAATAATAATAATAAATATTCCTGGACAAGTTACACAAATTGAATCAAACCCCAACGTGAGCAAATTATATGCTTGTATTTATTATTTATGGATGTTAGTCAACGATACTAATACATAGAAATACTTAAATAGATACCAGAATACATTTAAGACACCCAGACCCGGAAATGCAGACATCTAAATGTTCATTACACAAATGCCCCCTGCCCCCGACGGGAATTGAACCCGAGCCTCGCGGTTCGTCGATGCAGTTAGGCGTGTACGCTAGCCACTCGACCAACGCGGCGGTCATTATGTCATTAACCCGATCCAAGCTTATTTGAAAATTTAGACATTTTGCGACTATTCGCGATGTGCACGAATTGAGATACGGGTAATTTAGATAATCAAATTGCGATTAAGACGATTTAGATAACTAGATTTTTTTAAGATTTGGGCAATCCACGCCCGACCTACGTGGTGGTATTTTCATTGATTACATTCAAGTTAGATATGTTAGTTCGAAGATGACTGAAATCGGACCATAATAAGTCATGATATATCTATCCTTTATTATTATCACGGCTAATAATGTTATCGAGGTAGTTGTTCAATGTAGCTTCAGTTTAAAAAAATGCTTTGAGTCGTAAAAATCCACACCTGTGTGCAAAAGGGGGCAAAGAAAACTCAAAATAAGATTACAATTTTATTATTAGCGTTACATTCTTCGAGTTGGACGGGGTCGAGTGCACAGGAACCAAAGAACATTGTGCGTGGCCCGCACAATCACCGCCAACACTACACCGAACAGTGGGACGCTTGCAAACCACATCATTGCTTTGGGCATCTCAGCGTTCATCAACGCCATCAGCTTCAATATTAATGTGGTCTGCAAAATCAACATCATTGCATATGTATAAAACAAAATCGCGTCCTCTGTCCCTTTGTATGCTTAAATCTTGAAAACTACGCTACAGATTTTGTTGCGGTTTTTTAATAGATAAAGTGATTGAAGAGAAAAGTTTAGATGTATATTTAAGAACCGTGTGAAGCCGGGGCGGGCCACTAGTTAATAATATAACAGTGAGCGGCTTGTGAGTTTTTGAAGGGATTTACAATCGCGTTTGCGTTCGTACGGCCAAATGTAAAGTCTTATTTTTCTGTGAAAAAGTTGGTTTGAATCGTGCGAGAGAGATAGTAACAATTGACAGATATGTCCGCCCGCGCGTAGTTTTGTGCGCTGAGCGGCCATAGAACTTTTGTGTTGAGGTAAAAAAAATAAAATAAATTCAAAAAGTTCATAGATTGCAACGAAACTTACTCAGTTTAAAGTGAGACCAGTGCAGATTGTGACTTGCGGATTGGTATTAGCAAAGGGTAAGTGATTTTAGTATAATTTCTTATTTTGTCAACACATAAAATTAACGAATTTTCAAGTTTTGAATTTTAGCTGTGTCACGGATTTAAAGTAGGCAAATGTTCTGTACGTAAAAAACTGGGTTAGAAGCTATTGATTTTCGTGTTTTATTATGTGAATGTGAATATTTACGTTAAGTAAAACCAAATAAAAAAAAAATACTACTTTTAGAAAGATTTTTCAGAATTGTTATCACGGAATTAAATGAGTTTATTTTTTAAATGTTACCTGACTTTCAATATTTTTTTTACATATAAAATGGCGGAAGATAATAAAAAAAATAGAAAATACAATGAAGCGACGCTGAGAACCGCAGTCGAAAATGTACTAGAAAAAAATATGACTGTCTACCACGCATCTAAAGAATTCGGTATTCCATGGACTACAATCAAAGATAATGTTCATCGTGCATAAGAAGAAAGAGACAGAGGACTGAAAACTAAATTTATGATGTCTAAAATTGGAAGACCGTTTTCACTACCGGTTGAATTGGAGCAAAAATTAGTTACTTATATAATTGAAATGCAGCAGCTCGGGTTTGGCCTCACTGTGAATCAAATTCGAAAAATTGCCTTTTCGTTGGCAGGAGGCAACAAATTCTAAGCATTGCTTTAGCTCAGACAAAGGTTTTTGCTGGTTGGAACTGGTGGGTTAGTTTTAAACAGCGTTATGGCTTATCTTTGCGAACACCGGAGAATTTGTCTGCTGGTCGAGCTAGTTGTTCCAATCCTGCTATCCTATCATATCTTTCCTATCATGTGCATTTTCAAAGTCAAGATATACCAAAGGGAAGCCAGCAACACATTTTTATGTGTGACGCTTGCAGTGTGGCAGATAGTGATGATGACGATCAATAGCTTCAAACGTTTGATTTAAGAACTTTAAACAATTTGTTTTAAATAGTAGGGTTGGGACTTTTAAATAGATTTTTACTTGTGTTAAGCCTACATTTAGTGCACATTATATAAGTACAATTTATCTGAAAACGCCGACCCATAACGAAAAGAATATCTTGAAATATTTAGTTTTTATAGTCAGAAAATGTTTTTCTAATTTCGTGACATAAAAAAATCAAAAGCTCCAACAATTCCGCGATAACGTAATTAGCTGAGCATGTATCACGGACTTAAAGTGATTATCACGAAATTGTCAATGTCAACAAGATTTCGATTATTAGCTATAAGTCTAAAAATAGAAGTTCTAAATAAGTTCACTATCCTTATTATTGTAAATGAATAACTGATTTATGTTTCTTAATTTAAATAAATAGAAAATTTAATTTAAGTATCAAAATTTTATTACATCTTTTGTTTTATCACGGAATTGGATGAGTCTACCCTATTTGAGGCAAAGTTTGACTTGCTTTACATCCCGTAATATTTGTCAAGCTATAAGTTTATTACTGTAGTGTATTGTAGAATTATTATTGTAGTAGTAATTAAATGTAGCTTAGCACTTAGTTCGAGAATGTAGAGAAACATTTCAATGTACAGGTTATCATAAGCTGGTTTTAGGACTTTGCAATAATTTCCAACCGTGTGGTAATGTTATGAAAGTGAAAGTTTGTAGGCATAATAAGATTGAAGTCGATTTGTCAATTTAAATGGGTTAGCCAACGAAGCCGCGGGTATAGCTAGTGACGAAAATTAAAATCGTGCGAGGCTTAAGTAAAACAAGAATCAAAAGAGGCACATTTATTATACGCGGTAAAATAATAAGAAGGCGTGCACTACGTTGATGGACCCAATCAGCTAGGTTTGTAATCCTCAGGATGAGAAATGTACCTACTGAACAAGATATTTTAATTGTAGCACTTTTGATGTGCTTGGGATATACATTTCACACTTTTTTTGTTACTTACCGATTATTCGGCCAACAGTCAACCGATTCTGATGGTTCCTTTCTAGAAAGATAGGTCATGGTTCCGTGGTGGTCCCATTTGGTAAGGTCGTCGATATAATCAAAAAAATTATGCAGTATTAAGTCATTCAAAAACTACTAGGACTAGGACCAATTCGGAATCTTTTGCTATATTTAAAAAAAGAATTATCAAATCGCGACGTAGTACTTAATAAAATAGTTGGAGTCGGTTTTTGCAGTTTTACTGTACTTAACTAATGGAGTCAATTATCAAATCTAACCGATTATAATAAAATATATCATTTAAGCTTAGTGGAATAGCGAACACAACCTAATGTAGAGATTCCGTAAGCGTTAGCTTAAGAAAAAAATGCACTGCGAGCGAGGCGTAGAAATTAACATAAAATATTTTCAGAGTTCATTAGGTACTAAAACGCGTCAGATCTAGTCTTAGCCTAAGAACTCACGGCGCAGTTTTTACCCGCGCCCGCGGCGGTTAAGGGCACGCAACCGCCGCAAAACGTGCGAGCACATTTCACGCCGCGCTTTACACCCGCAGCGCCCGCGGTACATTGCGGTTCCCGCGGTGCGGTACAATTGTACAAGTTTGCGATCGATGATTTCAACCGCGACGGCTATGGGACCGCAAATTAGCGGTCTCGTAAGTTTTGAAATAAAACTGCAGTTAACCGACCGACGCTGGTACGGACAAAAACCGCTTCGTGAGTTCGTCTAAGAGACATTTGTAGGGAGGGGTTGGATTATTTAATCTCTATAAATTTGCTCTGTGGGCTAGCGGTCCAGGTGTTGGACTTGACGGCATGATGTCCCGGGTCGGGCATCAAAAAAAAAATTGGTATTTCCAATTTTCTATTAAAAATGTTGCTAATCTTGGGTGCCTCTGCCTACCTCTTCGGAGATATCGACGTGAAAATATTTTTTTTCCTATACATTATTAAATTTTTGCCTATTTATTTAAATTATCATATCATTTTTAATTTATTTAGGGTGAATTATGTATTTCATGTAATATAAATCTTTTTGCTTACCAATGTAATTAAAGGTATAGCCTGCCATTGTAGAGTAATGCGCGAAGCACACGCATTTTCTTCCGTCGCAAGGTTGAGGTCGGACATGAAGTCACGGTTGCGGTACACGTAGAGTAATGCAATCAATTCCAGAAGACAAACAAAAGGCATTGACACACCCGTCATTACAGCATCCACACTTTCCAAAAGAGCTGCTCCACCCTATTAAGTTAACAGATGTAGGATAAACCTTTACGTACAGTAGTACGATTTAAATTGTAAAGCAGCGCTTCAGCTATATTCGTCAAACTTCAGAAATCCGAATGTATTTTAATTTCCCCGTGTTGGTCCGGGCTCCTTTGTAGAATAGACCATCTGCCTTCCTGTGCCACGCAGCACGTAAAAGGCGAGCATAGGCTTGCCGTCACTAACACCGTGATATCTGACTAGGTGGTAGAGTTTCGCACCGACTCACCCGGATTGGTACCACCACTTTACCTATTCCTGCCGCCATAACGTCATGACGTGTTCCGGTTCGGAGGGTAAGGTAGCCGGTAAACTGACGTTTGCTCGAGGCCTAACATCACGGCCTCTGGTAGGCAACGCACCATTACCACCTTTGGTGTCTCTAGGCGGCGGGAATTTCTTACCATCAGGAAATCCGTCTACTTGTTTGCCTTCCACTGTCATAAAAAAAGTAATATATATAGAGTTGTTGGTTATTATTACACATAATTTTAAAATAAAAGTGTAAAGCATATTTTAAATTAAGAAGTATTATTGTATTTAGTTAAGTATCTGTATCTGTGTTTTATCTCAATACATGTTTTATTGAATTAGGCGTTACATCGCGGCAATTAATTGGTAAAAAATGTAGAATACGGCTTTATTTTGCTAATTCCGCGTACGCAGTGTAAGTGTTGTGGCGAGAAGTCTTTCCAATGACACAAAATGTGACAAGCCTAGTTAGGCTTAAGTTAGTTAACCTTTCTCACCGCTCACAACCGCGACTGACTATACTTGTAAAGTAATGAGAAGGTTTCCCGTAGGCGGAACGTGCGAAGAAGTGTCTTCAAGATACCTAACGATACTACAATAAGACATTCTATTCTAAGTATTCTAATAGCCTTCTAAAAGCTCTTTAAAAGGCTACTAACATAGTTTATAGTGTTGTATAAATCAAATTCTATCAAAGATACATATCGTTTGTTTAAAAATATCTTATCGTTCATTCACATACATACATACATACATACTTATCTTCACGCCAAGTCCCTTACAGGTTAGGCAGAGAGCATCGAGTGCCAGACCTCATGATCCTGACAAACCTGTCTGGCTTCCTTCACATTCATTACCCTTTTCATACAAACACACCGGTTTCGGAGACAGAAAGGTAGACACGGAAGTGGGGTCAAAAACCACCCTCGGATAATATCCAAGTGATAACGTAACAATAATATATCGTAGTAATATCTTTCATTCGAAGTCGAAATATGAAGGCGACATTGAACTTGTATTTTTTTACTTAAAAAACATAAGTACAATATCTGATGTAGGTAGATACAAAAATAAAACTTACAGTTGTGGTATAAAGAAAGCTCATTCCCATACAACTTAAAATTACAGCAGCGACTACAGCTTGTTCTGCAAAACTAAAACACAAGGATTAAGAAGAGTATAAAGTAAAGTAAACTTAAGGATACTTGATAAAAATTTACATACACCAATTGAACTCGATATTCAAAAATAGTATGTAAGGCTGTCTTCACCAACACGAATGCAACAGTTAGATAAGAGCACATTAATCCAGAAAATATAAAGACACACCTGAAAAAAAATTCCAGTGTATACATATCTTTATTTGGAATATAAAAAATATATACATATTATGTGGAAATTAAAGAATATCCACTTACATTAAATGAGAGTAGTCACTTATCAAAGTACATTTGGAATACATTGGAATTATCCACAATGTGCCTGAAATTAAGGAATATCTTTAAGGATCTAAACACATAAGCGCATTGCGGCGCCGCACCGCTAAAATTGTCGGTTTGCGTTGCGACGTTATACACATGTCTCTACCATGGGCCATTGCTAGAAACGTATTGCTTATATGTTATTAAAACGATATTACTCTGTTTAAAATAAATAAATAAATAATGCCGCGCCGCCGCTACAATCGGCAGAGACGCTACTGCAGATTCTAGCGGCGCGGCGCCGCAACGCGGTTTTGTATTGTTATACAAACTTAATCATGTCAAATTTAAAAAAAATACATTTAAATCGGTTCAATCCTTTAAAAAATGTTTGATGTATCAGAATGACATAAATACTACGATTAAAAAAATAAAGCCGCGAGTTGAAACTGTATTAACTGAAAGTAATGTGGGGTAGGTTACAAAATGTGAAGTGTTCTTAACAACAAGTATATTTCGGTTAAGTAAGTATTGAGATCGTGTGGATAAGTCGAGGGAAACTTCTAATTATTGATAAAAACTCACTTTCATACATATTGTAGTATCTTTTCGTGTTCGGCTGTATACAGTCGACCAGAGCACAGACGGCAGCTCCAGCTGAATGTAAGGCAGACCCCAACACTAACAAGCCGCTGTGCCACACGTTCTCATTATTAAGGTAGGGGTCTATATGTCCAGTTGCTACAAAAAAGACACATTTTTGTATCAAATTCAAATAACTTAGTAGCGCCTATTAAAACTTTTACAATAGAAATGATTGCAATCAGGTTTAAATAAAATAGTTTTTAAAAAACTATCTGAAGCTTAAATGTTTTTTTTAATGTCAAATGTCGGTAACAGTGGTTTTAAGAAAAATTGTATAACATTTTATTATAGTAATAATATCTACTAGTCATCCTACTAATATTATAATTGAGAAAGTTTCTATGTTTTTTTCACTCCTTCACGCAAAAGCTGCTTAGCCTATTTTCATGAAATTTGGCACACACATAGAGGGTAACTTGGATTAACACAAGATAATTTTTATCCCAAAAAAATGTTCCTGTGGAACCATTAACCACGCGGGCAACAGCTAGTATATTATTATAATTAAAACAGTACTGCTTTAATCTGGGTCCTTTATGTAGATTAGACCATTTGCCATCCTGCCTAGTAAGGGGCGAGCAAAAGCGAAATAGGTCATTACCAACAAGACTACTGGTGGTAGAGTGCAGTGCAGGTACTAGCCCGTGTGAGGATCCATCGCCTTACCCATTCTTGCCGCCCTAAAGACTGTCATGTTTCGGTACGGAGGATAAAGCAGCCAGTAGACTTGCACAATTGGCCTAACATTCCGGCCTCAGGACAGCGACACACCTACAACATCTATGGTGTCTATAGCGGTTATCTCTTACCATCAGGAGATTCGCGTGTTTTTCGCTTTTTTGACATAAAAAAACTACACGAACAATGCAAGTCTTTTAAAATTTAGTAATCGCATTTTGCAAGTTTTTAACTCTATTCTATTCGCGACAGAGGTAGGCATTTCTGTGATGAACATTGGTCTATATTTTTCGGGCTCAGTCAGTTTTCATATTAAATTAAACCCATATCACAAGCATTAATGGTGTTACTTGCAATTTGGCTAAAGATTTTGTTACCGCATTCAGCTCTGTTTATTGACAATAATTAATGATTACGGATCACGTATATTTAAATAAAGTGGTTACCAAAATGATTTAGTCCTTTTCCATGTATAAGTTCAGTTCCCACGCTAGCCGAGTGTATATAAAGTGCTACCTCCAAAGCATCCGCCATGCCCTACGAATGTAAAAGTAAAAATGTGAGTGACTTTTTAAGCTATTGCGTAGCTTCTATCGCGGGCATTGAGCATGGAGACCGAATTCAGAAATTCCGTAACGAAAATAACCTAACACCACCCACTCCGACCGGCACAGCGGTGATACTTTTTAGTTTTGCCATCTATCGATGAATAGCAGAATGAATAGCAAAATGATGAATTTCCATTTTGGAATGGTTAGGGAATAATTTTGCACGAATTGCTTTAATTATCAGTATGAAAGTACTATCATTAATGCACAAATATTATTTTCATATAATAACCTGCGTTTGGCTCGACAAAAACTCGCTAAAGTAAGACCACGTGAAGGCTAGGAGCGTCGTTATATTATCTGTACATCGAACATTGCTCGTCCACACATAAAGTTTATTTTCAAGACGGAACAAATAGACCAATGTCAGATGATATTATACGTACTTATCTGCTATCTGTGAAATTGTAATGGTAGGTATATTGCGGCGTATTATCCATTGCGCATCCTATACTCTTCGGAAATATCTAAGCAATACAAAAACAGTAATGAACCTACGTCTTATTTTAGATCTCGCGCCGTCTTATTCGCGCATGCGCAGTGCGCTGTCCTACGTTCTGACAATCTAACGCGAGTTTAAAAGTTTTTACCCATTCCAAAAAAAAGTGCGCAACGCCGCTAAAGAAGTTTTCACTTCAAAAAGCAATAAATATATACAAATACATTGTTCTTACATATTTTGACCACTGCCGTGCTAGCTGCTTGTGGTCACGCCTATGCCTACCTACACCGACCAACGCGGGACTCGGGTTCGATTCCCGACGAGTCTGCATTTCTGGGTCTGTGTGCTTACAAAATGTGTTCTGGTATCTATTTAAGTATTTCTATGTATTATAACACACATAGCGTATGATCATATAAGCATATTATAAACTACTTACTTTAGGGTTTGATTCAATTTGTGTCACATGTCTAGAGATATTTTTTTTAAATAGTATACTTACGCCGATAACTTCTTTGGCCCCAATGTTCAAGACCTTAGTTGAGGATCGAGGCATATTTGCGAAATGTATTATGGCTATTATCAGTAGCAATACATTCCATATCCAAGGAATGACCACTAATCCCGGATACAAATTGTTGTAGATAAGCTGTAGAAATGCATTTTCAAATTAGAGCACAAAATTGAGGCTGGATATTCTGAATAATTTACTTAAATAGTAAAAAAAATCAGACCCATAATCAACAAACTTTAACCCTTTTAATATTTCACAAAAAGTCAATGACCCGGCAAAATGTACGGCAAGCAGCAGAGAGCGTTAACATTTTAGCAAAAAAGCTATTTTTTTTATTTACTTATTTTATTTACGATTTTTTAAAATTATTATTTACGTTTTAGGTACCCATTCCAAGTCCCTAGCTGAAATACCGTAAAGGTAAACCATTCGGGAAAACCTTAATAACTGTTATTAGATATTAACCTATTACCCATGTTCCTTTAAGCCTTTTACAGTCCAGTTTTGGACATAAGCGTGTAGTCCGATTTTCATACAAATAATTTGAGAAGTATTTGTAATGATTGCCACATCTGGCTTGGGTCTGGCCGATTATAGGATCTTACTAATCTTGACGAACGTCATAAGTCACTAGTGACTTAAGCCAGTCTGTTATGTTGCGGGAGTTTTAAAATAATACATTGGTCTGTTTACTTGTCACGGAAAAACTACTCTTTTATTATATTGGAAGGCAAACAAGCAGACGGATTTCCTGATGGTAAGAAATTCACGCATACTACGTAATACGTACGTAATAACGAAATAGGCATCGAGCAAAGGTAAGTTTACCGGCTACCTTACCCTCCAAACCGGAACATGTCATGACGTTATGGCAGCAGGAATAGGTGGTACCAATCCGGGAGTCTCTGCGAAAGTCTACCACCGACTACCTAGTCAGATGTCACGGTGTTAGTGACGGTAAGCCTGTGCTCTCCTTTTACGAGCTGCCTGACAGGAAGGCAGATCTATTCTGCGAAGGACCCCGGACCAACACGGGGAAAGACTAGAACTAGAGAATTACTGAACGGAGTTTAACCAACATTTTGTATAGTAGGCAGTTTATAGCCCGGGTTGGAATACCTCTTACTGCGGGAATGTCTTTCGTCTCCAGCATTAACTACGTAAACGTTAAAAGTCACTAGTACATGTACGAATTCGCTTGCAACAATTAGTAAAATGTAACTAATATACTAATAGTTGAATATTGTCAAAATATAATCGATTCAGTCGTTCTTGATTTATTGTAACTCGTGGGTCGAGTGGCTAGCGTACACGCCTAACTACACCGACCAACCGCGAGGCTCGAATTCGATTACCGACGGCGCAGCCATTTGTGTGATGAATATTTAAATGCTTGCATTTCCGGGTCTGGTTGTTTATCAAATTTACTCTAGTAAGTATTTAAGTATTTCTATGTATTAGTATCGTTGACTAACACCCATAACACAAGCATATAATTTGCTTACTTTGGTGTTAGATTCAATTTGTGTAACTTGTCCAGGCTTATTTATTTATTTATATACTAAAAAAATGTGTAGCTAATGCAGTCTTTTTACATATTTATTGTAAACGAAGTAGAAATTTTACGTAACTTACTCGGCCATTAGTTAACCTTTCCGTAATTAGTATGATCCATAAGATAGCCCAAACCACGACTATTGTAAGGACCAAGGGCAGATTGAACTGCCCGAAACTGTAATTTGAGCGATATGAAACAACCTCCACACTGTAACATAGAAATAAGGTTTGAACATATAGGTAAATATAATTATTCTAAAATCTAGAAGAAAATAATTAAGGTGCAAATGCAAAAACTGCAATAAGCAGACTTTAATTTTCATTTCCACGACGTGATTTAATAATCATCTTTTTGAAACAGGTCATGAGTCTGATATTAATTCTATATAGGTACATTTTATTAAGATCCGTGTTGTGCTTTTGGAACTGTACTTAACATTGCATACATTTTTATATTAATAAGTAATAACTCACAAACCACTGGACGGATCTTCCTAAAATGTTAAAAGGACCACTTTCGAATCAAAAGCAATCTTTTGAAAAAGAACTATCAAAATCAGTGGCTTATTTGTGTGTGTGTGTGTGTGTGTGTGTGTGTGCGTGCGTGCGTGCGTGTGTGTGTGTGTGTGATGAAATAAGTATGTGAAATAAACGATTTTCTGGATCTGATTCATTGTAGGTATTAAAAAATAGGTGCAGGTGAATAAAAAGGGGGCAACAGGGCATGCTTTGAGTATTTTTGTGTTTGCCTGTAACCCGACCGCGTTTTACGCTGTAGATATTTACTAAGCTAATCGTAACGAATTCTGACAAATATGTAGGTACTTAAAGAGGAAACGGTTACATCAAAGTGTAAATTGGGTTATAATTCAATAACACGTATTCCGATTTCATGGTTTTTTGTAGAACTTCTTTAGCGGCGTTACGCACTTTTTTTGGAGTAGGTAAAAACTTTTAAACTCGCGTCAGGACACGTGACCTGATATAAAATTTGAAAGACGGCGCAGGACGCTTGCGCAAATATTCGTGTTGTCATGTTTGTGTACGATAGCGCAATAAATGAATATTGTATTCTACCACGTAAATTGATAGTACTTTCATACTGATAATTAAAGTAATTCGTGCAAAATTATTCCCTAACCATTACAAAATATCAAAAAATACACAACGTTAATGTTCAAGTTTTCACTTAACTCCCGGAGTTCCGGCAGAAGTGAAAACCGTCTTTTTTATTTTATAGTAGGTATGTGCTTTACAGGTTCTCCCGTTTTTTTTCTAAGTCATAAGTTTCGTAGTTTAGAAATAGAATAGCAGACTTAAACTTAAATATAGTATCCAAATAACTTGGATTCCAGAGCTTACACAAGCATACATATCTTCACGCCAAGATCCTATACAGCGTTGGCAGAGAGTGTTAAGGGTTATGTGTCACGATTGCTACTGACCTCCAAGGTTATCTTAAGCTGGCCCTTGTACTATAATATTATAAATCCCCAAAGCCATACAAATATTACTTAACAAGGGTGGAAGTATCAGGAATCAATTATTCATTTAACATTTTTATTACATACAAGATTTAGAAAAATAGGAAAAAACAACTCTAGTATTTCCGTCACAAGTTTTCGTTTACTTTAAACTAGCCGAGCCGACGGATGCTGTGAGCAAGGGGTCCATTTCGTCCACGTCGAGCTACGCCACTGCTAGGGTTACCAACCCTCGAAAGAACTAATCCGGGATGATTTAATTAAATCGGGGCTAAGAGTGGTAACTTTACAATTTTGACTTTTAAATTCATATTGCTTTCAAGCAGGATCGGTGTTTTTAGCAAGGTTAAAAAAGTTTCCACATAATTTATGTTAGTACGCTTCATTTAAAAAAAAAACGGAGATATCATTGCGTCCCGGGACCTCAGGAGTAGGTCGTTTTACCGGAGTTTCCGGAAGGGTTGCGAACCCTAGCCACTCTACTGATAAGTGTACTTAACTAAAACGAGCGCCGAAGAGGTGTCAATACCATTGTACCTATGATCAAGAGAAAGTATCTCATATACTTACTAAAAAAAATTGTATGGCGGTGTGCTGTATAGAGTTGGATAGCCTGATGCATAGCTTTCATTGCACATTAATAATTTTACCGGCGGCCTTGAACTACTTCTTTGTCTGAAATTTCAAAAAGTATTATGTACTTTACTATTCGATAAGCCAAAATCATAATTTTTTTAATCTACATTTTAATCAACAGTAGCGGTATCGCCTCTGTGGTCTAGCGGTCCGGCGTCGGTCTTGACTTATTAAAGTCCCGGGTTTGATCCCGGGGTCAGGCAACAAAAACATTGAATTTTGACTTGATTCAAGATTTGAATTGAAAATAATTAAAACACTAGCGAATTATTAACATTTAGTTCTATAAAATCAACGAAGCCGATAAATTAATTTATTGTTTATTATTAACTAAATGTTTTAAATCCGCCAGTACTGTGTTCAAAGAGAAATAACATATCCGATTCCAATTTGCATGAAATCGACATTCAACAACTACCCTACTGGTGTCTACTTCCTAACTGTATTACTACTACTCGTTGGACAAGTGGCTAGCGTACACGCCTAACTACAACGACCAACAGCGAGGCTCGGGTTCGATTCCCGATTTATGTGATGAACGTTTAGATGCCTGCATTTCTGGGTTTGGGTGTTTATTTAATTTATTCTGGTATCTATTTAAGTATTTATATGTATTAGTGTCGTTGACTAACACCTATAACACAAGCATATAATATGCTTACTTTGGAGTTAGATTCAATTTGTGTAACTTGTCCAGGGATATTTATTTTATTATTATACTGTAGTTTTCTATGACATCAAATTCACCTATTTTAAACAAAAATAATCTTTCATATTCACACACAAATATCTGTATATAAATAACTAGCGGCCCGCCGCGGCTTCGCACTGTTATGAAATATACTCGTACATATAAACCTTCCTCTTCAATCACTTTATCTATTGAAAAAAACCGTATCAAGATCCGTTACGTAGCTTTAAATGTTTAAGCATACAAAGGGACATAGGGGCAGAGAAAGCGACTTTATTTTATACTATGTAGTGATAATACTATTCTTGGTTAATATAATTTTATATACCTTTTCTCATAAATATGTCTCCAAGCGTTGTCTCCATATCCCACTGTAGATTCCTCAACATCATCATTATTTTGTACATCTCCAGTCTTTAAAGAGAACCTAGACTGCAATGATTCTTATGAAATTTATATGTTTTATGAACACACATTTCTAAATATAAAATACTAACCCTTGTTTATTTACTTAAAAAAATATAAAAGAAGAGTATTTACTATATTAACAGCTAGGTAGGTACATATGTATTTTTTCCCCATGTTTGTCCAGGCTCTTTTGTAGAATAGATCAACTGTCTTGCTGCGCCAGGCATCTCGTAAAAGACGAGCATGAGCTTACCGTCACTTGCACCGTGACATCTGACTAGGTGGCAAAGTTCCGCAGCGACAAGCCCGGATTGGTACATACTACGGTAAGGTAGCCGGTAAACTTACTTCTGATCGAGGGCTAACTTTTCGGTCTATAGTTGGCAACGCACCATTGCCATCTTTGGTGTCTCTCGAGGCCGTGAACTTCTTACCATCAGGAAATTCGACTTGCTTGTTTGCCTTCCAATGTCATAAAAAAATGTCAACTAATAATTAACGTTCCATTTCGTTGCAGAGGCTGATTGGATTCTGATGAAATTCACACTTAAATGATATTTTTATCGGAACCCCATAAATACATACACACATATCTTCACGCCAAGTCCCTTACGAGGTAGACAGAGAGTAGGTATCAAGCGTCAGACCTCACGATCCTGACAAACCGTCTGACTTCCTTCACATTTGTTAATTACCTTTTTCATACAAACACGCCAGTTTCGAAGACTCTTGACACGCCTAATATGTTTTTATAAGATAATTTAATACAAAGCCGATGTTGTCAGCCTTATTGAAAAACATCCGCACTCACCTCTCTCAACATAACCGCTGTCACTTCCTTCGCAATAGGATCATACGGTCGCAAATCAAAGTCTCTGTAAATTAATAAATGTAAATGTAGTAATGTATACCTGTAGTAGAAAGCTGTACAATAATTACAATACTGTCATAAAGATAATGTCATGTGTCGGGAGGGAAGCCCTGAGTCTTGTACTAAAGGCCTTACATCACAGGACAGCACGTATGGTGTCTACAAGCCACTGTAGGGTTAATCTGGAAACTCGATTCATGCAAAATTGTAAACACTAAATGATTTTATCGAATTCGTTTAATGTATTTGTAACTAAATGTTATCAATTCACTAGTACTATGTTCAACTTATGTCTGTACTTTTTAATGATGTTACTTGGCAAGTTTTCACACACATTGTTATAAACCTACTAAACGCTATGTGTCAAGTATATAATTTTTTATTATTAAAACTTGGCAAGTAACATCATTAAAAAGTACAGAAAAAAAATAAAAAATGTTATCAGGAAACTGATGAAAAAACAGGTATGCGTTCCTGTAAGTATTAGAATTTTAGGTGTATGTAAGTAGGAATTTAATATGATATTTATTCAGAATCTACTTTTCAAACTGCGGAAAATCAATTGTACATTCCTGTGACTATTTTTAACTGAGGTATGTGTATGGAACTTGGGACTTATTTTGATCGAACTTCTTTTAAAGGCGAAGCATTCCCATATTATCGAACTTAGCAGCCTTTCACATTTATGTTTTGGGTGGGATTTCATTTATTTTTGTAAGGTTGTTGGGTATATATGTTGGTACCTACTTAAATAAGTAC
The DNA here is from genome assembly GCA_002245505.1 of Calephelis nemesis. NCBI lineage: Eukaryota > Metazoa > Arthropoda > Insecta > Lepidoptera > Riodinidae > Calephelis > Calephelis nemesis. The sequence goes on from NJDD01002527.1 coordinate 30,192, forward strand.
TTAAGTACTTAACTATTTATTCATTTACGCTCCATACTTATAGTGGATCAAAGTTACACAGTATTCGTTACTTTCGAAAGTGACTCACACTTGGCCGTTTTTAGATTTTTACTTTAATTTGACTAAATACAAACCTTCGTGACGAATTTCAGGTTGGTACGACCAATGGAAGATAGATCTATTTAGTTCGTTTTAGTTTCGTAGGGGTATAAATTTACAGCTTCATTATTTTTGAAACTGACTCACACTTGGCCATTTTCAGATTTTTACCTTTACCTTGACCTAAAGACCTCCAATGCCAAATTTCAAGTCAGTACGACCATTGGAAGTGGTCTAGGTTTTTGATGAGTGAGTCAGTCAGTCAGGAAGTGTATAGTAAAAATAGCGGTTTTCTGACGTCAATTTCTCAAGAACTACAATAGGTATATTAATAAAATTTTGTATTTTAGATTAGTAAGAATGTCTCAACAGACACTAGAAATTTCATATGCGTAGATAAAAGAGATTTTGAGTTAAAGGGGGGTCGAAATTGGCCCGAAATGGTTCGTGTAATATAACTCACGGCCGGTGTGTCGATTTTGTTTTGATCGAACTTGGCGGACACACTCCCGTGTGTCTAGATATGCTACGCTGTGGTTTAATTTAGTACTTTTTAACATTTACGGTATCTATCACCCGCTGTTGTTTCGTTTCATCAGAACAGCCTTGTACAAACAATTGTTCACCATAATCTTAATATACATAAATTACGTGTCACGTTATTTATCCGCGATGGACTACTAAACTACTTAACCGATTTCAATCAAATTTGCACTCCGTGTGCAGTTTGATCCAAATTGAAAGATAGCATAGCTTACATCTCAATTTATGATTAAAAAAATACTATCCGAGCGGAGCCGTAACAGGCAACTAGTATCACATAAAAAAAACACGAAAATTTTATTATCTTAAACTTGCTGTTCCGGCGAACTTCGTTCCACCCGTTCGATTTGTATCCAAAAAAAATCCTAAGACTTAGACAGGGTAAATCCTATGTCCTTTTCCTGGTTTTTAGTTGCCTCCCGCTTAATTTTCAGGCAAATCGATCAAGCTGTTCTAAAGTTGTAAATAGTGTAACTAACACAACTTTCTTTTACATAAATAGTTACTTGAATAGGAAGTAGTACTTTCGTCGCATCATTTTAGTGCAGTCATGTACGTCTAATTAAAAAAGAAATACATTTAGGTTGTGTAATTTGATTAAAAAAAAAAGACAAGCGCGCAGAGTGTCTGTTACCGGGTCTTCTCAGTGAGTGACTGCGTTCCAATCTCGAAGCAGATTTTAGAATTATACAGACGCGTCACCCCCCGACGTGTGAAATCCCCGTGTTGGTCCGGGCTCTTTCGCAGAATAGACCATCTGCCTTCCTGCCAGGCAGCTCGTAAAAGGCGAGCATAGGCTTTTATAGCTTAAGCTTACCGTCACTAGCACCATGTCATCTCAGTCACGGACTGGTACCACCGCCTTACCTATTCCTGCCACCATAACGTCATGACGTGTTCCGGTTTGGAGGGTAAGGTAGCCGGTAAACTTACTTTTGCTCGAGGCCTAACATCCCGGCCTCAGGTTGGCAACGCACCATTACCACCTTTGGTGTATCTAGGCGGCGTGAATTTCTTACCATCAGGAAATCCGTCTGCTTGTTTGCCTTCCAATTTTATACAAAAAAAGTAGGCTAGTGAACATATAGAAATTATCTCACCTACAGTATGTATAAGGTAAATCGTTGTCGCTTACAGCGTGTACAATGTAAATAGCTGAAATAGCAGCTAGTGTACAGCAAACCGTCGCTCGCACTAGCGCGTTAATGCATATTGCAATCCCAATGCCTGCACGAAAAAAAAATAATTATATTTTACTACTTACCCGCGGCTAGACTTACTTAAGGCGGATATTGCTCTGCTACGGACAGATACGGATTTTGAAATGGCAGTGAAACTATCTCCATCAAAATCATACCATGATATCGCTTTGTTGCGTCTTGAAAGAATGACAAACAAAAACACTTTCGAATTTATTAGGTACATTGGTGTGGATAAATAAAATAGCTCTAGAACTGTAGGGTTACTCTTGAATATCGATTTCATGCAAATTGGAAATTTGAATCGGATTTCTCATTTTAGGTACTCTGGAACACATTAATAACGGATGATTAACATTTAGTTATAACAAAATTCAATGAATCGTATAAAATCATCTTTTGTTTATTATTAGTTAAACTAATAATTCGCTAGTATTGTGTTCAAGAGCACCAAAAGTGACAGATCCAATTCTAATTTCCAATTTTGCATTAATCGAGATTCTAGGGTAACCGTACAGTTCTAGATCTAACATCAAAGTAAGCAAACAAATACTTATGTTATAGATGTGGCTGTTGTGATACAAAAAGTGAATTATTATGTAAAATATTGAAAAATTTGATAGTGATATTAACAATAACCGCATTTTGGATTTTTTTAGAATCTAGTATTAATTCGAAATAAAGACTTGTTGACATTTTTATTGTGTTACATTATCTGTGGTGTGATTTGTGTCTGTTAAGTCTAAAAACAAAAACTAAAGAACAACATAACATAAGAGACAAGTTCATCATAAGGCGTAACATGAACTGTTTATTTTGCGGAGGTAAACGAGGAGACGGATTTTCTTATTGTAAGAATTACGACATCTATAAACACAAGGTTTGGATTCCATAATTAAAGGTACCATCATCATATCAACATGGAGATTGTTTAAAATGTACAAAGAAATACTTATCATCAAACAATGGAATCATTCTAAATGCTCTTCCAGGTCCACTTATACTCCACTGCCCAAGGTAAACTTCGAAATGGCGTAAAGGGTTGGCTAGTGCCGCAGTCGCAACGGCGAAGAAGAGCATAAATATAACTAAAAAACACACAAAGAGATTTTGAACTATTATTGTCTGTTCCAAACGAAACGGAAATAACCGCCATGGACCTTTGAGTGCAAAACATGGCTAATCAACACTTCTTGAACCGCTTTAAAAAATTGGAAGTATTTTTTTGCAGTAATTATGCAAATTGTTATGAAATTATTGTGGTGTATTCTATATACATATCACCTGGTATCTTACGAGTATAAGCGTAAAATTAGGCAGAGATAGTTTAGAGACACAACACGTCAGCTATTAATAACTTTAATAAGATCATTTAAAAAGTGAAAACAGAATGAAGTGTGTCACAACTCATAAAAATAGATTTGACACGTCTGGATGACAGTGACGCTCACCGCGCCTTTAACACAAGCCGCGCTTGCTGTGAAAATTATAACAATAAAGTAATATTTATATGAAACACTTCGTTATTCACAGAACGAAACTCGTTCTGAACTAGCGTAGGGTCAGTAATCATAGTTTTCTTTGCGCTTGGAACAGACAATAAATTTATACGAGAAAAGCTTTTGCATGCGGCCACGCCGGCGCTTTAATTATATTAAGCTCAACCCCGTGATTCCATTGAGGTACCAGACTAAAAACTATATTTTTTTAGTTGGATCTAATTAGATAAGAGATTGAATCAATTCAGCGGTTTCGGAGATTATCCCGAACAAACATCGTCCACGTGCAATCGTGTTACACGTGACGTTTTTAACGTTTAGCGTTAGCAAATCAGAAATCCAGTGCAAATTAGATGATTACTAACAAAATCCACCAGTGAGAGCCGAAGCAGCTACTCGACAATGCATTGTAAGGAATGACCCAAGCGCCAACGCACCGATCTGCAGCTTTCGGCGTCCTTTTATTCCTTGAGAGTTACCGCCTGCAGCGTTATCCATCCCCGGAATACGAGTAGTAGACCATACTGTGGACCACTGTGCCTGTAGGACACATTGTTAAAAGACTATAGTAAAAAGAATCAGAAAGACTCTATTCATTAACCATGCAAGTATTAGGTGGTCGTCGGTTACCTGTGCCACTGTGGTCTATTAGTCCAATGTTGGCATTGAGTACATAAAGTCTCGGGACAGATTCCCAAGATGGGCAACTCAAAATGTGTTTTTACAATTTTGTAATAACGTTACTGGGAATTGGATCACATTGACGGACTACGTATTTTTGGCAAATCGTGGGAGGCCTGGTTAGACCTCTGGCAACCTCTTTAAATAATTACTACTAAGTTTATAAATCCAACATAAATAAAAAAAACATTTACACTACAAAGTAAAAATATAAACATAGAACCGAGTTCCAAAGACGGTGGTCCTATAAGTCAGTGGTCAGGGAGACAGACTGTGGAAATTCCGCACAATGCTAATTCCTCCTCAAAATTACTGCTTTATGAATTCGGCCTTTAATGCAGAAAGGCGGCGAGTCTTTTAAGGTGTTGGTCTTATTAATTTATAAACTAGCTGACCCGGCAGACGTTGCATTGCTATTTTCTAAAGTGATTTTAATAAAACGCTTGAGGCGTGTCATCCTTATCACTTAGGGTATGAGAAATAGATATTAGCCGATTCTGACGTACTAAATATGCATATAAGATTTGGTGAAAATCGATAAAGCCGTTTCGAAGGATTTAGAGTAACTAACATTGTGACACGAATTTCATATATAAGACAAACTGTGGGCACAAGTGAAGATTTGTCGTCGGAATTGTAATTTACTGTAAAGGCTACAAATCTATGACTTACTGCATCTCTGTTGTCATAATTTAAAATCGTTTCTGAGGAATTGTTTCTATTCGTTGCCATTTTCCGTAATGTTTTTCGTAATTTAATTTAGAATATAATTACAAAATATGAATTTATCCCAAATTTATCGGTTGTGGTGACATGATGATGATTTTATAACAATTTATAGACATTTATATAAATATAAAAAAGTAATTGTTCAAAATAACTACGGGAAAATTTTGAAGTACTTTTGAAGTTTGCTTAATTTTTACATGAAAAAATAAAAATGTCAATACAAAAGAGGTGTTAATAAATGCCATAGACCTTGTATGTCTTTGTGCTTTTATTATTAATTTTATAATTAATATATAATATTATTTCTATTAAACATGTTTATATTACAATTATGTTTATATTTAATACTCAAAGATTTAAAAATACTGAAATTTACAAGTGTAAAGATTTTAAAATACAAAATATTAATTGTTTTTAAATTAAACATTTGTTTCAAATAATAATTGATACATTGAATTTATTCTACATAACTGAGACCATGTTTGATCAGAAACTGCTGGTATAGTGCGATCAACTAATGCCCGGTTCTGACATTCAAGAAACGAATTGTTTTTCTTACGGATAGTTACTTTGAAAGAACATAAATATTCTTTAGCAATAGGTTAGTTTTTTGTACAAATAATAAAAAATCTAAATACGGTCACGAAACATTTTGTGTAACTATGAGCAACGCTTCGTCACTTTCAGGCAAACTACCAATGGTTATACTAACGGATTAGGGTTCGTTGATTATAGAAACCGAGCATTATTTGTTCAGTAAGCAGCGTCGCTAGTGTGCCGTTTAGTGTTTCTATAGTCGGTATAGTTTACGTTCGTTAAATTACGTGTCGAAATCTATGACAATTTAGATCAAGCGAATCTTGTCGATGTAACCATTTAAGTCATATTCTACCAATATGGGAATATTTTCTTTTCATAATGTAACAAAAAACAATAGCCAATAAAATACTGTTTTATTATAAAAACATTTATAGCTACGTCTTATAAAACAACGCATATTCGATCTCCTAACTCTTAACTATTATATACAAAATAAATACATATTTAATTTATAACTTATACCATTTTCGTCTTATACTGATATTGTAGTTGGGTTGCAGAAAATCACATTAACCTTGTTCCCAAAAATCATTTTTACTAAACATTTCGCAACAGTTTTATGGTAAACATTGTAGTAACAATTTATAAGTGTATTTTTATTTTGTCAGAAGCTGGAAAAATTTATAGACCGCTATTCTCTATACTTTCTGCTTCGTAAAATAAATGGCAGTATAAACTATGTCAGTCAATTTATGTGTATATCTGTCTTAACAAGTACTTAAAAATAAGAATACATCACTATCGAATAGAATGAGAAATTAATTTATTTTTCATGAGAGAATGTGTGAGGGTGAAAATTTCTCATACAGAAAGGGCATGCTCCGCTGGTTCGAACAAAAACAAAAACAATGACAGGTGAAATACAATTATTTCACCTGTCATTCTTTTCTCATGAACCTCTCTTTCCGAACCAGCGCAGCATCGCCTTTAATGGGAAGTAGGTACCCGGGAGACTTAGGTTGACAAGTCAAGTATCCGGAACTTGCGTGTTGTAAGGAAAAGGGTAATGAATTGAGAGGAAGCCAGAAACCGGAGGAAACTTGCAGACCGCAAGGGTCGTGACATTTGACACTATACTCTCTGCCCACCCCGTAAGGGACTTGGCGTGAAAATATGTTTTCATGTATTGTAGTCTATACTATATATATTATAGGCTTCGCTGTAGCCAGTGTGTGTATGATATCTCCGTGTCGTACGTAGGCCTCCCTTGACCGGGCGCTAGTGCGGCCCGAGGTGGCACTAGTAGGGGACGGAGCGCTAGGGCGGCGGGGGCGCGGGGGCAGGGGCGTCCTGCGGGAGCGTGAAGTTGGTGATCAGGTCACGGACCGCCGGCCACAGGATACACTCCCCGTGCGCCTGGTTGAACTCCGCAAACCTAAGGACAATTTTAATATAATAATATTATATTGTTCATAAATTTAAATATATCTTTTTTTAATATTTATATTACGTTATAAGACAGAGCGAATAAGCACTAGGC
>NJDD01002527.1:57388-69103 GCA_002245505.1 Calephelis nemesis
CCACCGACACCAGCAGCTGCTCGGCGCGCAGGCACGGGTGCACCACGGAGCACGCCAGCACGCACGGCCACCCGCCCACGCTGCACTCCACGCCCAGCTCCGCCAGCAGCAGCCGCAGGTCCGCCAGCCGCTGCCGCGAGCGCGCGTGCACCGTGTGCGCCAGCAGCCGCTCCATCGACGGCGCGTGCGGCGTCAGCGCGCTGGCCACGCGCTCGCCGCCCGCCAGCGCCGGCACGTGCCACACGCACAGAGACTCGCCCTCCGCACCCACTATCAGACGATACCCCAACTCACACCCCAGCTCTCTGTCACATCATCAATATTCACAATTACATATTATACTTAACTGCTCAATGACAAATGAAATTTTATAGAATACAAACAAATACAAACATACTAGCAGTTTCACGCAACTACGCCTGCGTAGCTTGGCTTCTACTGCACCAATTTTGATGAAACAAAGCCTATGTCACTCAGGGATAATGTAACATTCTAAACGTGAAAGAATTTTTGAAATCGGTCCAGTAGTTTCGGAGCCTATTCATTTCAAACAAACAAACAAAAAAATCAAACATTTACTCTTCATAATATTAATATAATAGTACAGATTTATTAATTTTAATTTGGATTTTCTGATCAAGCAAATACATTTTTTTTCTACCATAACATTCATATTTTAACAGATATTTTAGTTGACTTACCGCCAATATGAAACTTGAAGCTTTTGTCCTGGTATATATCTATCAACTTGCAGATGTTGCGATAGACGATCTCTACAAAGCCTCAGAGTTTGTGTATATAATAACTCCAAGGACAAAGAACGGCAGAAATAACGCAGCGCGGTGAGCGCCCCGCTGAGACCAGCCGCGGCCAATCGCGCCTGTGCCACTCCTCGTAACCAGTTGATTTGTGATGTGTGAACTAAAGGTTTGCCCTCTGGAAAATTAATCTATGTTAAATAGGCTCAAAAACTACTGGGCCGATTTCAAAATTTCTTTTACCATTACTTAGAGGGGTTCTTCCGAATCCGTATAGGCTATATTTTATCCCGGAAAATAGATAGGATTTTCCGTGGTAGTGAAAATTGTGGAGTAATTCGACGAAAAAACTGCCGTACGTTAACGATTCTCGCGAACGCTGCCTAAATGGTTAGAGATGTATGGTTGACTTCTATAGAAAAGTTGTAGAACTCAATAATGCCTTCAAAAAAGTCTGCGATAGTATAAACCAAACATTTACATTTTAGCCATTATAACCACTTTTCCATAGAATGAAAGTAATTAAAATTATTAGCCTAAGTTTATTGATCATATTATCGTCAAATACGATCTTATCCAAATAAACTATTTATTGAGCAAGATTGTTTCAACAGCTATAAATGACTTTTTATTTGATTCCAATCGGACAATTCATTCAAAAGATATTACAAATTAAAAATTGTAATTGGTATTAAAACGTCGTACGACTCGCAAAGGAAACCGCAGGGGAGGGTGGTGCAGATCTATGAAGCAGGTTGCCGCGCGGCTCACTTGCACGGTCAGCCTCGGCTCTTTACGCAGCGACCGCGGCCAAATCGAGTAAATTTACTGAATTAATGCACTTGTTAAAATTGATTTCGGAACTATTGAGGTACTCATTACCAAAAGTTCTTTTCAAAATTACTACTTATATTAATCGTTGCTTAAATCTTTTAAACTAGGCAACGGATTTTGATGCGGTTTTTTCAAAGATAAAGTGATTGAAGAGGAAGGTTTATATATGTATATTTTATACCCATGCGAAGCCGGGATGAGCCGCTAGTTTAAAAAATAAAATTCAAGTAGTAACAGCAAGTAACATCATGATAGTAAATATGTAAATAAAAAATATGTAAAAAAACCAAGTGTGTCAAAGAGTAACAAACATCCATAAATTCTCACAAACCTTCACATTTACAACATAAAAAAATATTCGTATAATAATTAAAAAAAAAAATTATAAATCTGTATTAACATTATGGATGCGAAAGTCTGTCTGTAACACTTTCAATGCTGAATTTTAATGAAATTTGATATGCATATCCATACTATTATAAATTCGATAGTCTGTCTGTCTGTAACACATTCACGACTAAACCACTGGTCAGGTGTTAGTGAATGCATATAGTTAAAGACCCGAAATCAAACGTAGGTGAGGTTAGGTTTTGAAAAATCGACCCTAAAGGCGCATAAAATTGTAACCGTATCGTAACGACGCTGACAAAGTAGCAGGTAAATAGCTAGTGTTCTCTAAATCAATACATATATTTTTTCATAAAATAAAAGTTAAAGAAAATTAGTATATAACTAGAATAAAATAAAAGTTTTTCATTAATCATAAGAACTCAAGAAGATTGATAATTTAAAATGTTACAAATCAGAAACAATTTTTGTGTTAGGGAAGTCCAAGTAAACATACCTCCAGTTTCACTGTCCTGTATAAGGATAGCTATGTCCAAAAGTCTCCATGGCAGGTTAGGTGCATCTCCCATGACTGTCAAAGAAACACTAAACTCCTGGCCTACAGTAAACGTCGCCCTTCCATTTTCTACCTGTAAATAAATTTTATTTTTTAAATAAAAAACTATATTTAGTAAGTATTTTCCATATTTTTTTTATGATATTGGAAGGCAAAGAAGCAAATGGATTTTCTGATGGTGAGAAATTTACGCCGCCTAAAGACATCAAAAGTGGTAATGGTACATTGCCAGCCTGTGGCCAGAATGTTAGGCCTCAAGCAAAAGTAAGTTTACCGAACCGGAACACTTTTTTTTTTAAATAGGTAAGGCGGTGGTATCAATCTGGGTGAGTCGCTGCAAAACTCTACCACCTAGTAGTAGTAATATCTTGTTGCGATATTAAGTCTTGGAAATTTTCTATTTTACCATGAACAGGAGTTAGTAACTTTCCACTTTTATATTTCACTATAAAATTATAACCACCATTAATTTATGATTAATTACATTTCCAAATTTCTTGGGTATTATCCATGGGTGGTATCAAGAGTCAGTCAGTGTGTTAGTGTAAAAAGGGTAATAAATGTAGAGGAAGCCAAGCAGCCATGTATTTTGATTGAGAATCCAATTTTAGACAATGGTACTGATTCTGCTGTTCAAAAACTAAATTTATTTTAAATGCATGCCACCTTTTTTACATAAAATAAAAACAAAAGAGATGGAACATTTTGGACATGACAAACTAGTCCAGACATGTCAAGGGTTTTTTAATCAACATAGTGGCTGTTTGTGATATTAAAATAACCACTTTTGACTACATACATACTTTTATTTACTATGCATATACCAAAATAACATGTATAAAACAGTAAATTTTCTCGAGTCTGTCAATGTATTTGTATTTTACTTAATTATATTTCCTTTTTAATAAAAAGTTAATCATTAAAAGGAAGTAAAGGAGATACTTCAAATTACAATATCACAACATTTTTATTAACTATAATCCAAAATTACATGTATACTATGTAGGGTAGTTTTACACATATATTTAAATATTTAAGTAAATTAGCAGTCACATTGAACTGACCTTCAAATTTCTAATATCACTTGGCAAAGATGCTGTTGTTAGACGTTGGCGAACAACATGTGCAAGAGCACGTAATGTGGATCGGCGTTCTGCTGGTGTCAGAGCTGGAGGTGGAACCAATCTTTCACGAATAACAGCAGGCAAACGACTGAATGTCCCCAAAGTCAATACTTCTACAGCTGCTGCCATATGAAATGTAGGTAACCTGTAACATTATTACAATTAAGATAAAGCTTCTGCATATCATAAACAAGTCAAAGCCAAATGAATAAATATAGAAAAACCGAAATTATTTTTTATAACACAACATAATAAGAAAGATCAGATTCATTTTATTATTTTCTAAAACTTCAGCAATATTAAATACATTGTTAACATATAATAATATCCATAGTTGACATATATTCTTATCCTCTTATTAATAAAACTTACATGTCCCTTGATCCGGCAATGCAATTACAATCTAGTTCTGTTCAGTAATCAAGTCCATTTTCTTTTTTAGCAAAAGTGAAGTTACACACTAGATCAATGAGTGCATAAGTTTTATTAGTAAGGGGGTTACTGTGAAGCACTATGAAGAATTATACAACATAAAATGACAATAAAATAATCATAAAACTAATTCTAAATAATATTAATGTTAAACTTTTCCCATTCTTCTTCAATCTTTTTAATAAACATAAATACTTCAAGGTTCAACCTGGTATAGTCTTTATTACCCATGACAAAGACTAAAATATAATAATTTTAACTTTCCTCTTACTTTAGTTTTAATAAGAATGTATTTTACTATTTCTGCATCTTGAAGTGGTAGGATGGATGTAGCTTATCTAACTGAATAACTACCTAAAAAAGAAGTAATTTAAAAGGAAGTTATGTTAAATATCTTAAGAAATACTTATTTAAAATCTGAACAAACCTGGCATGCACAAGAGTCTCACGAGCTACACGAGCTAGCACATCTGCAGTTTCAACAAATAACAAAGCTTGTTTATCCAAAAATGCCATAATATGAGCAGAGCGATCAACTTTGGTTGCACTACTAGCCCATTTTACTAGAGCTAACAATCTAACAAACAGCTGCCTGGTTCTTGCACTAAACTTGTATATTTCAATCTTTCTCTCCATATCCGTCTTTCGAGGTAACCTAAAAATAAGTTATGATAAGTATTAGCTTTCAAAACATTTATATTATTATTTCTAAGATAATAGATAAGAAATTACTCACAATTCCGCAAGGACAGTAAGTTCATCGTATGTTCTCTGAACAATAAAATCTATCAACAAACCAAGTGATATTGAACCACCTCTCGGACCTCCACCTTCGGTACCTTGAGTACACCCTTCTATGGCTACGGGAACCATGATTGTAATATTGTATGATTCCTAATTATATAACATACATTATTTTTTTCTTTTATTATTAACAATAATGCAGCCTCTTAGTCCAATAAAATCTGTTAAATTAAAATTACTAAATTCAAAGAGGGAAAATTAAAAATATAGAGTTTATTTGCATTTGGAAATTGGCACTTAATATATTCATTTAATAGCTAGTTTTACACGTTTTTTTCTTTTAAAACTAAACAAATCTCTTGCAATATAAAATGCAAACAAATTTAACAAACGCAAGAATGACAAGATAACTGATAAGTGACAACTACTGACCAGTGTGACCATCGCAGAATCAAGGATTCTGCCACGATTCGGTCAAATTTTGCCACTCTATTCGTTAAATCTGCCCTTTTTTCTGCCACATAATTTTACAACGAAAAATACTCTGTATTACCAATAAATATGTCGATTTGGACAAAAGGGTAATTCCTACGACTCTAGATTGCATGTCATCTCGAATGAGATGTCAAATTATGAGATTTCCTTTTCTGAAATTTGAATGTTCGAGATATCTCGAAGCCTGGCATTCGACATTCTATGATATTTCACGGTTAAGAAACGTGTCAGTTCATTAAACTCATCCAATTTGCATGCGAGATTGACAATTTCGAAGTTCGACATGAAAATATAACTTTTCAGAATTAGGCCTAGTAGTAGGAAGTATCTATAAGAGGATGGGAAAGAAAAAGCTAATTAAATTTATTTTTATCTTTTCAAAAAAATCATAGGCATTATTTTTTAAACACTCATAAAATTTTACGTATGAAGAGTAAATCTTCATTATCAGAATCATCTGCAATCATGTCATCTTTCTTCTCATACATGTACCGATTTCGATCCAATTTTTTGGATCATATTTCTGGATGTTTTAAAGGAAACGCAATCACCTTGTTCCTTTGCACATTCTTTACTTGCTATAAAGGCTGATATGTGTTCGATATCGATTGAGATCTTGTCTTGTCTTGTTAAGATTAACCTGCGAAAATATTCGTTTAAAATAAGCGAAAACAAGCGTTTGACGGTGGAAGGCATAACAAAGCTTTGGCTAAATTCGCTAGATGGAGATATTGAGGCTTGTTATCTGTGACTTTGATCTTTGCTACTGCACCTCAAAACTCATCCACACTTCAAACGGAACTATTGTAGCTACCACCTGCTTCAAGCACATCACTGAAGCTTTTGTCAAGTTTTATTTGCCGGTATTCATTGTTAAGTGTTTGGAGATTTTCTTCCTAAACTGTGTTTGGGAATAACATCGTTATGTTGGCGATCAATTAAATTCTCTGTAAACAACGTTTTATGGGTCTTGAAATTGAAAATTCTTATAAAAACTGCTTAGCGGCAAATGAGTTTTTATTTGTTGACACAATTCGGCCACGAACATTTGCATACGTTGTAAAAATGTGTTTACCTCGGACTACATGTTGATATCTACAGTCATGCATTCAATTTCTTTCACTACATTAATCCATTTTGAACTATTTTGAAAAATAGCTACATCCGGAGAATCCCCGACATTTGACTTCAAAACTGGCTGCCAAAGATGAGTTGCCAGTACAATGAAATCACTTCTAACCAAGTAGCGTATAATAAAATAACACAGAGTATATAATGTTAGTATTGTGACAAAAGTAGTTTTTTCTCTATAATTTTTAGTTGCATGGTGATACATCTCCATTCGGCCAAATTCTGCCAATTTTCCAATTCGTCGACAGTGTCTGCCAAACTCGAAATTTCACCCTCGATTCGGTCAAAATGGCAGAATTCTGCCACAAATGGTCACACTGCTACTGACGTCTGAGAAACCAAGCTGACAAGTGACAAACGACAACTGTTTTTTAAGGTTTTTTATGTTAATTTTGACCCTTTTGGGATCGGCTAAGACTTTAAGGTCATACTGCCAAGTCTCCCTATCAAAAACATCTTTTCTTTTTCTAGTTATTTATTTTCAATTTATTTTTAAAATTTCATATAGTGTAGTCATTAGAGGTTATAAAATGTCATATCATGGTCTTGAGCAAAGTTGTGACCTACTTACTCAAGCTCATTTTGTGAGATTTGGCAGCAACGAGGAAATCACGATACACCAACTTCTTAATGATTTCACCTGGGCATTTCAATTGAACAAAATTAAACTAATTGCCATCTAAATTAACAAACTTTACTCAAAATCAACACGGAGTTCATTAATCAAAAAATTGTGACAATCTTCCTTTGCGATGGCGCCAAAACTCACAAATTCCATTAAACTGCCTCTCCAATAGTCAACAACAATCATGAAACATGGAACTAGATTGGTACGTGGCAGGAAATGTCAAAGGGAGAAGGTGCACTTTTCGAGGGTTCCATCCATTCGCTAATATAAAATAAGAAAAAATAAATTAATGAGTATAATGTGTAAACTATGTTAGTATAAAACAGTAAAGGAATTTGGAGATTTCAGTATTTTATCACGACAGAAGAGGCTTTACATGAAAAAAGATTGAGGATGAAATTAGCAGAAGAAAGGAAATATTGAGATATGAATTTGCACCATATGAAATTGATATGAGATAGAGGTAAAACAAAAGAACACTTTGATGGCGAGTCACGAACTCAGTCCGTGCTCCTTAAATTTCGCTAACTCGCGGCGCACGGCCTGAGGCCGTGATCAACTTTCATACTGTTTATTTAAAAATCACGCACTCAAGGCGTGACTCGGGAGTTACGAGCTTGTAGCTTAGTGTTTTAGCTACGCACACATATACAATTTGTTGCTATAAGTGGCGCGTGGGCGCCTCGCTCATTCGGCCAGTGGGTAGTCACTTTCATACATTCGATTTAACCAGATTATCTTGAACTTCGGAAAGCATGAATTTCCACAATCGTCGTGGTTCAATTTATATTTGTGATTCACGAATTATTTACCAACATAAAAACGTGTTTAATTTTTATGTTGGTATTACCACTAATATGACACTTATGACACAGATGCAAACGTCAAGTAAAATAAAATCTATGTCAGCCATATTGTTTGGGTGTTACGTCTTACTTTTGTTGATGTAAAGTTAACATTAATTACCTTTTGCGTTCAGATGTTACCTACATCGTCGTGTTCAGCGTAACCTAACCTTTGGAATTGTACAATTGTGTGAGTGTAAAGTGAAGAAGTTTTTGAGATATAGACTCCATTTAAGTGACAGGAAAACCATTTAGTTATTAATTCCGTTTTAGTGACAGGACCCAATTATTTAGTTATAAATTAACGCTAGCAAGAAATCATATCAAAAGTGTGTTAGTAATGTTAATGTTAAAAAGTTAGTATAAGTATTAAGAAAGTACTATTTTCATAGATTTATTTGAAATAAAGTTGTTGTATTTAAATAAATTAAAATTTATTATCTCATTTGTTTTTTTATTTAAATCACAGATTATCATTAAGTAAATAATAATACATGAATGTCATTGCTGGCTACATAAAAAATATCGATATCGATTTGTTGATACAACACTAGATATCGTATTTTTCGATAACATCTCTTGCTGTCAGTTACATCACTAGAATTTGCAATGTAATGTTGGCAACAAATATTTTTCGAGAAAGTTGGTATGATTTTCTTTATTATTCGTAGCTAAGAGTCATGGTCTTTTCGGTCAGTGAATTTGACAGTTCTCAGCAGTTTAAATTGATTATTTTAATTCTAAAATTGTGTGTAAGGTAGCGCTGCAGTCCTTATTGCCATTTTATAAAATTTCATTATTGATATACGGCAACATTACAATAACAGGGTTGCCAACCGTAAAGTTGAATCGATCCTATTTGTACGAATTACGATCTTTGATACACTGCACGAAGTTAAAGTCAATCATAAATTGGCGCGTATACATTCCACATACATCCATTCCACAACGCCCTTACTACAGTTTAAATTAATATTTCGCGTTATATTCTTTTCTTAAAATAATTGATCAAATATGATTTTTCCTAGACTTGGTAGTATCATCAATGCTACGGCAATCACATTATAAAAACAATATACATAAAATTCGCGACCTACGGCTAAATCCTTAAAGCTTTAGCAAACACTACGGCATTTTCTCAATATCTAACAAAATTAATTTATGAAAATTATACTTCTTATAAATAGGTAAATTATGTTATGCCTTATCTATTAACCCATTTAATTTATTTAGTATATTTAAACAAACTTACCTGCCTTTAATAAATCGATAGGCACAAAGTGAATAAGTCTATCTACAAAAAAGCAATTTTTGCAGGAAATCAAAAATATGGAAACTATTTTAAATTACTGAAAGCATTCAGCCGATTATTCTGAAATTTTTACTAAATACAGTTTTCGTTTATACAGATATATTTCTACAGAATTTTAATCTATCCCTCGAAAAACGTTAATTATAAACGTCACGATAGGCCCGAGCTTAGCTTAAAAAAATATAGCAATATAAAATCCCTTTTATTCTCGTTTCATTGGAATAATATAGCATGCAATTAAAACAAGTTTAGTTGGTGCTCAGCAGAATTTCCATAAACACCAAAAAAATAATCTAACAATAAAACCAAAAAGTTAAAATTTTCAGTAAACCTTCATTGTCCCGCCATTCAAAAATTATGATACATCGACAGACACACGACAAACAAACTGGTTGATAAATGATAATGTAAAATAGAGTCTGGGCTCCAAGAGTTCAGTCATTAGATTTGGTTCTAAATAAAAAACGTGTGCGTGTACTAGCGTACGCTCGTAAGAAGTGAAGAAGTGAAACTTTTATAAGACGTTATTTTTCAAAAAATAATTTACAATATGCAACTTTACAGAAATTGTTTAAATAAAGTTTATTGCCAGTTCCTACTCCGCTGGAGAAAGTATACTTCGAATCACGCGTGGTAGGGATAAGAACAAAGAAGGCGCGTAACGAAAAAATTTTACACTAAATTTTTTTCCAACCCCGTTAAAGAAGTTTCACTTCAAAAATAAACTGAATTTTTTTTACTATTTCATAACTAATTGTCGTTATTTTTTTTTCTAAACAAACAGAGACTCCTTCTAATTTTATGACAAACAATATCGATAAAAATGACTGAAGACCTTTTTTTACCTTAAGCACATGGCAAACTGTACGAATATTACGATTCCGTAGCCATAACGTTGGCAACCCAGCCGCCATGTTTTAAAAACCACTTTGTAAACATTAAAACGTGTCTCCATGTTTAACTCATTTAAAATGTTAATTTTTTGTTTTGAACCCGATCTTGGATTTGCAGATTGAGAAAACTAGCATCGCTCAACACACTAGATTGATTTTTCTGTCTGATCTGCCCTATTTGACCTACACCAGTATTTGAATTAAGGATTTAGACATGAACTTGTTTTTACAGAAATAGTTTTTTGTTCCTGCAACGAGATTATGATAACTACGAGTAATATGATGTCTTCAATAAAACTCGTAAGTACGAAACATTGTTAAAACTTATAATACAATTAGGTATTATGGTTAGATAGAACTGTCCTGTATTTTGAGCTGGATATTTTAATTCAATAATTTGAATTGAAAGCTTCGTAGGTTTTCGGAACCGTTTCTGAAAAAGGTAAATACATTTACAACTAGAAATAAAATTTTAAATGAAAATGATAAATTCTAACCTAAAATACCAATCGAAATTTTTTATGGTAGTTTTGCTATCTTTAGTTTTATGTAATGATTGTTTCCTTTTCTACTTATACTATAATAACTAGAACATTTTCATTTTTGTGTCTTATAAATATGAAAGCTTTATTTTTTAAATCTTTCATCATACTAAACAGTCAGTTTTACAAAAACTTTTAAAATTTACATTCATTTTATGTAATATACATATTAAAACTAGGATGAATACATTCTTATTATGTACTTAACAATTTGGTCATGTTAATGTCATATGACCCAAACATGAGAAGCGAGAACACCAGGCTGAAAATTTAAACAGAATTATCTAGTAAATATTTTGTTGAAGCAATGTAAAAAAATATTGTCAAACTCTCTCTTCTGTGTTTTATCATTTACAATATTAAATTTTATGATCATTGAAATTAAATGAATTTCTTTATATTTCAGATTTTGATGTTTTACACCTATTTCACACCTTGTATGACTCGGTGAATGGGAGTTTTTACAAAAAAAGATGTCAAACAACCTCGGCTGGGTTCTTCGCTTGATTTGATTTAGACAAAGATGGGGTCAAAGGACAAAATAGAGCTGGAGTAAATAAAATTCAACTTTAAAAAATGAAACTGTGTTGGTACAAGAGGGAAATAATGAAGATATTAGGGAAATAAACAAAAGATTAAATAAATTACAGAGAAACCTGTTTTATTTTTATCCCCATGCAGCTCTCCCAGTGACAATAAAAATGATTGTAATTTGATAATCACTAATTTTGTTAATAAACAAATTACAGTCATATTTTATTGTCACAAAAATTAAATCTGAAGTTCTCTTAAAGGGCCTATATAGAGGTTATACCATGACATATATATTTATACATCTAGATATTAATTATTTTGTTCTCGAACGCGATATGGCATGGCGCTACTGTTTCATTTTCGTTGACATTTGATTTGACAGCTGCATAGACTGCTTACTCTATTCCTATTTATTAATATACTTTATGCTAAGAGTGATGTACAAAGTGCCGTCTCTTAGAACGTAGTGATTATATTCTCTTTGCATTCGGCCGTGAACTAGACAATCGAGTGCGCGTTTCTGTGATTTTGGCGCGAAA
>NJDD01002528.1:0-21740 GCA_002245505.1 Calephelis nemesis
AAACACGTCTTGTCACGGCTACAGCCAAGGAGGTTTTTTTTTATTATTATTATTTTATTATTATTATTATTATTATCAAAAACCAACTTTTTCATTTTCAATTACGAGTTACAGGTGGGTCTTTTTTACCAATGTCGAGGTCGTGACTACTACTATACGACTAATAGTTTTAATACTGAGTGGCATTTTTGACTGGAATTCTTACATTAGATTACATGTTGGTCCCCCCCGTGTTGGTCCGGGCTCCTTTGTAGAATAGACCATCTGCCTTCCTGTGCCAGGCAGCTCGTAAAAGGCGAGCATAGGCTTGCCGTCACTAACACCGTTCTGACTAGGTGGTAGAGTTTCGCAGCGACTCACCCGGATTGGTACCACCGCCTTACCTATTCCCGCCGCCATAACGTCATGACGTGTTCCAGTTCGGAGGTAAAGGTAGCCGGTAAACTTGCTTTTGCTCGAGGCCTAACATCCCGGCCTCTGGTTGGCAACGCATCATTACCACCTTTGGTGTCTCTAGGCGGCGGGAATTTCTTACCATCAGGAAATCCGTCTGCTTGTTTGCCTTCCAATGTCATAGAAAAAAAAAACATGTCTATACAATATAAACTGTAACAAGACAATGTTAGGCAATACCATTATAAGTTGATGTCATTAACAAAATTCCAGGCAATCGTTTGAGAAAAACCACGAAATACTGCTAGTTTTAAGTAATGCATCTGATAAAAGTTAATGCTTAAAATTATGTTACAGTTCTGAGTATAATACGTGGTTATATTCAAAAAGTTTAGCCGTACCGAGTAAGCTTGTAAAGAATAATGTTGTTATAAAGTCTTCTTATTAAACCAGGGCTTTAAACTTCTTACATGAATTATAATAAACATTCTCATTGTGTAGATGTTAAAAAAAGCGCAGACCAGTGATTCCATAACTTAAGCGTACAGTAGTACTATTTAAATTATGCGCTTGGACTATATTCGTCAAGTTTCGGAAATCCGAATGTATTTTAAAGATATCTATATAGAGTTGTTATTACACTTAATTAATCATGTCGCTTAAATTTAGATTAGGTCAGACTATTTAAAAATAAAAGTATAAAGTGTAAAAAGAGTAAAAAATGTTAAAACCATAATTTAAATACTAGTACTATACAATGGTGTATTTTCAGTTTTGGGTAGAGTTACTAACATTATACTAATGTTTCATTTTAAAAATTTAGGCAAATAAATAAATTGGATTTCAGTGGCATATAAGAGCAAGCCGACATACTGAAATCCTGATGGTGTGATTCTGGTGGTCAAAAATGTACGTCGCGTATATTATATTTTATGTAAAAACCGTCATTGTTGTCATTTGAGTCGGATACGAAGTGCCTTTTACATATGTTTTGGTACAATGTGGCCGCTATCCTACCAGTCGATGCAAAGCATATGTGTGTATGTATTTATAAGCATTACTGGATAAAATTTGTTGATGTTGGAATGTTCTAAAAACTAATAATCTAAAAGCCTGTCTATAAAATGATCGAATCTTGAATTAAAAACATCATTAGGAAATCTGACTGTTTGTTATTTTTTTGTTTAGCAAAAAGTAAGTACACTTACCAAAACACCAATAAGGCATTTGGAAATATTTTATTTCAAATAAGTAACTTTAGAATGTTATTTACGCTCTTTCGAAGTGGCCTAATATCGAAACTTGCATTATATTAACTTGTGCAAACATACATATCTTCAGGCCAAGTCCCTGACGTAGTAGATAGAGGGTAAATACCAAATGTCACTCACTATCCTAATAGATCTGAAAATATTTCTTCACATGCATTACCATTTTCATACGAAACAAGGCGGTTTCGGAGACTCTTGTCACCAACTTCACATATTATCTGAGCGATTTGATCGTCGAATATCAATCTTGGCCTCCCCGAGTACCTACATCCATTAACATTGGCATTGTGTATCTGCTTTGTCAATCTGTCATTCTTTCCACATTGCTGAACCAGCAGAGCATGCCCTTTTTTATTTAAACACCAACACTTTCTTTCAATCCCACTCTTTCTCGGATCTCACTGTTACGTAAGCAGTCTGCGAGTACTGCACCACAGTCTTAGACCGCATTTATCCTACTCTCTGACATGTTTCTTCTGACATATCCAACTTTTAATTCCATACAACTTTGGGATAAGCACAGAATTTTGCAAAGCGAGTCTAGCACTTAGACTCAAAACCTCGTTTTGAAATACCTTACCTAGCGCTCCATTACACTATTCCCTGCACACAATCTCCTTACACAACCAAAATATACAATTTCATTCACTTGCTCCAACACTACATCATCAACGTAAAGTCTTACATACGCTCTGGCTACGTCTGTTTAGGGGCAAACATATTTTTTTCTATTTTAAACCAAATAATTATATTACATAACAAATGCAAATCCGATACTTCTTCTGACCATGGTGTCCTTAACTAAACCTTTTCTCTTTATAAATTGGTTGGTGATTGGTTGAAATGAATTTTATATTCATCAGATGGACTACTAGCAATGCAGAACAAATTTTTGGTACTCGTTTGTTAAAAAAAGTAGAGGATGGTATTAAACACTCTTCGGTTGTACCTTGATAGTTGATTTGTAAGTTACTGTTAAAATGAAAAATGTTAAATATATTCTTTGTCATAAATGTTTGTGTAGCATGGAGAATGTATGTAAGTAATATTGACCATAACTTGTTTTATGTGTAAGAGGACGTCTTTCCTATAAAATAAACATAATTCGAAATTGAGTTTGAATTCTTGGGATCATTTGATCAATGTCTATTTGCCAATTTACGAGTGTGTTTAACAAAAACCAGTTTCAGAGTAATTGACAGAGAGTTTTGGCGCCATCAAAAAAAGATGGTCGAAGTTTTTTATAATTATTGAATTTCTTATTCATATTGAGTGAAATTAGTCAATTTTGGAGGCATTTTGTACAATTTTGTTCAGTGAAAGTGCACAAATGAAGTAATCATGAAAAAATTAGCATATCGTGTATTTCCTCGTTGTCGCCAAATCTCATTACATGAGCTTGTGTAATGAGGCCACCGCTTTACCCACGAGCCTGACATGACTTATTGACGACTTATTACTTATGACTAATTATAATTGATTAAAAATGATATAACATTTGATGTAAATTTCTACTTGACTAATGGCAAAATACTAACGTAAAGGCCAAAACCTAAAAAAAGAAGAATAATTGACACGAAACCTTCATTCCTAGCCTTTTCTAGATTCAGTACATCAGCGGTTTCTTCACGAGTATTTATGAGTTTCTTTATTCTTCGAAGAACTTAGTTTATATGACCTTCATGAATATTTCGACGTCTATATTGTTTTATATAAAAAGGTATGCTGATGTATTTTATTACATACTTACGTGACACTTGAAGTCTACAAGGTCCCATTCGTAAATTCTTTTATTTTAGAGCACACGGAGATGATGTTTTATCTCTCTGTAAAAAATATCTGCCACTCGTCGAGTTTTTACAAGCTTTTGTTAAGTTTCACATTTCTAAGTACTAGTGGTCGCCCATTGGTCGAAATTCGACCATAATAAATTTTAATATCTTGTTGATAAGAACGCGATCTTCAATTCTTAAGACCAACTACTTTGTTTCTAAACTTTTTAGCTTGCCATCTGTGATCTTTTATCGTTATCATCAATATATTTGTTTTTGTGTGACAAATGCATGGTAGTGTGGGTAATGTTTTATTTATTGATTTAATGTACTTTATAAACATTATTATTGAAAAATATTAGCGTTCTGCACTTCTCATACACATAAACTACAAGTGTGCCAAATTTCATACTCTTCCGTCTGCGCAATTTTCGTAAAAAGGGGTCCAAAGTTTTGGCATCACTTATTAATATACAGATTATATAACTATTGATTTTATCGGGGGCTATTAACCATTTTAACTTTAAGATTGTGGGTTTTGCAGTCGACGATTTATTTTTTAAACAGTTTATGTATTATTGTTGATGTCAGGGTGTTTTGTAGAAGAGTATTTTTAAAAACATACAATTTAAAAACTACGAACACAATATTTATTTGATTGCAAATTGAAAATAGTTTGTACAAACAGGATAAACAGAGAGTGTTCAATATCACTTCAATGTGCACATTGGTAGGGTTGCCGCAAAAGAAAAACTTTTATATAAATCGGTTACGTTGTTTTTGATTAGTTGCTACTTTCCAGAATCGGAGTATTCAGTCCTTTATTTGCTGTAGCAGTTTATTTAGAATTGTTTAGTTTTTAAAAAAAAGGTACCAACAAAGTAAAAGTCAGGACATCTACTATGTTTGCGTGAGAACTGACAACTGTATTCACAGTATTTCTTTATTTCTATGCTTAGTGTCATTTTGTCTACAAATGTAAAATAAGGCAAAAGATAAAATTTTTAAAAAGATTTTTATCTTATTACGCCGAAGAAGTATAACTTCTAACGCGTGTACATAAGTACACACACAATTTTTTTTTATTTATGTACACGGACAGTTAATTGCGTCTGTGGTCTAGCTGTTCAGGTGTTGGACTTCACAAGGTCCCGACCGTTAGATTCCTGGGTTCGTTAACAAAATGTGTTTTTTCCAATTTTCTATTAAAAAAAATTTGCTCGGGATTGGATAGGTGCCTGGCTGGCGATAGGCTTACCACCTATTACATTGTAGGACTTGGTGTCTTCGGCTAGTCGTGGGTGCTCTGGTGCCCTCTTCGGGGATATAGATAAGATACTATTACCACACGGAGAGCCGTGGGTTTTTGGTATCTTAAAAGGAAAACTAATAGTAAAAAATGACCGTGGCCTCTTTAGGCCTATATGGTACCTATATACCACATGTATTTAACGGATGACCACAGGATACCCACCGGATCAGATCGTGACACCGTCATTAAGGCGTCAGCAGTATTTAACGCGGTGGAACCCTACCCGGATTACGTTTGCCTCTTACGAGCTGCCCGGCAAGAAGGCAAATAGTCTATTCAACATAGTAGACCCTGACCAATATGGTACTAAACGGTAAAACTGTATGCACTTATTAAATAATCGAGTTGACATAATTATTCCAATAAGTATTTCACCACAAAGTATATCAGTAAGCAGGTAGATACGAGTACATCAGAATTATTTTGCCGATTTTTTCATAAATTTTATAGTTATTATTTAGTGCATTTTCTAGCAGTCTTTCTGGCAACCCTGTAATCCAGTAGACATTGACGGATGGGGGATGTAGATTTTTAAGCGATATATATTTTGTGCAGCGGACGAGGACTGTTCATTTGTCCTTGTCTGCCGCCCAATTTGCTGGCTCAACAGACATGTGGATATCTGATGGGACAGAATGATCTGTAATAAATTATGACATAGTTAATGCAAGTTAAAATTTATTTATAATAGGTCAGAGTAATAGTCTTTTCTTGTTTAATGCTAAACAATTTTAATATAAAATGTTTGGTACTGTTACTGGCGGGTTTCAAAAGATTTAAAATAAAATAAAAATAAAAAAGTTTGGCGGAAACGGTCGAAGGGGAAAGGCGGGCTTTTCGAGAATTCCATCCAAAGATAAAAGTGGAAAAATATATAAGAAGTAAATAAATGAATGTAAAGTAATTGTACTAATAATGTGTAAATGTTACTCAGTGATGTGTACATGTGATTCTGTTAATAAACTGTACTAGTGTAAGACAGTAAGGAAAAATTTGAGATTTTATTGTTTCATCGCGACAGAAGAGGCAGAAGCCTGGACAAGAAATAAGATTAAAGACGAAACCATCGAAATAAACGAAATATTTAGATATGACTTTATGTGTTGTGTGTTCACCCCGTGTTGGTCCAGGCTCCTGTGCAGAATAGACCATCTGCCTTCCTGCCAGGCAGCTCGTAAAAGGCGAGAATAGGCTTGCCGTCACTAGCACGGTGACATCTGACTAGGTGGTAAAGCTTCGCAGCGACTCACCCGGATTGGTACCTCCGCCTTATCTATTCCTGCCGCCATAACGTCATGACGTGTTCTGGTTCGGAGGGTAAGGTAGTCGGTTAACTTACTTTTGCTCAAGGCCTAACATCCCGGCCTCCAATTGGCAACGCACCATTACTACCTTCGGTGTTTCTAGGCGGCGGAAATTTCTTACCATCAGGAAATCCGTCTGTTTGTTTGCCTTCCAATGTTATATAAAAATGTAACATAAATATAACTTGTATAAGAGATAGTAAAAAAACAAAAGCATAACAAAAATAATTTACACATAGTCGAAGAAATTTAGGCACCACGTAAAAGAAATCTGAAATTCAAGGATATCATACATAATAAAAGAAATTAACGGTGAAACATGATAAGAAAATTTTAAGAAATTACAAAATAAGACATATTCAAGCACTTAAATAACCTCTGAACTAGTAAGGAAACGATACATCTATTTTATATGTATCATATTTTTCTTGTTGTCGTGAAATTTCATTTGTTATTTATTTTTAATTCATTTTTTAAGTTCCCAATCATCTCGTTTCCCCCTTTCTTAATAGCTATTTTCCGTACTATTTCAGAGGTTAATTTCAGTCCTTGAATATGTCTTTTTTTCGTAATTCCATGAAGTTTTTATGTTATCTTTCATCGTTAATTTCTTTTATTATATGTCATATCCTTAAATTTATCGCATCTGTGGTCTAGCGGTTCAGTTGTTGGACTTGACTGCCTGAGATCCTGGGTTCGACCGGGATCCAGGCAGTCAAGACAACCAAGTAGAAAATTGGAAAAACCCTTTCAAATTTCACTTTATTGAACATCTTAGGAGATATCATAGTTTTAAGAAAATTTCGTTACAAAATAACGAAGAAGGTACTTGCACCAAAACGCTGTAAGATGTGCAGCTGTAAATTTCCATCATTAACCTTAAGGTTACATTTTAACCAACCAGTTTCACTTCTCACCATGAATCTAAAGATCTTTAGTTTTAAAGCCTTGATGATACTGTGAAAATCAAAAGCAGTTATCGTAAGTGTAACATGAAGTATTAGTTAAAGCACAGCGTGGTAAATTAATTCTATTTCTGTTTGCCTATTTAATTTGCATTTTGATGTATTTACTAAACGATTTAAGTGTTGATCCTGTCCTCCAATATCCTGTAAAGAAATGTTTCAGCAATCTTAGCATCTTAATCAAGCCTTCTATTACGTCCTACTGTTTAAATTGCTTGAACAATTACTAGTCCTGCAAAAACTTTGAAAATTCAGTCTTCTGCCCTTGAATTAAGATTGGTTTTTGATAGAGAAGTCTCGGTAGATAATTCTCTATGTAGCTAGAGAGGCCACCTGTTAGATTCCAAGCGCGCCCCAAATAACTCCATTTCTCGTCATCGCTATGTTAAGATACTTCTTTCTTAATAACTCAATAACAGACAGCCATTTTCATATATATATCTACATAAAAAAAGAGTAAAAATCTTCACGCCCATATTTCTGAAGGAGTAGGCAGATTCACAACCAGGGCACCCACGACTAGCCGATGACACTAAGTCCTACAATGTGATAGGTGGCAAGCCTATCGCCAACCGGGCACATATCCAATCCCGAGCAACATTTTTTTTAACTAGAAAATTGGAAAACCCAAATTTTCTTCTTGTTACCCGACCCGGGATTTTAACCCGGAACCTCATACTATCAAGTCCGACAAGTGAACCGCTTGACCACAGAGTTTCGTTTGAACGCAATCTACATATTTGCCTTGCCTCTTTGGTTAATCAAAATGTTAAATTTTCTCACGATTCAAAGGGCCTACCATAAGCTTTGACGAAGCGGTATTCTCAAAGGATAGTCTTACTTCCGTTATGAAATACCATTACTTTAGTTCGTATCGTGAGCTTTTATAACAGTCTTGTATTACAGCATTGGACGAATGATTTTTGTAAACATTATCCATTACCTGCTACAACATCTTTTAAATTCTCCTTGTTCTTTCTTATATTCAAATATATTTGCAATTGTTTTTCACAGTATAATTAGCCAATGTCAACTATATATATATTTAGATATATCCCATTGTGACATACTAACATTCCTTGGTTTTACATATTTCTTCAATTTGTTTTACTCGATGAACATTTTTCAATTTAGTTATTTTCGTCGTCTAATTAAGTATTACATACATAATTAGCATTCTTGATGAGTTTAGACCGATGTAACGGCAACTAGAAAATAGAAAATATAGGATATATCAATTTCTTCGTGACAATTTCACCGTGCATTTTAGCTAAACAAATTTGTACATAAAAATGCTAAGGAAAGTATTTGTGCAATGCAAAGAATCGTATAGATTGCTTTACAAGTACTGAAGACATTTGGAGATTAAAATTTGTTTCAACTTTTTCCTCTGTGGTCTCTGTGGTCTAGCGGTCCGGGTGTTGGACTTGACTGCATGAGGTCCCGGATTCGAATCCCGGGTTGTCCAAAAGAAAATTGGATTTTTCTAATTACAAAATGTTGGTCGGGATTGGAAATGTGCCCGGTTGGCGATAGGCTTGCTACCTATCACATTGTGGGACTTAGTGTCTTCGGCTAGTCGTGGGTGGCTTGGTTCTGCCTACCTCTTCGGGGATATGGCCGTGAAGATACTTTTTCAATTTTTTCCACAATTCCACTACTGATATAAGACACCGATATGTTTAAAATCACGATTTAAGCAAATTTGTTTGAAAATTATTTGATAATCAAGTTAGAGAGATAAGGCCATGCTTTGGACCCAACAAAGTTACGTCGCCGAGTGCTATATGTAAAATGTGTTTTCAGTTAAACAGTTAATAATCTTCATGCTCGCAACCCCAAAACGGTAGACAGAGATGTACACATGACTAGCCAAACAAACTCAGTCCACAATGGAATAGGTGGCAAATCTCACTCGATGACCTGATGTAAGGATCGCTTTACATAAATAAATAATAAATATCACTGGACAACTCACACGAATTGAATTTAACCCCAAAGTAAGCAAATTATATGCTTGTGTTATGGGTGTTAGTCAACGATACTAATACGTAGAAATACTTAAGTAGATACCAGAATATATTTAATAAACACTCAGACCCGGGAATGCAGACATTTAAATGTTCATCACACAAATGCCTTTCCCCGTCGGGAATCGAACCCGAGCCTCGCGTTTTCGTCGTTGTAGTTAAGCGTGAACGTTAGCCACTCGACCAACGAGGCGGTCAAAGGCTTACATAAGACTCTGACTTGACTGAGTATGACTTGTCTTAAAAACTTTAAAGTGAATATGTATCAATTAATTTTTCCCGTGTTGGTCCGGGTTCCTTTGCAGAATAGACCATTTGTCGTCTTGCCAGGCAGCTTGTAAAAGGCAAGCATAAGCAGCGTCAATAACACCGTGACATCTGACTAGGTGATAGAGTTTCGCAGCGATTCGCCCGGATTGCCTTACCTGTTCCTGCCGTCATAACCTCAGTGCATGCCGTGGACGTGTTCCGGTTCGGAAGGTAAGGTAGCCGGTAAACTTAATTTTCTTAGACACCCAACATTCCGGTCTTGGCAAGGTCCCACTCCCACGTTTGGTGTCTCTAGGCGGCGTGACCTTTTTACCATCAAGAAACGTCTGCTTGTTTGCATACCAATGTCATAAAAAATAAGAATAGATATCTGACAAACAGTAAGTGCTCACGTTCATAACGAAAGCAAAAAAATACTCCAACTTTAGACTGCTATGTCAAGGCTCTTACAAAAAAAATACCGGCATCCGTGGTTTTTAGATATCCAAATCCAGGTAGGGCTATGCTCGGGGTTTACCTGCGAGATCGATTCAGAAATGAGGAGATCCGCAGGCGAACGAAAGTCACCGACATAGCCAGCCGGGTTAGCAAGCTGAAGTGGCAGTGGGCGGGGCACAAAGCGCGAAGAACTGATGGCCGTTGGGGCAGAAAAGTTCTCGAGTGGAGACCACGTACCGGCAAGCGAAGCATAGGACGGCCACCCACGAGATGGGCAGACGACCTTATGAGGGTCGCAGGGTCTCGCTGGATGCAGGCCGCTTCCATCCGGCCGAAGTGGAAGTCAACGGGGGAGGCCTATGTTCAGCAATGGACGTCCTATGGCTGAAATGATGATGATGATGATGAATCCAGGTAAAGGTAAGTAAGTACCGGTTACATCTATTGTGTCTATTGACAACGATCGTCTTTTACCAGCAGGATGGTTGTTCGCTATCTAATACCATAAAAGTAGATTTTCTCTAATAAAAATTCTAAAGATTCAACAAATATATTTCTTTTCAAAGGATAAAGTTTGATTTAGATAACAGTCTCAGAGACGATTCGTTTTGACCGATATACGTGGTCCGAGTTCCAACAGAACCGACACGGATATGAACGAACAATATTTCTTCGTATATATTTTATTAAAATTGGTGTAGTTTCGCGTGAGCAGATGTAACATCTACAAGAAAAATCTCAATAAAAAAACTTTTAAAACGATTGAATCCTTTTAGTTATGATGTTTATATGATTTTATTTTAGCAACTATTGCCTACTATTGTTCTCTATACAGTATTCTATGCTAAAGGTTAAAATTTACAGAGTTTTCATCCTAGCTGTAAGATAGCAACACACTAGCACAGTATCTTCACTCCCATATCCCCGAAGAGGGAGGCAGAGGCACAACCTGGGCACCCATGACTAACTGAAGCGACTAAGTCCCATAAGTGATAGGTGGCAAGCCTATCGCCAACCGGGCACATATCCAATTCCGAGCAATGTTTTTTTTATTAGAAAATTGGGAAAATCGAATTTTCTTTTTGTTGCCCGTACCGGTAATCGAACCCGGGATATCATGCAGTCAAGTCCAACACCTAGACTGTTAGACCACAGAGGCGATTAACACACACCACCACACAACATCAACGCCAAAATCTACGGCTTCTATAGGAGACGATTATTTCTTAAGATCTCAAAAGATACCTGCTTTTCTCTATCTTAGAATACAGTACCTGCTATTTTTTTTATAAATTATGTTTTTTGGAAATCATATTTATGTACGAATTACATACTAACAAAATGAATAGTATTTTTCGATCTTACCGATATAATAATAATAATTATGTACTGTATTAAAAATCATTGAACGAATTCTGATTGCATTATACATGTAGAAATTAAATAAAAAAAGACGCGTGGTACTCGGAGATTTCCGCGGTAAAGCTATTGCATAAACAGGCATCAGTTGCCAGATTGCGGGGCGAAGAGGGGGATAACGTATGCACAGTAACGCCGATACAACGGGTGATCAAAAAGTCATTAAAAGTTCTGCTATTCATCGATAAATAGCGATGTGATGGGGGTGTTAGGTTATTTTCGTTACGGAATTTCTGGATTTGGTCTCCACGCTCAAGGCCCGCGATACCACCTATGCAATAGCTTAAATAAGTAACTTCACGCCCTTATCCCAGAAGCGGTAGGCAGAGGCACAACAACCAGGGCACCCACGACTAGGCGAAGAAACTAAGTCGCCAATGTAATAGGTGGGAAGCCTATCGCCAACCGGGCACATATCCAATACCGAATAACGTTGATTGTATTAGAAAATATACATTTTTTAATGATTATTGTTGCCTGACCGGGGATCGAACCCGGGACCTCAAGAGGTCAAGTCCGACGCCGGAACGCTAGACCACAGAAGCGATGTAGAAAATACTATTATTAGATGGTCGTTTTGGGTATTGCTATTTATTTAAATGTAAATGAAAATAGACAACCAAACGTTTGCAATACACAGGGTTTATTATCATTGGTAGTATGAAAAAATATTTTCACGCAATAAACAGACGGGTGAACGTCGTTTTTAATTCGTATCTTATACTAGCAGAAAGCGAAGTAGCTTAGGTTTCATTTTGCACCCTTCATTTTGAATATGGCGGTCTAATGTCATAATAATGGTGCTGATTATTCAGGCAGCCATCTCACCCAGGATTATGGCACATACATTATTCATCAGGCGGATTTAGTGGCATTAATATCCTCAGATGGTTACAACCTTTGTATATCTTATTGATTGAACTACTGTCTGTTGTACTATTAGGAAGAAAATGTTTAAGATGTATTTGATGTTATTTTTATTACAATACTCGTCGTTGGTAGGTAGGTAGCGTACATGCCTAGTTACACCAGCTAACCGCGAGGCCTGGGTTCGATTCCTGACGGGCAGATCGTAAAAGGCGAGCATAGGCTCACCGTCACTAACACCGTGACATCTTATTAGGTGGTAGAGTCTCGCAGCGACTCGCCCGGATTGGTACCACCACCTTACCTATTCCTGCCGCCATAACGTCAATGCCTGCTCATGACGTGTTCCGGTTGGAGGGTAAGGGTAGCCGGTAAACTGACTTTTGCTCGATGCCTTACATCCCGGCCTCAGGTTGGCAACGCACCACTACCACCTTTGGTGTCTCTAGGCGACGTGAATTTCTTACCATCAGGAAATCCGTTTGCTTGTTTGCCTTCCAATATTATAAAAAAAAATGTCTGCATTTTTCGGATATGGTCGTTGGAACAAAGTTCCTTACGGCAGGCTTGGAGGAGATAGGGATTTTGATGTGTGATCTAAGTGAAAAAATGCTAAGTGAAAAAAATGTGATAGTGAAAACCGTAAGAAAAAAATCGTGGAATAAAGCCGTGCGCAGGCGTGACAGTCATATACACTAGCGAGTAGTGTATGATACCTTTCTTTTTCTCCCTCACTGCTCCCTGCCAATGCATAGCATATACTCATGAATTGTGTCGATTAATGAGTATATTAGCCGAAGGAACTTCGTTCCTTTTTTTTAACATTGGAAAGCAAACAAGCAGACGGATTTCCTGATGGTAAGAAATTCCCGCCGCCTAGAGACATCAAAGGCGGTAATGGTGCGTTGCCAACCTGAGGTCGGAATGTTAGGCCTCGAGCAAAAGTTAGTTTACCGGCTACCTTACCCAGAGGGTACCGTAACACGTCATGACGTTATGGCGGCAGGAATAGATATAGCGGTGGTACCAATCCGGGTGAGTCGCTGCGAAACTCTACCACCGAGTCAGATATCACGGTGTTAGTGACGGCAAGCCTATGTTCGCCTTTTACGAGCTGCCTGGCACAGGAAGGCAGGTCCTGGTGCCCCACGACACCACATTTATTTATTTAATTTATTCTCTGAGTATTTCTATGTGTTAGTTTCGTTGACTAACAGCCATAACACAAGCATGTTATTTGCTTACTTTGGGGTTAGATTCAATTTGGTAACTTGTCCAGATATATTTACTGTTTATTTATTATTATTATTTGATTCGTAGCTAAGTTAACACTAAATTTAAACAGTAAATTTTGCTGATGGTAAAATACACGTCTCCAAAAGACACTAAGTAGTACGTTCCTAAACTTGATGTAGTAAAGGAAGCTTTAGTAAGTACATGGTTAGGTTTAATAAGTTAATCGACTGCCCTTCGTGTTTCATTTATATGAGTACGGTATCCGATAAGCCTACTCAGTGTCAGATTTGCAACAGGACATTACTTCCTTTTAAATTCTATTGATTTCTCCTTAGATTTCTCCTAGATGATCCATCATCGTATTTTGACTACTTAACCACGGCACTATCTCGAAATTTTACCATTTCAAACAAAAACCTTTATCTAAGAAGTTCGTCTTTCTGTCATACCCCGTGTTGGTCCGGACTCCTTTGTAGAATAGACCATATGCCTTCCTGCCAGGCAGCTCGTAAAAGGCGAGCATTAGCTTACTGCCACTAACACCGTGACATCCCACTAGGTGGTAGAGTTTCGCAGCGACTCGCCTGGATTAGTACCATCGTATTACCTATTCCTGCCACCATAATGTCCAATGCTTGCCGATGACGTGTTCCGGTTTAGAGGGTTAGGTAGCCGGTAAACTTACTTTTGCTCGAGGCCTAAAATCCCGGCCTCAGATTGGCAACGCACCATTGGTTTCTCTAGGCGACTTGAACTTCTTACCATCAGGAAATCCGTCTGCTTGTTTGCCTTCCATTATCATAAAATAAATAAATAAAATCCCTCCTTGCCAAAATTCAAATTATAACGACTAAGCCGTGAGTAATCAATAGTATTTGTTAACAACATTTTATTTAATATTTTCACATCATTAACACGCAAAGCCCTTCTTTAAAACCGTAATTAATTACGTTAGATATTTTATTACTCGGCTAATTATTTCATCCTTCAATGAAATTAATTAACACCCTCGGAAAATAATTGGAACGATTCGTCACTTTCAATTTTATAAAATTAGGCTACGCTGTAGCAATTCACGACTACTCTACGACGTAGCCTTCGCTACACTGTAGCACTCTACTACGTTTTCAGTTTTTTACTATTGTATTTCACAACATTATTTTTAACCAATCCAAAAAAGAGGAGTTTATCAATTCAACTTTGTATTTTTTGTGTATTTGTTAATGATTATTCGACCAATAATGAACCGATTTTGATGACACGAATTTTAGATAGGTATTTTATGATTCCATATTGATCCAATGTTGATTTTTTTAATCGATTAGCAAAGTTTGAGTTATGATTATTAATTGATGCATTTGTCGTCTACCTTGACTATATCTATACTAATATTATAAAGAGGAAAACTTTGTTTGTTTGTTTGGCAGTAATGAATAGGCTCAAAAATTGCTGGAACGATTTTAAAAATTCTTCCACCATTCACAAGCTACATTATCCACGAGTAACATAGACTATATTTTATTTTAGAAAAAAATAAGGTTCCGTAATATATTTGGATTTTTCGGACTCAAACTGAAAAAAATCAACCAAAGAAGTTACTTATTTTGCGTACGCTGCCTAAACTACAAAAGGTAGAACCATAAAATGTTATAATTAATTGTAGATCTTATAAATATCTACAAAAAAGTCCGCGATACACTATACCTATCTATGTCGAATGAGGCACAACAACTACATATTTATTTAAAAATCTTGATTTTTTTTGGACTACATTTAAACGCGTTTATTTTACATATGCTATTAATCCTTATCACAATAAATTATTTCATCAATAAGTACAGTTTATGTTGAAAATATTTGGTCTTTCAATGATTAAAATTGGACGTTTGGTTTTGAAGTTGTGGTGAAATTAAAATATTATTACGATTTCTGCTGCACGGCCCGTTGCGTAGTGGGCGTCACCAATATGAAATAAATAGACTACGTGGGCGAAGCCGCGGGAAACAGCTAGTCTTTAATAATGATGAATGATTGAAAGGCAAATCAGTTACATTCTTCTCCAAATACAATATAAAACAGAAAATACTACATACACTAACATAACATCGGGCAAGCCGTGGTAAGAATATAGCATTAAATAGCCACTCGTAAAAAAACCAGGACAATTTTTACAGAATTCCAATTATAACAAAATATCATACACTAGTAACAACTATGTTTGGATAGGCGATTTTGAAAACTGTATGTAAAAAAAAGTATCTTTACGCCCATATCCCCGAAGAAATAGGCAGAGGCACAACCAGGGCACCCACGACTAGCCGAAGACACTGTCCCACAATGTGATAAGTGGCAAGCCTATCGCCAACCGGGCACATTTCCAATCCCGACCAACATTTTTTTTACTAGAAAATTGGAAAAATCCGATTTTCTTTTTGTTGGCCGACCCGGGATTCGAACCCGGGACCTCATGCAGTCAAGTCCAACACGCGGACCACTAGACCACAGAGGCGATTAAATGTATTTAATGTCATAACTAATTTTAACCCCCGACGCAAAAATATAGGGGTGTTATAAGTTAGACGTGTCTGTCTGTAGCATCATACTCGGCGAGCGGATTCACTGATTTCAATTTGGTTTTTTCTGTATTAAAGGTAACTTAGTGCAAGTGTTCTTAGACACGTTTGATGAAAATCGGTTGAGCCGTTTAAAAGTTGTGGGGGTAAAAAAGAGAAGATGAACAGAATATCTGCAAATATACTCGGATATTTTTTAATTTTTTTAAAGGGAAATTAAGTTTATGTGTCGGGGTTTTTTTTAAATTTTAAATTTAATTTTGTAATCAAAGCAACACAAATGCCGGAATGTGATGCCAAAGAGATGCCATCTGTGACTCAGGATATTTAGGTGTCTCGCTCAAGCCCCTGAGTCACGTATCTCCGGAGTTCACGTTCACGTTCGACATGACTGTCGCTCATTACCATTTTTCGAGCAAATTCTATTTATACACATCTTATTGATCTTCAATCGTCTTTGTGACGTCTCATTTTTAGAGATTCAAGCTTATGGAAAATAAGTTTCTAAAATCTTTACGCCCATATCCCTGGAGGGTTAGGCAGAAATACAACCAGGACTCTCACGACTAGCCAAAGAAACCAAGTCCCACAATATGATAGGTGGCAAGCCTATCACCATATCCAATCCCGGGCAACGCTATTTTTATTAGAAAATTGGAAATACGTTTATTCTATTTTTTTGCTACCCTA
The DNA here is from genome assembly GCA_002245505.1 of Calephelis nemesis. Lineage (NCBI taxonomy): Eukaryota > Metazoa > Arthropoda > Insecta > Lepidoptera > Riodinidae > Calephelis > Calephelis nemesis. The sequence continues at coordinate 16,541 of NJDD01002528.1, forward strand.
CCCGGAGATCTAACCCGGGAACCTCTTGAAGTCAAGTCCAACGCCGGACCGCTACACAATAGAGGCGATGACAAAGTTTTTAACATTGATCGAGCGAGTTTTTGGTCGAGTGGCTAGCGTACACGCCTAACTACATGGGACCAACCGCGAGGCTCGTGTTGGATTCCCGACGAGGACAGACATTTGCGTGATGAACATTTAGATGTCTGCATTTCCGGGTCTGGGTGTTTATTAAATTTATTCTGGTATTTATTTAAGTATTTCTATGTATTAGTATCGTTGACTAACACCCATAACACAAGCATATAATTTGCTTACTTTCGGGTTAGATTCAATTTGTGTAACTTGTCCTGGGATATTTATTTATTTATTTTGTAACAAGTTATAATTAGAAAGGCTTGAGCTTTAAAAAACATATTAATGAAGCACTTGAAACGTGATGGGTTAAAGTTGAGAATTTCAGGAGTTGTAGGTATGGCAACCTCCTGGTTTCATCACCAGGCTAACTCCATGTCATTGGCATTGCCATCATATACACATTCATGCAAAAATGTAGCTCGATCGGTAGACGGGAAGTACAATCGCAAGATTTTATACCAACAAACATACATATGTGGCAGAAAAAAATTTGTTCAAGTGGACCATACAAGTGGTAACTGTGCGCATCGACATTTTTAAATACTGCCACCGGAACGAATTGCGGCCACATTCTGAGAAAATCCAGCGAAATAAACTATGTAGACTTATTGTTTTTGGATATTGACAATAGAGTAAAAAAAACATATTAAAGTATCTTAACGCTTAATCCGCGAAGAAGTAGGCAGATGTACAACCAGGGGTGCCCTAGTGGTGCAACTCAAAAGTTAAGTTTCAAAAGTTGTTATAGCCCTGATGATGCTTGAATAGTGAAACTGGTTGGGTAAAATATGACAATAAAAAATATATTGTGTAAAGTACAAGTGTAGTTAATAAATCATTTCTAGAATGGAATTCCACCAAGCACCGACGATAAGAAGTATAGAAACTACCAGGGCACCCACGACTAGCCGAACATATACATATTTAAATCGAATGTACTTAAATTCTGCACAGCATTCTGCCATCAAAGGTTTTGTTGAAAACGTTCTATCTGACTTATGAGCGCTTTTTACTAGCTACCAGGTAGGTTAGCAAACAGTCTATTCTACGTAGGAAATCCTGACCAATATGGAGTTACGATTAGAGTTGACAATTCATACAATAAACTACGGCTACTAATAATGACTCGTTAATAACAACCCAGGCATAAATGAATCTTTTGTAAAAAAATATTTTTTTTCTTTATTACAATATTTATGGCAAGACTAGGTATATCCTTCAATAAGTCACGTAACTCCGACGTTCCACGTCCCATGCGGCTATGTCGATCATTACCATTTATTGGAATTTGGACGAGATCTATTTATACACATCCTATTGGTCTATATGTTATGACGTCACTACCCCTCAGACTCAAGCTTATATGAGAAATATTTTGCGTGTTGACATAATCTTAATATTTTTGTTAAGGGCATATTTGGCTAGTTCAGTCATGTGGAAAAAATGGCTGATGAAATATTGACAAAACAGATATTCAATACTAATATGGATGGAAGAATGTGCCCGGGAAGACTTAGGTTGACATAATCTTGATATTTTTGTTAAGGGCATATTTGGCTAGTTCAGTCATGTGGAAAAAATGGCAAGTGAAATATTGACAAAACAGATATTCAATACTTAATATGGATGGAAGAATGTGCCCGGGAAGACTTAGGTTGACATAATCTTGATATTTTTGTTAAGGGCATATTCCGCTGGTTCAGTCATGTGGAAAAAATGGCTGATGAAATATTGACAAAACAGATATTCAATACTAATATTGATGGAAGAAGGTGCCGGGGAGACTTAGATTAACATTTTATGACCAAAATGCTCGGATATTACCTGAAGCTGGTGTCAAGAGTGTACAAAATCGGTGTGTTGGTATGAAACGAGTTATGAATATGGAGGAAGCTAAGCAGGTCTTAAAGTAAGTATCATGAACACTTGGCGCTCACTACTCTCTGCGTACCTCACAACGGACTTCGCGGGAAGATATGTGTAATATATTATGTGTTTCTGTGTTGGCAATATTATGTAGGCTGACCTGATGGTTGCAGGTGGTGGATTTAATGACAAGATTTACACGTTGCCATAATCCTATAGACATGAATAATGGTTATGATTACTGAAAATATCAGCTTTTCTTTGTTTTATACTAAAATATTGTGTTGTGACAAAATAAAAGAAAGGCATGATAAGGACCTCTATTTGTTCTTAATACCATAGGCTAGAAAGTCACCATTGTCCTGTTCCGGTGTGATTCCGGAATCACTGAAGTAAGATGTTAGACATTCCATCGTCTTGTTGGCAACACAACATTACCAAAATTGATGTTTGTGAACAATATAAAAGCGACGTGTTGCACTCGGAGACTGCCGCGGTAAAACTATTGCATAAGCAGGCATAAATCACCAGATTGCGGGGCGAAGAGGTTAATGTTAGGTTATTTTTGTTACGGAATTTCTGGATTGGGTCTTCACGCTCAAGGCCCGCGATAGAAGCTATGCAATAGCTTAATAATTGAACAAGTTATACGAAGTGAATCTAATCCCAAAGTAAGTAAATTTTATGTCTTTATGGGTTAGTCAACATCTGCTACCTACTCTCGACTAAGATCCGGAAATGTACCTGCCTCCGTCGGGAATCGAAGTTGAGCCACACGATTGGTCGGTTAAATTAGGAGTGTACGCTTGTTTCTTGACCAACGTTAATATTACAATCAGGACGTCCTTTTCATTAGAGTAGAATAATAAATAAATAGAATAAAATATTAATAAAGAATGAAATAAGAAGAAAATAATAAAGAAAGAAATAAAATAATAGTGAAAGAATAGAATTTTCATTTTTGTTACAAAACAATATTTTAAAAACAGATAAATAATAAATAAATCAATATCTCTGGACTAGTTACACAAATTGAATCTAACACCAAAGTAAGCAAAGTACATGCTTTTAATAAGGCTGTTAGTCAAAGATTCTAATACAGAGAAATACTTAAAAAGATACAAGAATAAATTTAATAAACACCTAGACCCGGAAATGCAGACATCCAAATGTTCATTACACAAATACCTGTCCCCCGTCGAGAATCGAACCCGAGCCTCGCGGTTAGTCGGGTAGTTAGGCGTGTGCGCTAGCCACTCGACCAACAAAAATTGATATTAGCACGTAATAACAAATAAACGGTTGAGTTCGCATCGCTTGGGAACCAATTTCGATCATTCTGTTTTGGGGTTAATAGTCCAATATGTTGGCAAGTTTCGTCTCTTTGAATTGGAGCGGTAATTAAGAGATGATTTATTTGGATGAAAATAGGAATCACCACTTTTTTAATTAAATTAAGGGTCCATGTATGCTAAAATACGTCAGCAATATAATGTTTTTTTCGTACAAAGCAATCATGGATCTTGGTGACAAAAATACACAAGATTAAAATTGATTTGCTTTATAAGACTAGTGTTTCCAAAACACGATTCAATTCACTTTGCTTGATAAAAAAAAATCAAAAAGTTAACCTTTTTTTGAAAGCAAACCCCAACTGTCTACTTCAATCATGAAAATATCGACACCAGATTTAAAATAAACATAGATAAGTACTATACCTAAAAGATAAGTGTTTCAGTTTTTATACTTTTTTTCAACTTACTTTTATAGTGCCAAAAATAGTGATTTGTCGCTTAAGACATTTACTTTAGAGCGTAATATTTCACAGTAATCATGGAACGGGGGAGTGCGGCGATTGGCTCTTCTGGCTGACTAAGTATGGGGCCTTAAGTATTGTAAAGGAACACGTCATATCCGTATTCTATATTTATAAAATAACATGTCCAGACTGACTGATTCATCATCGCTGAACAAAATCTAGTAAAGTCACAGCCATGAAATTTCTTGAGTGGAGTCGCTTCATAGACACCCACTAAGTACGCAATTTTGGATATTACATCCCTAAAGGGGTAAACAGGGGTTGAAAGTTTTGTATGGAATACCGTCATTTTTTAAGTTAGAATAGACCTATTATTCAAAGTACTTTGTGGTTAGAATCATGAAATTTTGTGTTTTGGATACTTATTAAAAATGAGTAAATACGTATTTAAAGGTTTCTGTAAATTCTACCTTAAGGGGTGAAATAGGGATTGAAAGTTTGTATTTAAGTCCTTCTTAATATGGCATACAAAGAAGTTTTAATTAAAAAAATATTCTACATTAATCAGTAAACACATTAATATGNNNAAGCCGCCAGTAACATCTAGTTTTCCTTAAAAACCTGTGTTGGTCCGGGCTCCTTTGCAGAATAGACCATCTGCCTTCCTGCCAGGCAGCTCGTAAAAAGCGATCATAGGCTTACTGTCACTAACACCGTGACATCTGTCTAGGTGGTAGAGTTTTGCAACGACTCACCCGGATTGGTACCACCACCTTACCTATTCCTTCCGTCATAACGTCATGACTTGTTCCGATTTGGAGCCGGTAAACTTACTTTAGCTCGAGGCCTAACATCCCGGCCTCAGGTTGGCAACGCACCATTACCACCTTAGGTGTCTCTAGTCGGCGAGAATTTCTTACCATCAAGAAATCCATCTGCTTGTTTGCCTTACAATATCATAAAAAAAGAGGTTAATCTTTAATTTTACTTTAGTACCTTTAATTTTGTAGCCCCCCCCCTGAATGGATCACTTGTGTTTGGGTATATTCCCTTAGACACGTCATGTGAATACAAAATTACTACAAACCACAGGCAATAGCTAATATTAGACAGTAGTACATCGTGTCGAAACACATCATAATATCCTGTTTGTTCGCAACATTGTTAATTGATTTGGAAACGTGTTTGTGGGGATTCCTTGTATCTTTGGGCTGATAGAAATTTAGAATTCATAATTTTCATTATAGGCAATCCTAGTTTTAAAGAACACTTGTCCTTTTACCTGATCAATACAAAGTAGGTACCTATATAAATTTGCTTTTTTAAATTTTGACGTTGTATGTAGATCGATACCTATATGCCAGACAGTAAAGCAGCAAAAGCAGGCGTGGTAGGACCGAAACACATAGCCGCGTTGCGTCGCCGCGCCGCTAGAAT